>SSNR01000127.1:243674-424851 GCA_006937965.1 Callopanchax toddi
TGTGTGTGTGTGTGTGTGTGTGTGTGTGTGTGTGTGTGTGTGTGTGTGTGTGTGTGTGTGTGTGTGTGTGTGTGTGTGAGGGAGATCATAAATGAGTCTGACAAGTGGCCTTTGTTTGAAATATGAAACTGCTTTCAGCTGTGTAATATTACAGCAATAGAACAGCAATCAGACGTTAATTGAATCTGGGTTATGACTTTTCTGTGTTCTTGCTCAGCGAAGTGTCTCTCTGACTTTCCCTCTCTTCCTTTCTTTTATTTTTTCATTATGACTCCCTCTTTCATATCCTCTTTCTAACTAACCCACTTTCTGCTCTATAAAACATCTATTTATCTATCTGTCTAATGCATGTCTTTCCTTTAATTCCTATAGTCCTTGTTACTTTCTCAGACGTTAACTGATGTCACAGCGTGCAGCAGATCTCCCTCCTCTACCTTGGTCTTACAGCATTCACATCTCATTAAAAGGTCCTGTGGTGAAATGTCACCATCCTAAATACCCTCTGACACAGGGCACTGGCTCTAAAATCAGGAGTTATTAACGTCGTTTTGCGTTCAAGGGTGCACTCATGTGTGTCGTTGTATCCTCATACTTGCATGTTAGGGAGTGGCGCTCTTCACCAGCTCTTATGAGAGCAGTAAAATTACTTATTACATAAAAACGTGTTTCCGTTCCCCTGAAATGAGATGCTATCTATCCACCCTGACCTTTTCTCTAATTGCTTGGTTTGGGTATTTTCTGTGCTCATTTCAGGAACCACTCCTGACTCCCAGCTATTTTTTTGGAGGAGGGGGAAACACCTCACTTTACTCCATGGCAGCAAACAACCTAAAAACCCACATTTGTGAAACGCATATTTAAATAGAGGACCAGAAACACATGTTGCTACTACAGCGGCCGTTACCAAGGAAACCAAAAATTAAAGCAATTTTTTTCCTTCGGTGTGACATCAGGGTTATATAAAATTACACACATCGGTGTGTTTGCAGGGTTTGATGTTGCCTCTGTGTCCTTCTGCTCATGGAAATGATCTGTGGAGTGTTCGGTTTATTAAACCATCCATCCCATTTGAATATCTCCTGACTGGTTACACTGCTGTGCCTCACTTGTATATGGAACTCTCTACAGAATTAAAAACCAAATGCATAAACTGTTAAAGCATCTATTCATGCCAAGAACAGAAACAAAAATCTGGCTCTTAAAAGTGTATTATAAAGCTTTAGTAGGAACATTTGGGTTTTATTAGTTTGTTCTCCAGTGGTTTTTTGTTTTTGGATCTCCATATTGACTTCTAAATCTCTTTGAATCATTTGAACAAAAATTAATTTAAAAGGCCTGTGGATGATATTATTAAGACACTGCTTTGATACACAGGTAATAATTGCTCTATCAGAAGAATTCAATGAATTGTTGGAGGCCTGGGATCAAGTTTCCTACTGAGACTGCCTGCAGAAAACTAATGGTAATGTAAACGGGAAGAAGTTTCAGAAAATGATTGGCACCTAATGTTTAAAACACAACAGACTTCTACAAGTTCTGGAGAAAATTTGTCTGGAAAGCTTTAACATGTTCCTCAAAAATAAACTGGAAATAATTCTGCTGATGAAAATATGTGAATACTAATCACACCCACATCTTCTGGTCTTGTCCAGGACTACAACCTTTAATGTCATTAGACTCTGTGAAAGTATTTATGATGAAAAGTTCCCTGGGTTCCTTAGATATGACCTAAAATGACTTCTATCTCTTCAAAAATAATGATTATGGCAAATAAGACCATAACTAGGAACTGGTTAAAAATCAACACTTTAAAACTAATGTCATGGATAGATGTTATGGAAGAAATGACTTTTCACCTGTGATTTAAAACAAGCGGATCTGAGCAGAAATGGAAAACATGGACATGATTCAAAGATACACACAGCCCATAACGCCTCAGTAAAACGTTTGCCTCACTCTTCTCTTTGTTTCCTGTTCTAATATAAATGTCCAAACAAAAACACTAAAGAGTTAAAACAGCATAAAAGGCCTTCTGAAATTTAATTATTTTATATTTGGGCTAAGCCAGGGTAGCCTCTTACAGGTGTAATGCTAAGCTAATGGGCTACATTTATGTGATATTTAACTTAATAACTTCATGTTTTAAAATGTATGTTGTGATTTTATTCTGGAAAAAGCTAGTTAGGCGTGGTTTTGTGCTGATTTTTTTTTTTTTTTTGCCATTTAAACAGTTATAGGTCGCTGCATTGGTCAAGCAACAACACAAACATGAGTGCATTTGTCTGTACAACCTAGTTAAAGATAAGCTCCTAATTTTTGTGAGATAAATACAATTTGCACAAGCTTCATTTAAATGTGTGAAGTTTATATTGCAGGAAAATTCTGTGATAAATACATTGCCTAGAAGACGTTAAACATCCAGATGTGACAGCTTGAAGCATCTGGATCTAGAAAGCTGAGTGAAATAATAAATGTCAACAGCTGACTTCATGCCATAAATCTCCAGGATGTGGTTTTGATTAGTTTTAACAGAATATTCTAGCTAATCAGTGGATGAAATCAAAGTTTACTTTTGTAAAAAAACATAATTTTACAAGCTCCCAGGGAGCAGAAACAGGCTGCAACACAATATAGAACAACTCGACTTTAACCTAACCCTCAAATATGGATCAACACAGTGTTTACAGTAGTCTTTGGACTTCCACATTTAGTTTCAAGAGGCTAGCAGCTCCTTTCTTGTAAAGACTGCGTTAAAAACAAATGAGCCAGCCAGTGTGAGGGATCTGATCTTGGAGATACAGGCTGAGAACTGATAGCTAGCACATACATCAGACAGTTAAGTTAGCTTTAAGAAGAAAAAAGTGTGATTTTCTTAATTCTCTCTCCTCCTTCATTCCCTTCATGCCTTTGGCTCCTGTTTATTCTCATCTCGTCTCTCTCGCCTCCATCAGACTGCTTTCACACTGAGCTGCCAAGTACTTCCTCATTCCCATGATCTCATAAAGTGAGTCTAAAACCACCACTAGTCTCTCGTCGCCCACATGGGAGTCGGTAACTAATCAACTTGCACTTTATTAACTTTATTAGGAGCACCTGCAGCATGCTGCCTCCAGCTCTTGGCCACTGAAGCCAACACAGAAGCTGCAGCATCCTCTTGAACCTGAGCTGTAATGCTGTTGGTTAATTATGACATTCATCTGAAATTAAAGGCATTAATCTGATGGAGGTTCTGCCAAATAAATGTAATTTTGATATCATCAATATTATTCTATTAGTACAAATGAGTCTTCTGAATTTAATTAATGTGGATCGTGTTCTTCTATTGATTCAGTGAGGTTTTCATGAATTTAATTGTAACCGAATACTAAAATTTGACCTTTAACGAGAATCACTGGGGAGTAATTCTCATAGAATTACACAGCACTGTGTTTGGGCATTTTGTCTGGGCTTCTTCTCTAAATGAGCATTCCAGCTTTGCCAGCTTACCTGAGCTGTCTTCACTATCTCGTCTCTGCCTCTTTCTCTTTCTAGCTGACAGTCTAATTGTCATGTGGGCAGCCTCTGCTGCATGGATTTAGTGTCCCGCTTGCCTTAATTTAATTGAAAAGCTGCAGAAAGGAAGGAGGAGGGAAAGGAGGGAGGGGATGAAAACAGATAAATAAAAAGTGGAACCAATCTCTGCCGGCTACGCTGGGCGGTAAAATGGCTGTGCGCGGTGAATAATGCATGGGGGAGATGGATAGGTCTGTGTGGTTAGAGCCCAGGACTGCCGGGGCTTCATTACAGCGGCGTTTGTATGCTGATGCTGTGATGCTGGTTCCTTCACTCCGTGACAGAGCAGTGGCTGCAGAGGTGGCACCTCCCTAAGCAATTGCAAATGTTTGTTATTCATTTGCTCTTTAGAGTTTTTTCTCCTTCCATTTGCTCTAAATTTTAACACCTCATCCTCAGCCAACACACGCTTTTCTCTTATCTGTGTGCCTTTGTATTTGCCTTCATCATCAGCTCCTCTACACTTGAATGGTCAAGAGGAGATACTATTTGAGCTTTAGCGACAAAGACACACATTTCTGGTGAATCAAAATGCACCCCTCCCTCTACCTCTTAGTGTCAAATATGTTTTGTGTTCATGCTGAGGGGTAGCGGTGTCCAGAATCAGTTTGTTTTATTTAGATGAAGGTCAAAGTGGTTGTTCTGTCTGGTCAGGGGCACATTTAAAATAATAATAAAATAAAAATAATTTCATGAAGAAGACCATGAGATGCTTATTTCCCTCCACATTAAGTGGAGCCAGCTGTTTGGACATGTGTTTAGGACGACACCTGGACATCTCCTGGGAAAGGTGTTTTGGGAGGAGACCCTGGGTCTGATGCAGGACACGCTAAAGGGATTGTATCGCTAGGTTGGTCTGGGAACCTCTTGGATTGCGTTGAAGGAGCAGGTGGATGTGGCCAGGGAGAGGACAGTCTGATTGGCTTGGCTTGTGCTGCTGCCCTTCCACATAAGCCTAGATAAGTGGAAGACAGCGACAGTGACAACGAGAAAAGTTTTTCGCAACTATAAATGTTTTGTTCGCTGAAAACATTTCCTTTCAAAATAAATAGCTTGATGTATTACATTGTTGATGTTATTGTGAATCTTCCTCAACAAGCATGAAACCATTAAAAAATGCACCAAGTCTAATCAGGTATTTAAGGGCATATTGACACTGTGTGTGCTTCAACAGAAGTAGTTGGCTACAGTCAATGATCTGTCAGCCTTCTGAAGAGGTTCCCATTTCACAGTGCAACATTTTAATTAAACACTTCCAGTGATTTCAAAATAAGGGCCAAAGGGTGGGTGAAGAGGGAGTCTAACTATTGGAAATTCAGCTGCTGAAAGAACACGTTTACTAGAGTGAAATAAAACCCCCTTTGACTTTGACTCAGGTTACAACTGTCCTGTCTGTCAGGGAGCTTTTCTTTACTAACTATCTGCTGAATGTTTCCATCATCCATCCAACTCAACTCAAATGTTTTTATAAAGTACATTTAATGCGACTTTTGTTGACTGAAGTGCTACAATGAAACAGCAAAAGAAGAACAAATATTAATAAATACAATAAAACGACAGAAGATAAAAAATGGTAAATAAGAAAATCTCTCAAAGCCACGGAGTTACAGTGAGTTTCAAAGGGATTTGACATTAGCCAGAGGGAGCCTGGCTGATGTGGAGTGGAAGCTGGTCTCACAGCTTTGGTGCCATGACGGCAAAAGTATGATCCCTTCTGAGCACCAGCCTGGTCCTTGAAACCACCAGAAGGTGATCATTGGCAAATCTTAAAGTGGAGAATAGTGCTGCAGTAGATCGAACAAGTATTGGGACCCTGGCCATGTAGCGCTTTAAAAGTTGATAATAAAATCTTAAAATCATTTCTCAAACAAACAGGGAGCCAGTCACGTTCAATGAGGACAGGATAGATGAGATCATGCTTCCTGGTGGAGGTTTAAAGTCAGCAGCATTCTGAACCAGCTGTAAATGAGAGAAAGAGACCCGACTAACAGGACCAGCAGGGATACCTAAACATCAGATTCCCCAGCAACACTCTCAGCTCCTCCTTTTAAAAGGTTCCCTGGCCAGAGACGATATTTAATCCCTCCAGCAAGTTCTGGGTCTGCCCCAGAGTCTCATTCCAGAAAACCTCCAGAGGCATCTTAATCAGAATCTAAACCACCTCAGCTTACTCCTTGGGATGGAGAGGAGCAGCAACTCTACTCCTCCTGGATGACAGAGCTCCTCTCCTTGTCTATAAAGCTGATCCTAGTCACCCTACCCAACAGAGGAAGCTCATTCCCTCTGCTTAGGTCTCAGATCTTGTTTTTCAGTCACAGTTCACAGCTCATGATCACAGATGAGGGTTTAAATGTAGGTGGACCAGTAAATCAAGAGCTCTGGGTTTCAGCTCAGCCTCCTCCTCCTCCTCACCAGATTGGGGTGATCATTTCAAAGTGTGATCGATTGGTCTAGCTGTTGTTCCATCCTGGAATCATGTGCAAACAAAACACCAAAACATCTTTGCTTGAAGCAGAGACTGAAGGTAGCATGTGACCATTTTCTGGTCTTGACCCATGGCCTCAGATTAGGAACAGCTGACCAAATTACTGAGAAAAGATCTCTGGTATAAATATCTGGAATATGTACAGTACAATGGATGTAATGATTGCCCCAACACAAAAAATAACTTTTTCTTCAATAGAAAGGAGTTGTCAGACATCAATCATGTGGACTGTAAATGAATAACCAGCGTTCATTATAACATGTTGCAAAACTCTCAAACATTGATATAGGCAACAAACATGGAAATCTAAATTCAGCTCAGATTGATTTCTTGGTAAACCAATAAAAACAAGATTACACTGAGAGCCAGGTTCTGTGCGTACGATGTCTGTTTTCAGTGCTTCTCAATATCAGCAGGGATTTCCACGTTTTGCAGGCAAACAAGGTAAACAACACACAACATGCACTCTCCAGAGAGTTGTTCTTTTACTTTGAAAGTGTTGGATTGGACTGCAGATTGTCACTGCTGTGGATCTACCTTAATTGCTCTTCTTACATGAAAAGAAAAGCAAGAAGCTAAATGCAAATGTTGGAGAGAATGAAGCTTTAGCTCAGAGTCTGATTAGAGAATATGTTTTTTTATTAATCATCTGAGGTACTGAATCGGGTTTTGTAGCTGCCAGGAGCTGAAAAAACCATTTCCACTGAAGCTCCTCCTGGGAGTAAAACAAGAGCGTAGTATAATAACAGTTCCAGAGGCATGCTAATGTGAGCTGGTAAAGAAAAAGTAGAAGCAGAATGAGTAAATCCTGTCTTGTTATTGCTGGTGGAACATCTCAAGAAGCTCTGAGTATTTAAGGAGAGCAGCAGGTCTCCTGGACGGCCATGGCCTATGGAGCGTTGGTATCCTGTAATGTATTCCACTTCATTATATCCAGCCTCCCTGCCTGCTCTCATCAGTGGATCAGGAGTGTGCTGTCTTCCAGGCACGCTGAGATATAATTACTTTCTAATTCATGAAGAGCAGAGGAAAAGAGAGGCAGAGAAATGGAGGGGGATGAAGGAATGAATGCTCAAGTTTTTATTGCAACAATTATAGAGAGTAAACAGAAAGTCAATAGCAACATTTTGTTTTTTATGCTCAGGTCTAAACAAGAAATCTTTAAAAAAATAACAGTTAGAGGGAAAAAAAGGAAGAATATGCCTGATTATATTAAAAAGTGCAACTTTGACTCTAATTCTTCCTCCTTTCATTTTTCTTCCTGCGCTACTTTTGATAATTGCAGGCTTTTCAAGTAATTAGGGGAGTGTAATGGACTCCACTTGTTCTCCCTCCACCTTGATAATTGTCGACGTGTAATTTGGAGGTCAGTGATGAGAACTCCGCATGCTCCGTCAAACTCGGCCAGACATTTTGCTTCTCCTGTCACTCACTCGCCGAGCGTCTGCCACGCTGATTTGCGGGGACAGTTGTGTTTGCGAGCGCGTGCAGAACACACGTACGAGTACACAAGCCGCCATGAAATCCCACACAGACAAACAGTCGCCTAATCAAGGACAGATTAATTAAAGGGAGCAGGCTAATTAGCGCCATTAAGGAAGGAATAATAGAGAGGCTTGTTCACGGGGATAAAAACTGAAGCAAGCTGTCAGTGTGTTTACACACACACGTCGACGTGCTCAGATACCCCCCCCCCCCCCCCCCCCCCCCCCCACAACTCTACAAGTTTGTTATCGATGTCCTTAAGAATGAACAGTGTTCCACTTTGTTCAGGAGGCTAAAACGGTGCTGAATCAATACTTCACTGCTGAACGTGCTACGAGGAACACAATATTTGCTCTTTTGTCTGTGATCATGCCTTTTCAAGTTGTGCGGGAGCTGAGGAAAGTGGACGCAGCTGAGTTGCCCCGAGCAACAAGCCCTCGCGGTAACCTGGAATTTTTCAATTGCTTGGAAATGCCACGGGTGGATTCTTGAACAAGGCAGCCAATCAGTAATTGGTTCGCACACATGGATGCAAATGTGTAGCCATGCTTGTACAAGAATGCACGTAAAGTACACGTGGGAACGCAAACAGCCTAGCTCGAGTTACAACGGATTTAAGGAAAAGTGAGGCCTTTAGCAGAAAATCTCTTCTATTTCCGTTCCCTCCTGCTCACACAGGAAAACACAAGTTCTCATACACACTCACTCACACACACACACACACACCTACCTGATTTTGTGCTAGAGGCTGCATAAGTATGAATCAGGGGTGACAATGGCGTGCAGAGTGAAGCCCTGTGCATCCTATTTTCATCATTTACCTCAGGCTAAATGGATTTGGAACACTGCTGGATGGCTCACCCTTCACACCGGTTGGCCAACTTAAATGTGAAAAAAATGCTACAGTTCAAAACTCATCCACACTTTCTTTCTTTTTTCCCCTCCTCTCCCTCGTCCCCGCTCCAGAACTTACCGTCAGTGACTCAAAGCGTCTTTATGAAAAGTGGACCAAGAGACTGGAGAGGTATTATCACCACAACACGATGCATTCTCACTGATGGAAGCTGTTGAAGTGCATTTTACTTGCAAATGAAGAGGAAACGACATGAACGGTTTTCAGTTTTGCAAATTTATTCAGCGACTTAAATTCACATTTTACTCTAAATTATTCATATCGGAGCCAAATTCTGATTTAACCATTTTTAAAATTATTATTTCTGCCTGAAAATTAATTAAACAAGTAACAATTTATATTAGGACATCATGTGAGCGATGCTATTAAAATTAAACTATTTGTTTTTAATTCACATTTTAAAAAAAAGCCACATGCAGAATTAATTGCACTGTTTCACAGTAATCACTGCCAAAACCTTAATTGCCATCACAGCAATTAGATGTCTCCTATTGTTTCACACAAGTGTTTCTTTTTATTTTGCATACCACCTCTGTGATTTTGGATTATTCTGCAATAATCTGTCAGCCTGAAGGTGACAACAGTGGCAGACTTTCCCATTTATTGTTTTTTTTTTTTTGATGCATTACTGTTTAATTTTCTGCATCTGTTTTGCCTCTGCTGGGAGCAGGGTCACTGTTGGACCTGGTTACATTGCTGCTTCTTTCAAATGTTGAGAATCAACATGTTTTCATATTGTGGACGTCAGAAAACACAGTGGACCAACGCCAGTAGAGGACATGGCCCCAAAGCATCACTGACTGTGGAAACTCCACACTAAACAACATGGATTCTGTCCCTCTTCACTCTTCCTCCAGACTCTGGGACCTTGATTTCCATGATAAGTAAATTTACTTTCACCTGTAAAGAGGACTACTGAGCAACAGTCCAGTAGTTTTTCTCCTTAGCCCTGGTAAGATGTGTCTGATGTTGTTTCTGGTTCAGGAGTGACTTGACATGAGGAATGAGACATTTGTAGCCCATGTATAGGTTTCATCTGTGTGTAGTGGCCCTTGACGCTCTGACCCCAACCTCAGTCTCCTCCTTGTGAAGCTCCCCCAGGTTTCTTGAATGGAATTTGCTCGACATCCCTCTCAAGGCTGCGGCTATGCCTGTTGCTGGTTCACCTTTTCTGCCACACTTTTTCCTTCCACTCAACTTTCTATGAATATTTTTGGATACAGAATTCTATGAATTTTTTTTAGCAGTTACCTTTTGTAGCTTCCCCTTCTTGTAGAGGGTGTCAGTGACTGTCTTCTGAACAATCAGCAGCAGCAAACTGACCCAGACTGAGAGACTGTCAAAAGGCTCGGGAAACCTTTGCAGGTGTTTTGAGTTAATTAGCTGAACAGGGCGTGACACCATGAGTTTCTCATATTGCAGATGACATGAAGGCTGCTATCAAAGCAACCTGGGTTCCATTACTCCTCAGCAGAGCCAAAGGCTGATCACCTCCATGCCACGTCACACTAATGCAGTAATTCATGCAAAATATGTTTAAATGTTATTGTTTAGGGCCCGTGCAGACCGACATGCATAATCCCTCATGCAAGAAAAAACCATCTGTATAAGGCTGGAGGTCCGAAAAGACGTGGTCCGCGGACCGCCAGTTGCCAATCACTGCTATACCTGTAGAGCTTCAGCTCAACTAACCCTAACAATAAAGATTGTACTCAGTGGTACTGTGAAGCTGGTCACCAGTTCAATAAGGCAACTGAGAATCTCAGATTCTGGGTCTGAGCTCATGTTAACTGTTTCATCAGAGGTTATCATGAAGCAAGAAAGGAAACCAGAAAATATAAATAAACACAGATCACTGCAACAATCTTTAAATGGAAGAAAACATGATCATATAATCTACAGTTATATGATCAGTAATCAGTCATTTGTATCTTTCACCTTTTATTGTGAAATGTTTTAATGTTTTAATTTATTTTTTCAAATGAGGTTCTAACAGTTTTAAAAACCCCTTGCTAAAGGATGAATGGAGATAAAAGGGTTTAGTTCAGTCAGTGAAATGATTTGAAACAAGTAACTTATTTGTCATTAAATACAATTGTTAAAAATACTGTGATTTCAAGCAGATTTCACTGGAAATCAACTCGAACAGGATGTTCAGTGAATGCCATGTACTTGCACAAGGACACTCTCATTCTTTTATTGTTAAATGTCAGAAAATCTTTTATAATTTAGGTGTATTTACTGTAATAAAGAGAATCAGATTAATCGGAGTTTGCAGGAACAAACTTTGGAGTGATTGGCCTGTTTTGGCTCCATGTTCTATAAACAAAAAAAGTCAGTTTAGGAGAGAAAATAATAAAACGGACTCTTATGACCTTAAAATTTGTCATTTTTTATGTTTAAACGTTTGATCTGTAAATCTAACCTGAAAATGAAAACCTCATACTGAACCTGAACCATCCTGTTTTGTAGCACAGGTCACATGACACTTGTGCTTCTTCACTCTTGTGCATGTTGCCAGCAGGTTAGATAACCAAATCCAAGATGCCGATAGAATAAATTTCTGCTGTATATTGTGCATCGTCATGAGCCTTTTGCTGTATGTCCTCACCCTGCATGATCGCTCGTGATGCTCTCAACACTAAAACCAGCCACCAACAGTCATGTAGACTGTATCAGTCACATGTTTTGTTCCTCTTCTCCCAGCTTTTACCACCTCCTCCTCCTCCTCTGTCCAAACTCTTTACCCTTTATCCCAGGTCTCCGATTCGCTCCACATCTCCTTCAGTCCCTCCTGATGGCAACATGTTTATCCATTATTGATATTCTGACTGGGCTCACTTCCCGCCCTCATGTCGCCCCACTTTCCTCCTGCCTGCCCTACTTCAACAGAGTTCTCAGGAGACACACACGTACGTAGATACACGAGTTCGTCTGACGTGTGTGTGTGTGTGTGTGCAGCGTGAGACAAAAGTTGTGATAACCTTGAGTGTTTAGTGAGATGTGAGTGTGTGTATTTGACTCAGCGAGACATAAAGACTAAGTGAGCGTCCACACACAGACAGAGCGGAGTTCCTATATTTAGATCTGTATAAGAGACTGTTCCCAGCATGCAACAGTGCACACCGGCGCCGTCTCTGCATGTGTGCGTGCACATTCGCTACATGCATCTTTGCACGTACGAAGGAAAATGAGTTTAGAAAAAGATTTAAAGCTTTCTTGTTGTTTTTGTAGATAATTTTACTTTCACATCATACGTTTACAGGTTGAGGCTCATGGGACAGAAACACACACACACACACACACGCACGCACGCACGCACGCACGCACGCACGCACGCACGCACACACACACACACACACACATACATTTGTGTACACATGCACGCAGAGTTTCGGGGCTTTGATAAGGCCGACTGTGGAGTGCGTTACGCTGTGATCCTTTAAAGAGAAAACATGAAAATATTTGTGCTCAGAGCAAAGGTTTGTTTGGCGCTGTCGCCCCATGTGGCTCCACGGGGCCTTCCTGGTACGAAGCTGTTATGAGGCTAATATCAAATTCCCCCTCTTTCCTTTAGCAGCAGATTTCCTTGAAGCTCTGTGAACTTATCCCCTGCTTCCTTCTACATTGTGTTTAGCTTTGTGGTCACTTTCAGAATTTGTCTCTTCCTCCTTGAATGCATGTACACAATATGGTCACCTAGGTCTCAATCACGCAGCTTGGGTACTTTATATGTAGGTATGCGTGCATGTGCATACATGTGTCCATATTAGTGCCTGCAGAAATTTTCTCCATATTGACTTTTAATTGTTCTGCGCTTTTGAGAGAGTGTGTTTAGTTCAGTCCACAGCAACTGATCTGGAGAATAATAATTGGAGGAGAATCCCAGGTCTCCAGAAACACAGTCTGAAACTCTTTATAAAATTACCTTTGGGAGCATGGGCAATGAAGACAGAAAGAGAGGAATACCAATAATATCTGAGCCAGGTGTGTGTGTGTGTGTGTGTGTGTGTGTGTGTGTGTGTGTGTGTGTGTGTGTGTGTGTGTGTGTGTGTGTGTGTGTAAGGCCTGGTGCAAGGCACAGAGAAATACTATCAGTCTTTTAAAAGAAGAGATGGCTTCACTGGTCCGATAACTGATACTCAGAGCCATCAGAAGCTGCTCATTATGCACCGTCGTCACTTTAGGAAAAACTGAGGGACTTCAGATGCGTCAGATAATAAATCCAAATTCCCCAAACCAGACTTTAAAGGTTGAATCCAAATTTTGACAGATGTTTTGTTAATAAAACACTTGTCCGATAAGGATGAATTTTTTCCACATCATTCTACACACACTGTTATTTAACGACATACAGTACTCATCTGAGGATTGTTTTAAGCACAGGACTAAATGGTTTAATTTATGTAGACATTAGGACTTTATGACACATCCAGTTCTGCTCCGGTGAATTTATGATCCTGGAGTTGCTTCAAGACATTGTCCAGAGTCCATCTGTGACCATTAGATCTAATGAAGTAACCATAGATGTTCATATACGAGGTGTGTTGATGGGATGTGTCGGAGTGAAAACCAGACCTTGTTTCAAAGCACAGATCTGCAGAAAACCTCTGCTGTATTTAAATTGGCCTAAAGCTCAACAGAACTACCTGACCTGACCAGAGAGGGCAACTTCAAACAGAGGTCCTTTCTCTGACAGATGAACTACAAGCCAAACGTGACTGTGAATGGATTCAGAGTTTCTCTGTGGAAGTGGGACACTCCTACTAAAGGAAAGTTATCTTTGCAGCACTCTACCAGTTAGTCCTTTATGGTTAAGTGACCAGAACATGGGTGTAGATTTGGCATGGACGGAGGCGATGTGTCCCCACCAATAAACATGCAGCCCAGTGGACCAGGTGCTGTGCGCCTAGTCCAGGGTAAGAGGCGCTCGAACCACCCCACCAACCCTGCGTCTTATCCTTGTCTCCACCAATGTCAAGAGCAAATCTATCATTGAACCAGAATGAAGCCATTCCTTATTAAAACGCACCAAACAACCTACTGGGAGTTTGTGACAAAGGCAGGAACGAATCTCAAACCATGAACAAAAATTATCTGACTGGAATTTTAACTATTTGACCACAACTTCAAATAACATCCATAAACAAATTACAGGCACTGAGCTGTGCTTTATTAACAGACTGACAACAGCATCATTGTGTGAGCAGCTGGAAGATAAAACATGATTGAACAAAAACCTGGTGCAGATTTTATGAACTGTCTTGGTGCTTAAGATCAAAAGCTGAGGTCAAGGTTTACATTTCAAGTCATAAAGCACATGGCTGAACAGAAGTAGTTTTAGTAGGTGCTGAAAACTCCTTTAATTCCAAGTCAGAGTCAACATTTAAACCCCAAATACGTCTCAGGACCCTTAGAATGATTTGAGTTGAACATTTCAGTTAAGTGTGGGATGAAACTGCAAATTCAGCAATTGAAACACATTTTTCTAGAATACATGAGGCTGACATCACTGCCAAAGGTTATAGAATCAAGCTGTTATACAGTAGGTGTCTTCAACATTTGACGACTAAAGTTTTTTCCACTTACATAACCCAAAACTGTGTAGGAAAAAGCAAACAGACATCAGAAAAATCAGCTCTCGATATGGATCTGAAAACAAAACTTGAAAGTGTTTGACAACATCCAGTTTTCTTTTATCTGCAGCGCATAATCAATAATTTAAAATAACTCTTCACGCTTTAAGAGTTTGACATCTTATAGACATATTTTATGTGTTGGAGGCTGGAGCATAAATCTGTTTAAAGATCTAAAGTCCACTCATCGTAGAGAATCTACGAGTGCATTTCTGATCCAAACAACAGAACTCATGTTCAAACAGACCAGAAACAAAAACACGCTTTCAAATTTTTTCAGGAACTGCTAACAAGTATAACGTTACAGTCAGCTCCCAGCAGACATGCTGTTTTGGAAAATCGTTTTTTTGCTTATTTTTATTTTTCCTCCGACTGCCTGAAAGGATTTTTTTCAACATTTACATTTGAGCTGATTGAAATCTATTAGATAAAGGAGACAATGAGTTCAGCTCGTGTGTGTGTACATGTAAAGCACCACACAGAAACATGCATGCTCCGAAACCTTCTCCTGCAAACATGGGGGGGTAAACATCAGCTATAACTCCAGCAGCAAAGCAGATAGCTTTGTGTCTTTGTTAAGGTATTATTTTTTTCACATTCACATTAAGATTACATTGGAAGCAGATGGAAGCAGGGAGCAGGGGAATAGGAGGTGGAAAGAGCGACAGTGTCGAAATGAAAACAGGAGATTACTAATCGCCGGGGGGAACGCGTGATAAATATTTGATTTGGCCTTTTGTGATGTTTTCTTATCTGAAAATACATAGTGCTTTTCTATTGGTGTGCTAAGAGCAAGCAGAGCTGGGATCCAACGCCGGCACACGGAGTCATTTTCAGACGGAACATAAAAAAATACGGCAGTTCTCAATGTCACGGTGGTCCTGTCGAAATCATCTTGAAAATGCATCTAATAGACATTCAAATGACTTTTTGTTCTTTTCAAAATAAAAAGGAATATAACATTTTATGTTTCTGAGCCAAATCTTCAAAACCAGACTGTAGTTGAAGCTTTTAAACAATGAATGTAATAAATTTACCAGTGGGATGATCTCACTCTAGTTGTGTGTTTTAGTGTTAATTGTCTCCATGCAGCTGGATATAGATTGTGACCTTGTCCTGAGGATCATCAGTGAGCAGCGGTGCATGTCCGACGGCTGATAACATTTTAAAAATTGATGCAACTTTGAAAATAACACATTAAGAGTTTATTGGCTTTGAGAGGTAAAGGCTGGCAGGTGTGTTTATATGCATATACACACATGTGGATGCACACACACACACACACTCTAGACATCCCTGCTCTTGTAATTGCTCTTCTCATTGCCCTGCGGCATCATGAGCTGGCATATAAACTATATAATAAAGCATATTATCTGGGCCGGTAATGCATTTCTGCCTCCTCCAGCCTGATGACAGCTGGAATTGAGCTCTGCATGTTGCAGAAGGTGATCCATACTAAATTCCTTCAGGCAGCTTGGAGCTCTGTGTCACAGCACTGACCTTCTTCTGACAACTAGTATAATGAGTTTTGGAATAGCAATGTTCTCTGTGAATGAACAAGGTTGCTATTTAGCTTTTACTTTGAAGTTCTCACAGCTGAGACTTTGATTTCAACTTGTAACTGTCCAGAAAATCTTTGATAATGTCCATCTGCTGTCCAGGTGTCCTCTTCAGTCAGGATAATCCAGTGGAGTCAGGAATGTACAGATTCTTATTCATACACATTTTTTAAGTCGACCAATTCTGGTTTATTTCAGCTTGCATCAAACATTATACTTTTATTTTTTGTTGTAAAGTTTAATCGAGGAAGGATTAAAAATAACAGGTGACTTGTATGAGCTACTTATGTGCAGGTGTTTTTTTTAAAAATGAATCATATTTTCTATTTGACCAAAGTAAATCAAATAAAATCAGATCAGAACAACAATATGTTGGTTTGAATTATTTATTTAGTTAGTTTGAACTTTTACACCAAGAAAAAAAAAATCTGAAACTAATTTTCAAAATTTTGCAATTCCTATTTATTGACTGTAAGGGTTATAGTTTAATGTAAGATTATAATATTCTAAAATATATAATTATAAGGTTCTGTTGATGTAAGTTATAATGTTTGATTTCTTATTATAAAGTGCTAAAATGAGCTCTACCAAGACGTTGGTCTGCTCTTTAAGAAAAGAAAGAAAGAAAAAAAAAAGAAAAATTCTGAATGGCAGTCATGTCATTGACCATCACTATTGTTATTATGATGGAGATTAGTGATTGTTTTGTTATATGTATATATGCATTTTTTCTTCTTCTTTTTCCCATTACTTATATGTGTGTATGTGTGTATATATATATGTATTCTACATTGTTTCATGGACGCATGTTCAAATAAACCAAGCCAAAAAAAAAAGAGTTGACCAAAGTGTGTAAAACACACACACACACACAAAAATACACAACAACACAATTCTTTACAAGCAATAAAACTACTGATCAATAAATCAAATAAATCAAAGAAAGTTACTGATATAAATGCAAGGAAAACCCCTTTAGGGAAACACGTCACTGATAGTCGAAGTTTACTCCAGAGGTTTTGTGTCGCTCTTCCAAGCAAACAGCCTTTACTATTAATTAAGCTCAATCAGAGATCAGCTAATAGTAGGTTTTCAGATCATTTCACAGATCTGGAATTTGAACATGTGAGGAGAAATCCAGATATTTGTGTGCTAAACCAAACAAAACATTCTGATTAAAGTTGTATATTTACCAGGAAACCAGTGGATAAATGCTAACCCAGCTGTCTCTTTTTAATAGTAAACTAAACAAACAAAATGTGGAAATGTTAGCAGTCCTAACAGGTGAATATGGTGGGCGTTACACTTACAAGTTATACCTTGACTAATCAGGCTCAGAAACAACTAAAAGAGCTTTTTGAAGTATCAATAATAATAATGTGGATTCAGATTTCTGTTCAAGCTGCTGATGGAACGTCAGATACTCTCTGACGATACAGTAATGCAAGTTATAGTCTAGTGATGATAGTGGTGTGTCACTAAACACCAGGGTGGATTTCAGCTGGTTGTGATATAAATGACTCTTTATCAGAGAGTGGATTAGTTTAACAAATATCTCATAGTTTAAAATAACCCCTAAGCTTAGAAGGATAGAAATACTGAAGTTTAGGTGAAATATCATTTAACTGATAATCATTCAGCATTTCACCTCCTCAGTCTGTGATTAAAGATCATGTAGATTGGTGCATTGTCTGCATAACACTGAAATGCATTACATACATTAGTGAGTTTTTACTGCATCAACCTAATCATAATACTCTGTGTGTGTGTCATTGTATTAATTTATTAAATTCACTGAAACTAGAGAGTAAGCAATAAGACAAGACAAATGCATCCTACATATTTACAGCTGTTTAACTACGTCTCACTCGTCGTAGATGTAATTTCCCTATCAGTGTGCAGCAGAGCAGAGGTGACTAAAGGTATGCTGACTTTCAGAGAAGAAAGACAACAATCCAGAGAATGAATAGGCTTCTGATTAGATCTGCTATAAACAGCAAGAGAAACATCAGCCTAATGAAGCAATATATGCATCCCACTTTATACTGATTTATTTATTGCATCAGCACCGATCCGTCTTCTAAGTGGTAAAGAAAAAAAGTCAACATCATCTCGTGCCATTCATCGTGAATCCAGCTGTTCTTCCATTTTACAGACAACAATTCAGGGCGTTTCCAGTGGGAATCTTTGACTTGATTGAAGTTTTTGTCATCTGGCACGTTCTGATGTGTGATGGTGTTACAACTGTGAGACAGGGGAGGCTCTATTTTTATCCTAATACCTTCACTACACTCAGCTTTCTAGGAATGTTGGGTAAAATATCAGATGTCAGAATCTGATTATGTTTGTTTATTTTCATTCAGCTGAGTTTCAACTGAAAATGTGTCAGACAGGTGTTGATGAAACTAAGTAATTGTTTTCATATTTTGTTCATTATTGCACGACTTAGATTTATTAGATGTCTCTCTATAATATGATGAGGTCTTGACCCTAATATGTGAAGTGGTCTGTCAGGATTTGGTGATTCATTATTACACTTAGATTTGAGCTGAATTGCACTCATTAAAATGAGCTTTTTTTTTTGTATAACATGTATTTTATACATACCAGTGTGAAAACATAAAGAAATTGATGATTTTACAAAAATTTTATTTGCAAATCTTTAAACTGTACTTGTTTTTGCAGAAACATGAACATGTGATTTCCTCTAGGTTTATTTATTGCTTATTTTTGATGCCTTTTATTTCTTTTTTGATGCTGATGAATAGAACACTAACTATGGACCTGGATTCAGACATTCAGACTACCTCTGCTGTAGCACTAGAGACAGAGCAGATTGTTAATCACAGCATCCTGCTGGTTCACCAGTCCTCATTATTACAGATGGGAGGATGATAAAACGTAATAAGGATGTGGTGTGTAAAGCATGAGTCCGTAACAGGAAGTGTGTCTGATGTTGTATCTCCTTACTGTTGTGAAGGTGCACATTTATTTCAGTGAGGCTAACTTTTGCAGCTCATATCAACCTGGCCCAGAGGTATCTCCTCGGCACGTATAAGAGATGCTGCTTTAGGGGGTTATGAGAGGAGAGATAGAAGTGTGAGAATGAGCAGGGCTTATTTAATGATGAGAGGAGTGTAATTACCTCCCAGTGAGGTTCTGCCTTTTAGACAGATGATTATTCAAGGGGAGAAATCTCATTTGCATCTTGTACAGTAATATGTAAAAGTGTTCATTCTACACTAGATTAAACGGCCGGCGTTGGGTTTTTATTTTTTTTTCTTGTCACTAGAAGTTCATTTCCATTTATGTCGGCAGAATTATGGTTTTTACGTGTCGTCAAATTTATCTGTGAGCACAAAAGAGGAGATAGTATTTCTACATCCAGCAGTTTTTATGCCCCGTCTTGTCTCTTGGGCTTAACTTGCAGATCATTAACAAGGTGTTAGACATCATACTCTGCTCTTTAGAGGCTGAGAGAGGAGACGCCATGCAGAAAACCTCCGTCAAGGCCTCGCTGCAGATTCAGATCGGCAAACAAATGTCAGTATCAGACATAGATAATCTGAGTAAATGCAGCATGTAGTTTTCAAATGAGTCTCTCACGTCGCCGTAGTGGAGTTTTGTCCCACTCCTTTACAGAATTGTTTTAAATCAGCCACATTGGAGGGTTTACCCATCATGAATGACTTGTTTAAGTTAAAGGTCAGACTTTCTGCCTCAGGATTTTCTGGTAGACATCAGAACTCAGTTAATCAGTTACAGCAGGTCATCCACGTCCTGAAGCAGCAAAGCAGCTCTAGACCATCACACTACCACCACCATGTCTGACTGTTGGGGTGATGATGTTTTTCTGAAATACAGAGTTAGTTTTACTCCAGGTGAAACGGGACACACACCTTCCAGAAAGTTCCACTTTTGTCTTGTCAGTAACAGAATATTTTCCCAAACGTCTTGAGGACCATCAAGATGGTTTATGTAGAAAATGTGAGATGGGGTTTTATGCTGTTTTTGACCAGCAGAGGTTTGAATTGGAAACTCTCCCATGATGCCAGTTTTGCCCCGTTTCCTTCTTATTGTTGAATCATGACCTCTGACCTTAACCTTAATTTTGTTCTTGAATTTCTCTTGATTATGATGTGTAGGTTTGGATTAGCCTAGTAAACTAGACCGTTAGTTCTGCTCTGCAGACATTGGTCTATAGCCACACTCCATTGAAACCTCTGCAGCCCACTGATTGGTGAGTCAGTCTTATACCGAGCCAATCACAACGCTCTAACATTTTGGTGGGCGGGATTAGCTCATGATGGCAGAGCTTGGACTTTGAAATTAAACAACATGGCTGCAGCTCAGGAACGGCGTTTGTTTGAAACAGCTTTGTCATCAACTTTGGACGATTTAGATTTGGGCTTTTCTTTAAGAGGTGAACAGATAGAGGCACTTAAGACTTTACTGCCAGGATACGGTAAAAGTTTAATTTACCAGCTGGTTTGGGTTGTTGCTAAACAGCTCTGATTGGTCCTAGCGCTATTCAATAGCGTGTGAAGACAGTTTGATTGACAACTGTTGATCCCGCTCCATAAATGAGTTATTTCAATGGATCGTGGCCAGACTATAATTCCACATATATTGTCTGGCTTGCCAGGCTAGGTTTGGATAGCTTTACACCTTAATTGACCCCTTAATACATTAAAAAAATTAAAATCTACTCAGGTTACCTTTGATCCGAAGCACTAAAGTCACAACAAAAGCAAAAACAGAAGAAATCTGTAGGAGAATTAAAACTTTCCCACAGCGCTGTATAACTACTTTCTCCAGTCTCTTTTTATAAAATAGTTTTTTTTTTCAGATTCAGCATCACTCCAACACATTTCTCAGCTTGGCAAGCTTTCTGCTGGCTGTCAGTCTCTTCAGAGTATGAAATCAAGGACTCTACCTCCATTCACAGCACCTCCAATTACAGTGGGATTGAAATAGCATGGTCTGAGTGTAATGATAGCAATCTAAGCTGTGTGAGGTGAGAGGCCTTACTTTGCTCATGTCACATTTGCTGCTGTACCACCTGAGGATAAATAGAGAGACTAAGGAGAGAGAAAGACTTAAAGCTAACATGGGATTAAAACATCGGGCTGCTGCTGGATAACTTATGAGTGAATGGGGTGTGGTGTGGGAACAAAAAACAGATTATAGAAAGGAGGTGATTGACAGAGAGCCATCTGTTGATCTTCATGCTTATTTGGATAGCTCTGAGCCTTATCCTCCCTGAGGCCCGTGCAGAGCTGACTGTGGGTCAGCGGGGACTGATAGTCTTTGCTCCTGTTTTGGGGCTGACAGATGGACACAGGTACTGACTGCGGTGCAGCCTGAAAAAGGATTCTCCATGCCTCTGTGTGCTGCCACAGCCATTTTACCCAGCTGTCAGTCACAGACAGCATGGCTGACGTTATCAGTTGTTCTGCGCTTAGTGGTGGAGGTCTGCTCAGAACTGCTGCTGGGTAGGAGTCAGACGGCAGCAGAGCAAGAGGAAGGGAGGATGGTTGGAGGAAAAGAAAATTGGTTCAACTAGAATGAATGAGAGTAAAAATACATTTAGATTTGGTAAAAAACATGCAGACCTAAGGGAGGGGAGTAATGTCCGGGGATAAGGAGCGCCTCGATCGGTTTGCTAAAATTTGATCCCACAGCAATTAAAATGACATCAGACAGTGAGGACACTAAGATTGTCTCCTCCTGTAGATGCACACATTATGACGGTGGCTCTGGAGGCCTTTTGGCTCCTCACCAAGAACAAAGAGGCTAAAGATGAAGTTCAACGAGACGATCAATTCTCCTCTCCCCCTCCCTCCACACAGGGAGAGATTTACAAGCTAAGTTATGGCAACAGCAGCCACGATTTAGTCCCTCCATCCAACAACAATCAAATCTACACAAAATGAAGCTGTTATCTCCACTGCGTGCGCTGAAATCTCTGCTAAATGTAATTGTGGCACAGTGAGTTGATCTGTTTCAGCTGTTGCTATCAGCGATAAAAGATTCTCAAGATGAGTCGACTTTTATGAGAAACACATTAGAAAAATAAGCATCCATAAAAGAAGTCGTTTCATTCACTTAGAGATGAATTGTGGGGAAACATTACCAAGAAACTGGACATAAAAATGGAAGACAGAAACACGAGGGTGAAGCAAAGGAAAGCATCCAAAACAGAATGATGAGTAAACATGCGGAGGAGAGAAAAAAGGCTTAAAGCTGGATGAAAGTGTGCACAGATCAATAGATATGGATGTGAATAGGCAGACTTTTAAATAAGACTCTCACTTGTGTCCTCAGATCCCATTTCACAAAGATACTCAAAGTCTCCAGATCAATACCCAGCTCATCTCTCTGGGTTCAGCCCAGTACAGCCTGCAGCCAGTGGCTCCTCTTCAGCCTGTTTGTCCCTCGCTGCACTGGAAACCCACTCAAACAGCCTCTTTATCTCTCTGTTCCCTCTCTCCCTCAGCACCTTTCCTCAGTAGCTTCCTGTTCTATTCTACAAACAAAGCACCCAACTATCAAATCAGAACCAACTGTAAGATCATTTTTAATGACGTGGTTGTGTTTTGAGTCCAGCTGCTCACCTCCTGCATGGTGTTGCATCATGACAGATACTGTATGTACCTGCTTGTATTTCTCAGCACTGACAACTCCATTGATCCTGGTCAAATCTCCAATCTATTCATAAAACTGTTGTCCTAAACTTATAGTGAACCTCCACCATGATTCACTTCTCCCTGCAGACTCATTATTGAACTGCTCTTCTGCTTTTTGGGAGGCAAGTTTCCTCCTGTTGGTGTGAAATGGTTCATATTTAGACTCATCGGCCCAAAGAACTCGGCTATTTTTCTACTATGTTTTCATGAATAGATGAGTTGTTTGGCCGTATTTCCACATTAGAGGTTTGGATTTTTGGCTGCAATTGGTTCCATGAAAACCTCCTGACCAAACTTACTGGACATTATCAGATTATGAGGAGAAATAAGTAAGATGTGTCTTTTATCTACCTCAACAGTTACGTAGTTGTTGTATCTCTTTAAAAGACCTTGTGTTAAACTTTTTTCCCAGGGAGAAACCTTGCTAATAGAGTCTACCTACCTTGTGGCTGTGCTCAGCCCTGCTGTGGTGTTTGACCTTTGACCTATAACTGTCTTCTCCAACTGGTAGCAGAGTTTAGCTGAGCCTCACCTGGTTTTAATCTCTTTCACAGCTGCTTCTGTTCCAGTTAATGTTCATGCTTTAACCTACTTATAAAATGAGGATCGTTAGGTTTGGTGCGTACTCTGAATCGCAGATCGTTTTACACAATGCACCTGGAATTAGAGCTGTAACAAACAAACCTCAGAGTGTGTATCTTTTTATGCCACAGTGGAGATTTTCTTCCATCTTGACCAGTTATTGTGAATCGTTGACAGCCCAGGGACATCAGTTACTGAGATACAGAAAAACTGTCTGTTGTTCCAAACTAAGCTCCACTGCTCCTCAGCAGCCTCTGGTTGGGAATTTGTCAATATTCAGACATCGGAGCCAGAGGGTTTTTACAATTGTCCAGGTGTATGTGTGTTTTCACTTTAGCATGAACACAAGTGTCTTTTTTACCCTGAGCAAAGAATGACATTTTTTAATTTGTCAAATCTATATCCCAAACTAAGAAGAGTGCCGACTTTAGTCTGAGCCTGCATCTCTGTGTGTGAGCATGCAGGTTCCCAGTGAGCTCACACCTCCGCCTTGTTTTTCTCATTTGTAAAAACAGACCTTATTCATCATTATGCTGCGACCATCGGCTCCAGCTGCGCAAATGTCACCAGAGTCCTCTCCCTGTGTCACCTTCCTGCTCCCTGCTGGCCCCTCTAACACCTCCAGAACCCTCCCTGCCCTTTCTGTGACAACGAGCCAGGGTGATCCTGGCACACACACACACACACACACACACACACACACACACACACACACACACACACACACACACACACACACACACACACACACACACACACACACACACAAATTAAATAGCAGCACCGTTGACATCAAATTAAACCCCGCACAAGCGTTTTAAATTCTGTATCAAACTTTTATCATCTTCAGTTTTTTGCACATCTTTTTAGGGTTTTTGTAATTAGGATCAAAACCCAGATCAGCACAGACAGGTGGAAAATCCAATCATTATTAAATTGCTGTAGTAATAAATTTCACAACCGTCCACAAAAAAATGGTATTATCTCAGTTTACTGGGTTTTAGTTGAGTTTATGAGATACCTTTACTAACCTTTAAGGCTCAGAGAGATTTGCAACAACCCCCACAATAGTTCAAAACAGCTTTTCAGTCATTTAACACCAACACAAACACAAACTCCCACCACAGCTTCAGTAGGAAAACTCAGATCTTTGTGCTCTTGTGTTTATGTGGAGAGAAAAGCAACTGTAGGCTAATCTAATCTGATAAAAAACATTATTAATCCCAGAGGTGGCAGTAATGCACCTTAATGTTGCCAACCACCATAAAAATCGAAGAAGAAGAAGAAGAAGAGCTTTACATCACTCATGTTATCAAGTCATGTTGTCAAGGACATTTACAGTACTAATGTTAGACTAAAGTAACATTGTTACTTTGTCGATCAACATGTAGCTTTTTTCATAATCCTGGTATATGGGCAGCGGTCTGGCAGCACGTCACTGTGAAGAGTTTTTGTTTTCTTTAAGGAGGAGTTTGTGTGCACTCCCATGCTGGGCTGCAGTGCAGCGCCAGGCACGTCGCTTGAGAGTATCGTTTCCTCATCTTGCCCCTTGCTCCTTTAAGCAACTCTTTTACGTTTTTCCAAAAAACTACAGCACTACTTGGATCTTCCATTAATGTGTGCTGGTGCATTTTGAAGCAGAACACCCCAGAAGTGAGAGAAGGACAGAAACAGCCGTTTTTTACCACTTCAATTTTAGGAAAAAATACCAGAGTCCTAAAAAGAAAAACACCTTTTCAGCTAGCAGAAACGGTGGTGTTTTGCATTCTATTATCACTTTGGCAATGCGCGGCCCCATGTTCGGGGAGGCGCGGCATAAAGATTATACCCGATGGGAGGGGTGAGAGCTCTGAGACGTGTTTGTGTAAATAGCTAAACCTAGCTTGTTTGAAAATAAACTATAGCAGCTTTAAAATCTCTCTAATGTCTGAAAGAGGAGAGATGTTGAAATTGGGCTTATGATTTGACAGCCATATCTCAGCTGAACAAATGATACTGCTTTCCCAAAATTCTGGCTGGGTTTCTTTAGGCCTGGCCATCTTGATCAACAGAGATCTCATGTTCCTCATTAAGATCGACAGAAGCGATGGTTTAAACCTCCTCTCTCCACTTTGCTCCTGCTCTACATCCACATCTCTTTCCTATTTAACTCATCAGATTTTAGGTGACAGTTCACATTTTATTTGATATTTTGAGACATCAATTAGCGGCTCCTGCTTGTAAATGTGGAGGACAACAGTTCAGCAGGTAGCAGAGGAGAGAATATGTTCAAAAAACTGAACTTGATTTTCAGTAACACCACCCACTATGACCTTCAGCTGGAGGCTGATCAAGGTGCAGCCATTAGACTGTTTAACAAACAGGAAGTTATTGTTGTAATATTCTAACATTGATTGAATTGTGTTGTTCTATTTATCTAAAAAAATCTAAATTCATTAAAATAATTTTTTTTTTAAATCCCAAAACAAAAATCAACTGACAGAGCTACTAAAACAAGCTGCTATTCAGAACTATTCTTGTAAAATCCAATGCTGAAAAGGTCACATTGTTTGAAAAAGGAAAACATTACTTGAAGTACTAATTAGGGTTTTTGGTACACAAAAGTAAAAAAAAAAGGTCAATGCGCTGGAAGGGATACAGCATGTATGAGTTGATCTTTATCTAAACACACAGTCATTTAGTTTTCAGATGAATAGCAACGTTTCTAATAATTTAGCATGTTTCCCTTTGAATTCCGATGCTGACATCCACTGCGAGCTGAAGGAATGTGTTTCACTTAGAGAGCTGATCAAAGCCTGGCTGCTGGGCACAACGCTGCTGCTGAAGTAGCCCAGATCTGCCTTCCATCTTGTTCATCTCTCAGTGAGGCTGCTGCTCTGGGCAAAGTACAAAAGACAAGGAAGCTGTGGGGGGGAAACTGGAGAGGAGATTAAGATGTCAGCTGCAAATAGTTTGGAAAAGAAATCACGAGTTTGGGGAGAATTAACTGAGAATTAAGAAGTTCCTGAAGAAGTGACCGAATGTCTTCAACAGAACGGGTGAACATACTTTTTAAATGAACCGCTGACTCTAAATGTGTGGAAAACGAGCAACCAGAAAGCCAGTGTGTAGCAGTGTCTGTGTAGAGATTAGAGCCTCATCCTGCACCTTGTCCACACATTAAATTATGAGCAAAACATTTAATAGGAAACTAAACTATAAACTTAAAATAGGTTCAGGTAGTAATAACTCTTCAAATTTGGGAATATCGGAATCTAAACTGCAACATTCCTCCTCATAAAGGCCATCAGCAAACAGGAAGTGATCCCTTTAAACTGACACAGGTCGATGAAACAGGATAATTAGTCTGACTTTTTGTAAAAAAGTCTACCCAAGTCTGTTGTGTTTCATTTTACCTGAGGGTTGATGTTATAGGATGCAAGCTGCTCAATACAGCTGACAGCTAAACATTCATGTGCAAAATTGACTTTATCTGTGCAGCTCCAATAGGTTACAGGTGAGAAAATAATAGGAGCTGACCTCAAAGGTTTCAGGTCCAGCTATGGTTATTATTATTAGATATGGAGGAGTGTTAATGTGTGAGATAGAGTCATGAGTCTCTTCTTATGACATTATTTTATTACTATTTTCAGTTCCCTAAATTGATTGCATTGCATCAACTAACCACCCAGCTGAAATACAACCTTTCCAGCCTGGAAGTTTATAATATTTGTAAAACAAAACAAAGTAAAAAAAAAAAATAAGAGGGTGATTATAATTATTTAACCATCAGTACTCTGGTACAGTATTCTGTACCAATACTGTGTGTTTACTGCAGATATAAAAAAATCAACACTTATAAAATCATGAAACAAAAATCAACATTTGGATCTTTAGATTTCCTCCAGGCAGAAGACCCTGTTGCTTCTCTTTAATTATTTTATTAGCCTGAGTTCTGTTATTTCTTTGTGCTATCTCACTCCACCAACCAATCATATCATCAGATGTTATTGATGACCGCGCTACAACTGCAGCCCTGCTGAAACCATGGCTATAAAAGCATAAAACAGAAAGAAAGAAAAAGGTAATTGCAGGTTCTGGGATCAAGGTCAATTATCTATTGAACAGTGAACATAAAAGGAAAAAAGGCTAAAAAGAAAAAGCACTATCAGCTCTATAAATGGTGTATTAAGATTTGTTATAAGTCACTTAACCTTTCACCTCCAGGCAGTTATGAATTGCCTCGCCGTGTTTAATCAATGCTGTCGATCACTGTTGTTAGCTCTTTGTTAATTGGACTTGTCAAAAGCCATAATCCTGGCTTCTTCAGACCAGGAGAGGTTATCGTCAGGTATCAGAGCTGCTGAATGGGCTCAAGAGATAATGCTGGGGTAGTGTGTGTGTGTGTGTGTGTGTGTGTGTGTGTGTGTGTGTGTGTGTGTGTGTGTGTGTGTGTGTGTGTGTGTGTGTGTGTGTGAGAAAGGGAGATTGTTTTGTTGACTTTTTGTAGTGACCATGTGGGGCGGAGGTATTCTGGGGTGTGTATATGTGTGTGTGTTCAGATTTTTTATGGTGACACTAACAACTGGAGAGGATGATTGTTCACACACAATACGCTCTTCATGTTTGTATTGCTGTCTTTGAGTGTGGATGCTGTGATCTTATTGTGAAGTCAAAAGTCTCTTCACACACCCCGAAAAGTACAGTTTACTGTTAATCCATTATTAAAGTTCAGATCAATATTTTTGTATCAGCATATCAGTACTTAAACCACAAGTCACATGTAAAAAAGAAAACATAGAGACACATAGGGGATTTTAATCACTGATATCTTCATGTTTAGCACTGGTCAGCTGATTTCACAGAAAGGACATCCATAGGACAGCCATAGCTGTGTGTGCACTTATTAGAGAGCTGGAACATGATGCACATGCTTTCAACCCTCAGCTGATTGATGCAAATCCACTCATTCTGAACCTGGTTCTGGTTCTGCTGGTTTCCCCATTCAAAGGGAGTTTTCCTACCCACTGTCACCCTGTGCTTGCTCAGGATCAGAGATAGAGTAGAAGTGAGGATTTGGCAATCTGCTGGTTTACTGTCAGGGCAGCTTTGTTCAAAACGGTATTATATAATCTTCTAAATTGAAATGTTATACAATTGTACTGAACTGACTTTGGGTCAGTGCACCTGCTTTGGCTTTGATGTCCATTGAGATCAAGTTGATCATGAATTAATTAATTATTAATTAATTCAATATCTGTACAAATATAGTGAAGTGAAGATTTCTTTCAAGAGCTGAAAAATACCAAACTAGACTGGAATAAAAGATGTACAAAATATATTCTGCTGTAGATTTTGAAATTGATTAAATAGCCATTTTTATTCATTTAAAATATTCTTTTTTATGCTTTTTTAAATCTAAATTTGTGTAATTCTATGAATTATGACCTTTTTAAAAGCTGCTATTTCTTGTAATGTATTATTTTCAACTTGCACCAAGAACTTGCAAAAGGACCAGATGAAAATGAGCCTGGATGGCTAAATCTGTTATATTTACATAATGGGCTTTTAATGCACTGAATGTAATAGATAAAGGTGCATTGGCCTTCTTTTAATTAAATAAATGTGTACCATTCAGATTTTAAATAATAGATTTAAATATAAATACAAACAATATTGTCTAAAGTGTTTTTGCAGTATGTCCATGCTATTGGCCAGGTGCACATATTGTTTGTTAATTACTCTGGAGTTGCATTAAGAAGCTGATCAGAGCACGCCGATGCCAAACTGAATTGATTAGGCTGAGACCAAAACCCCAGCCATGAAGTACAAAGAACTCCCTCTGGACCGATGCTGCCGCAGCCCGTCATAGATCACAGCACGAATATAAAACCATCTCTAAAGCTCTGAGTGCTCCCAGGAGCTCAGTGGCCTCATTAATAGTTAAATGGGAGCATTTTCTAATGACCAGGTGTTGATCTGACCAAACCAATACCCAAAGCAAAAAGAGGTGCACGCGATCTGCTAGTATCTCAAGTTCATCTCAAAAGATGAAAAAAACAAAATTTGTGGAAACGCTCTTCAAAGATTTCTACTAAACTTAAGAGTATTCATTAGTTTAAGGTGTGCAGATGTTTTAAGCTACAACCAAACAGGCTGTTTTATTTGGTCTTGCAGGTACTTTTATGGAAGGGATTTGTGATCGTCCATCCACATTAAGTCAACCCTAAGTGTGAGCAAAAAGAGATGGTTTGAATTCATTATAGGTCATTTATAATGTGAAGGAATTGAGGAATTTGTCCCATGTGACAAAACAAAAGCATCTTTATGTGTGAGTGTGCAGGACAACACCTCCAACAGCTGGACAAATGGATTGTTAGCATCTATGGCATCAATGGGAGGTATATAGCCCCCCTACAGTAATATACAGCATCCATAGAGAGGGAGTCAGAGAAAGAAACATGGACACACACGCACGCACGCACACACACACACACACACACACATACACACACATGCACACACATTGATTTTTTCCAGTCTTTCTGAGTTATGGATTGGTACAGCACAGTGAACAAAGCTACGTGTTGCAGTCAATAAATGAAACATGTCTTATGAGCTCTAAATTCATAACGTTTGTCATTAAATTAACTTCTCAGATTTTTGTTCATCAGGTAAACAATCCTCAAGATGTTGTTGCAGAGTTGTAGTCAAACTGTTTCTGCCTCTTTCTTTTCAGTTGTTGTTAAAACCCACACCCTCAGCCTTTACAGCACATCACGTGTTGCAGCCTCACAACGCAGAGTGATACAGAGGATGAGGGTGATTCCTACGCTGCTATGAGGGGTAGGAAGGTATTAAAAAGAGCAAATCATGAGGGAGGGAGGGGGAATGCATCAACCTTTTCTAATCAATATCCATTTCCTCTGGCTGTCATGTTGTTGAGCAAATGGCTGTTGCATTACCAAACAGAGAGTGTCTGATCCTAAATAAAATATCACCTTCAATCCAAAACCGACCCATTCATCTTCATTTACCAAACGCACCGCTTTTGGCAACACCTTTTATGCAGCCGCCCTGCCGTCGTCAGGATGAATACGTCAGAGTGACAGGCCCTGGCACCTGCATGTAGGAACATTTCTCCACTGAGAGACACCTGACTCTGACTGTCATTGTTGCACAGCACAGTGTAGATGAGTGATTTCACAGGGATGGATTGCAACACATGATTCAATTTGCGATTTATGATTCTCACAAGAAAGGTTTTTTTTATAAGACAACAAGGATGTGAAATGAATCTAAAGAGGACAAGCGACAAACAAGAATGCGTCGTTTTCTTTCTTAATGTGTGTGGGAGTGTGCTGTCACTCTGTTCAATGGAACTGAAAAAAAACCAGACATGTTTTTCCTACATGTACCGTAATGATGCAAAATCAGCCTGAGTGTGAGCACACGGCAGTGCATGTGTGTGTTTGTGCATATTCCTTCCTTTAAATAAGTCTAGACTGACAGCTGACCTTATCAGCAGAAAGCAGGACCTAATTTGCGTGATGATAAGTCAGAGAGAAAAAAGTGAGCACACAAACTGGCCCTTTTTTTCTCTCCCTGTCTTCACTCTTTCTTGCTTCCCCCCCCCCCTTTGGCTCAGCTTTCGTCCTCATCTCTCTGTCATAAGTATACAAGCAGCATTAAGTCAATTATCTGGCTGTCTATGAAATAAAAAAAAAAACAGAACATTATTACAGACATTCTGCTCATTTCCTGGTTTCTTAATGATCTCAGTAAATTGACGCTTTAAAAAACAAAGCAAATATGAATTTGCTTTGTTTTGCATCTTTGAACATTCCCTGAGAATATATTGAACCTGCAAAGACCAATTATAGAGATGAATCTGGTGGTTTAGACTGTTTGCTGATGTTGATCAGCAGCTTCCTTCTGCAGATCAACAACCATCTTTGTTCATTTTGGTCACATTTAGGGGCAGATAGTGGTTCTGGCACCAGTTCACCAGGCCACTTCCTCATCAGCAAATGAAGTCAGACTGTGGCTGGATTGAAAAAAAAAAATGCTGTTAGTACTCACCAAATGTTTATCTTTTATTTTCTATCCCCCAAAGATGCTCTCCTTCTTTCTCACCATGCCCAATACTTCAACAAGTTCCAATCCTATCAAGTGCGCCTTCAATCGCACCACGCCCCAGGGCCTAGCGTGGCATGACTCTCTCAGGCTGCAGCAGGATGCTAGAAGACCACATTGTCATCTTCATTTTGAGATCCTGCACTTCCTGTTTTATTTTGTAATGCCACCTCTTGTTTCCTTTCAGTTTCCTGTGTGTGATTATTCCTGTTAACCTTGCCCTGTGTCTCTTTCAGTTGTTCGTTTTATCACTTGTGCTCTTCGTTCCAGCCTATCTATTGGATCTTAGTCTTTGACCTTGCCTATGCTGTATTGGATTACCTCTCACCTTCTGATTTAGATTCGTTCGCACAATTCTGGATTACTGTGCTTTTGACCTCAGACTGGATTAACAGGATTGAGTTTTATACTCCTGCATTTAAATCCACCTTTCATGAACCATTACAGATACCCTTGGCATGAAGCCAATGTGGCTAGTCCTGACGAAACATCATGGATACACTGCCACTACAATGAATAACGATGCTACTACAGAAGTTTTTTGCAGGCCTAAAACAATCATCATGCTCTATAAGAAACTCTTTATGTTCCTACAGTATGTGCACCTGAATACCTCAACAAGACCCTCCAAGTTCTGGTTGACAAATTCTGATATTGATCACTTTTTAAAGAAAAATGTGCAATAAAAAAAATACTAAAATAATATTAAATAATAAATCAGCATTAAAAGAGAAAGATTTAGATGTTTAATTTTTATTTAGTGGCTTTCCTTCCATACATAACTGTTTTTTTGCTAGAGGTAAGAGCTGAGAAATAGCAAGGAGGAGGGAAAGCAAAGAAAAAGCTTGAGTAGAAAAGGTCTCCTGTCATCTCATTTGCCTGTCTTTGACCCCTCTTCTCTCTCATGGCATCCTGTCTCCCTCTGATCAGTGGAGCGGTGACAGCAGCCTGATCCTCAGAGCTGCATCTCCACTTCAAGTGCTCAGGCAAATGACCCGCTGCAGCAGTGAGAGGGTAGTGCACGGCGTATGTGCATGCACACACAATGGCACACAAAGCCGTGGTCTATGAGAGTCAGGGATGTCTTAACTTGGAGCCATCTCCTCAGGCGGCTGATGCTAACAGTCCATTTTGGGTCAACACCTTGCAGTGGAGTACTAATGATTTCTCCTCATTCTCCATCCCTCCATCTCAGCTTCCCATCACCTCTGCACCATTTATATCAATTTACTGCATTTTATTTAGAATTCCTGTGTTTATAAGTCTGTCTGTCACTACGAGCACCTGCTCATTATTTTTGTTTGTGAACGAGGGTAATCATGTGCACGGATCTGCATTTGCCGATGGGCATATCTTCGTAAACCCGCTGTCCATTAACATTGCGTTTACTGTCTCTGTATCATTAAAAAACCACAGACATGTGTCCTAGTAAAAGACTAGGACATAAACTGAAGTGATGTAGCTACGGTCGGAGTCACATTATTCTCTGTTCTATTTCCATGGCTGCCTGGAAGCCTAAAAGCCCTCATAAATTACACTGTTATTTGGGTCAAACCACTGTTAGTAAGCACACAGCTGATTTAGAGTCTTAGCTCTCAGTTGGTGTTGTACACATGTCTGTGCTTAACTGTGCACACACACACACGTGCACAAACAAATACTCAATAAACATTTATTCCCTCCACATTGAGTGCAACATAAAGACGCAAACTAAAGAATTTAGTGGTTTCCATCATTTGAGAATTGTGTTAGTGACGCGTCTTGTGTGGTCAAACATACACGGTAAACTAACTAACCTTTCTTATCCCCTGTAGTTTCCTAAAAAAAAACAACAACAACATACAGCCAGCACCATGACAGAAACTCATGATTTTTTTATTTGTCTTGTAAAATTTCCAGAACCTCCGCTAATCAATGCAAAGCCATGCCCACTTGTCAATGTGGTCATTATGTAGATGACAATAAAAGTTAGAGGAGGAGGAACCAGAAGTAAAGTAAACTGAAGGTTTTGTCAATTCTAGTCAACAAGGACTTTCTTCTTCTCACATGGGATTAGAACGACCAACACATTTCACCCACAGAGAGCCAGTTATTGAATAGAGCAGTATTTGAAATGTTTTAAGAACAAGTTGCTCTTTCAGTATGTTTTGAATAGAATCTGATTTGACATTTTCATGGTATTTTTCTCTTGGCCTTGAAAAACACATTTTTGTCCTTTCTCTGCAACAAAAATGGGATGCGGGTCATTCTTTCTTTGAAAATGTTTGCTGTATCTTTGTGAATGGTCGAACGCAAGTCTGCTTTTTGTAAAGGTCAGTGGAAGTTTGTGGTTTACTATGAAATTCAAATAAAAGCAAAAAACGTGGCTATTAAAAGTTAAACATTTTATGTTTTTCCCTTTTCCATTTTAAGATTATTTGTCTGTATTTAAATTTTTATTGGGTCTCAAATTAATAATAACATCATCAACCCTAATACCTTTTTAAATTACCTATGCTAGTGGGCCAAAATGATAGCTCTCCTGAAATAGAGTTGTGGGCTGTCACTCAGTCACTCAGGGCCTTGAATGGCCCACAGGCTGCACTTTGGACACCCCCTGGTCAGGAGACATATTAGATAAGTCTAAACTCAATGAGAAAAGAACAAGCTCAATAAATAAAAACATCTTTATTGTTGTTGCTAACATTCTTGTTTTAATGGTGCCTAAAGGATCAAACTAATAAGATTATTATTTTGTAAACTGGTAAACTGAAAGACTGAAAATGCTTATTATTTATTGATCACTTTTCTATAATTGTTAGAGAGACATATACTTATATATTTTACCCAAACTTAATTTGAACCTTGCTACATTGCTACATTGGCATTACTGTGAGAAAATATGCTGTTTTTGACACCCCAGCTTTTCCCAGAAAAAAAAAAAAAATCATATTAAAAATGTAGATAGACGTGCAATATTCATAGACTTTTGGAAGCTTTGGCATAATATACAATTTGTTGTTTGGTGCTGAAATTATATACCTGTAAAATAGAATAATGCATCTGGGAAAGAGCTGGATTGACCTAATTATCCTACATTACCACAAGCACATGACCTGTCCTTGTACTGAACTGACTGCTTTTCATCTCGGAGGAATCCTATAATAGTAAAAATTGGGAACTGTAAAAGCTGGGAAGATGTTTTCTTTTCACAAGGATCTCTAAGGATAGACTTATGTAAGTAAATTATAAACATTGGTTCTTTGAGTCTTGAACATTAGAGATTACATGTTCAGCCTGTGATGGACTGGCGACCTGTCCAGGGCGCCTCTCTCACCGCTTGACTGCTGGCACCAGCTCCCCGCGACCCTCAGTGGAGGAAAAAACGGCTTCAGAAGAAGGATGGATGTGTGTTCAGGCTGATGTCTGTCAGGTAAAAGGATTGATGCTCATCATATGTCTATATCACTCTGAGAAGAATTTGATTTATATTAAAACTTGAGTGGTCCTAATTTTGAAGGAAAAAAAAAGGATGCTAAATGATCGTTATCATTATTCAGGTCATGTATTTTCAGGAATGTGAGCTATTGTCAAAAAACAACCTCATCTTGTAATTCCATGAAAAGTTTTATAAAAGAAGCAGAAGTTTTCCTCAGATGGAAAATAAACCACTAAGTGCCTGGCTTTCAGCAGGAGGTTGAACAACTGTCATAAAGATCTTCTCAGCTTCCATGTGTTTCAACAATCCAAACTCCAGGCGCGGCCAAAATATCACCGCAAAATAAAAGCATGTCAGATTTTAACCATGAGGCTGTTTTTGTAACTCCAGTGATGTTTCATGATGAAACTTTTAACTTCAAGTCATTCCACTGTGGAAAGAAGTGAGAGACCACCCCATACTGTGTTTCTGAGACGTCATTTGATAGGTTTCAATCTTCTGAAAAGCATTACAGCAGGAGAACAAAACAATGTATGCATCAAAAATGGTTAAAATCGCTATTTGTCTCTTTATTGCAGGATATTTTACTGTAATGCTGTTTTGATTAAAAAAAAAACTGCCTTCTCCCCCCAAATAACTCTCCGACTGTAATGAAGTCTGGTGCCTTGTTTGACAGCTCTGTTGATAAGTGATTTAGAAAATCTAAATCCTGGACGTTCTATTTTTGCTGCAGGAACATTCTCATGTCTTGAGTTTAGTGAAAGAATTGTCTCAACACCACAAGATTCTTGCTTGACATGCTCGATATATTTAGAAAAAAAAATGACCAAACCGTTTTCCTTTTGCCATACAGACTGTTTCTGCTCTGACACTTCTATAGTAGGCTATTAATGATCTTCACACAGGCGATACAATGAAAGAAGATGAGTCACCAAACACAACAATTGGTGTTTTACTTTTATATAAACCCAAATATAATCTTTTTTCTGCTAAGATGGGGGTCTGCAACCTGCAGCCACATGTGGCTCTTTAGTTCCTCTGATGTGGCTCTTTGACCAAAACTGACATGAACCTGTGTAGTGTTTATTCAAATTGACAACAGGAAAGGGGACTTTTTCATGTTCACATTTTGTAATAAATGCCTTTAACTTCCAGTCAAATGACACCAATAATACAAGTAGCTGACCTGTCTGTATGAAGTCAGTTTTTAGGGGAAATTAGTGGACATATTCATGATTTTAATTCTATATTCTACAGAGGTTTGTGTTGTTGTATTAGAATTAGCTAAATATTTCTTGAGGGATACATTTTCCTATGAAGTTCATTGATTGTTAGCTTGCTTCCAACTGGTTTCCTGGCATTTAATGAAATCCAGAACTACCAAAAACTATTTGCTTTTCAACAAACTTAAAGCCAAGTTGTTGTAAAAGTGGAATGTAGTTTTTCCTACCTATTGCAAATGAGAAAACATTAAAGGAGCAGGGGGCAGGATTTGTAAAAACATAATCATGCATGTTCAGTTTTTTTGAAGTTAGTGGGTGATGAAGTGTTTTAAACCTAAAAGAACGAACCCATGTATCGTTACATTTTCTTGAACAGGCTGTGTTCTGTGTTCGAAATGAGCTGCAGTTCGGGCCCGACTTTCCCACGCTGTCCTACGAACATGACGTGAACTGACACTGAAAATGTATGTGGCAGTAATGCACCTGAACGTTGTGTGCCAACTGCCATAAAAATTGAAGAAGAATTGTGACTTTGTCGCTCGACATGTTGCTTTTTTTCATAATACTGGTATATGAGCAGCTGTCTGGCAGTACGTCACTGTGAAGAGTTTTTTGTCTTTAGTGAGGCGTTTGTGTGCGTTCCCGCGCCGGGGCTGCAGTCTCTCGCAGCGCCGGGCGCTTCGATTGTGAGTTTCGTTTCTTCATCCTGCCCCCTGCTCCTTTAATTTATGAAATGTAATTCTCTTATAGTAGATATTCACATAACAAAGATAGATAAAAATATAATCTACTCATATTTTTTGGCCTGAGCACTTTATGGAAATCAAGGTTATGGCCTCTAAAGGACATCATAAATAAACAACCTGGTGTGTTTTTATAGGGTTTTTAAGGTGCTTTATCTCTAATTGGAAACTCATTTGACTAATTTTTGGGGAGTAAGTGAAATATTCATGTACAAGAGAATGCACATAAATATTGCTGTCTGACACCTACAATTTAAAAGTCAGAACCTTTATGGCTCTATAGATTCTATTTTATGGCAGAGCTGGTAAACATGGCTTTCATTTGTAAAGGCTGCAGACCCCTGAGCTAAGACATTACAGAGCAGCATCTTGTTTCAATATATAAACAGTTTTTTAGACTTCTGAGTGTCTTCTATTTATTTTTTTTATTAATAGAAGTGTAGCAAAACAGTTTCCTCTGATGGCTCGGTGAATAAATGGGTTGCTGTGGTTACGAAGCTCTTCACTTTAACATCAAAGCCTGATTGATGGCTCTCGACGAGCTGTGTTTGATTATGCTGAATAGATTACGCACACAAACATGTCGCTCTTACAAAAGCAGCATCTTTATGTCTCTTTAGCTTTTTATTTACACATATAAACATAAAGATGAATGGAGCAGGAAATGCATTTACTCATCTACCACAAATACACTCATCATTAAGAGTATCATAAAGCTAGCCGACTTTACAGCCACAGCCAGTGACTTACTACCAGAGACCTGTACCACTTGTTTGTCCTGTTCATGGATCAGAAGTTAAGCCCTGCAGCGCTGCCTCTAAATTTAGATTTTCATTAATTTTTCGGAGTCAGCTGAGGGCACAGTTTCAGTAATAACAGGGTTTGTGTTTTGTCCAAGTCCCCTTTGAGTCAACCAGAAGCAGCAGCTGAAGGTTACGTATGCCTCACATTAACCAGTGATTTCCACATCTGCAGGAGGTTATCTGCTCAGTGTTTTCTCCGTTCCTTCAAACCCCTCCAAGTTTTTTTAATTTCAGCTCAGATTCTGTTTACTCGTCTCCATTTTCCTTTGTCTGTTTGTCCTCTGTCTGCTCCGGCTTCTTTACAAAGTCTGTTACTGATTTCGGGAAGGCGGCGGCGGTCCGATGAAGCAGAAGTCATGCTGGTTTTACTGTTTGTGTTTGAAAATATTTGGACAACAATCAGAAACAGAAACTATACAGTTAAGGTATTCTTTAATGAACCAGCTGATTTTTGGGGATCATTATAAATGCTATCATTTTTGCTGTTTGTTAATTCTGTCATTGCTTAAATTGTTGCATTAAAGTTAACAGGTTACATGTCTGACACAGACCTCCTGTGTTAATGTTTTCATTTAATTTTCTCCATCTTAAATCTTTAGTTTAATTAAATTCCAGTAACAGTTCTTGAGGATTTTAATAAATCAATCAGTTAATTACATTCATTTTGATTTTTAAACGTTTGAATTTTTAGGATTTGTTTTTATTTACCAGAGACTGAAGGCTTTGTAAAGGTCATCTAATAGGTCAAATCACACATTTCTATTTGAAATTAAACAAACAACAAAAAAAGACAAACAAATGCAGGTTTTACATCTTGACTTTCTAATCTCTGAGTGCAGTTTTTCCCTCTACTATGAGAAAATTTAATGACTTTTTGACCTAAACTTTTGTGTGCCTCTAACTGAGCCCTCCCCTAAAACAAGAATCTTTATTTTCAGTCAATAAGTCACCAAACCAGCGAGTGGGTCTCACTTTATTCACCGTATCAGCCTTTACAGCTGAATTTGAGCTGCACTGATGCAATAAACTCAACCTGTCTGCTCTCAATTTGACACTAAAACAAATGCCAGGAATTGCTTTCACACACAATCAGACCCAGGTGTGTTATCTCTGTTTTTATTTGACCATTCTCCTCCCCTGTTTGTTTTCCCTGTTTTGACAATGAAAAAATGCACGGATCAAATCTCAGCCCTGTCAGCATCTATTTCTCTGTTCCACTGCACCCAGAGCACATGCAGAGACCAGGACTCAGACGTACACCCAGGGTGGCGTCCCGATCCTGTGGCTGATGAGAGCAGGCATGATGGGAGTGAAGCATGTAATGTGATTTATAGAGCCGGGCTCACTTTTCAAATTCAATCAGGAACTTTGATTACTGATGAAAATTTGAGACAGGAAATCGCTTTGATAGCAAATGAAAACCTCATGAGACAGAAGAGTACTGATGTGTGTGAACGTGCGCGCGGACAGGCCGACTCCCAAGCCCGTCCCAACCAGGCCATATTTGATTAGAGGGAAGAGACGCAATGCAATCAAAATCGACAAAGCAGGAACTCTAGAAAATTCAGCCAATAACTGATGAAATCTCCCCTCTGGTGCAGATTTTATCCGCCGTTCTCATGTTGCGTTGCGTATTGATACCTGCATCGCTCTGAGTGCATCGGCTTTAGTCACACACACACACACACACACACACACACACACACACACACACACGTCTTACAGAGACACAAACGTATATGGCTGACCCTTGACAGAGGTTGTGGTTGATCTATGGCTGTTTGGTCTCTTGTGTTATTATAATGACTGCACATGAGGGGACACTCAAAAACACACCTGACAGCATGACAGAGGGGCCCAATTACCTTTCCCCGGAGAGACAAAGGGTGTGTGTGTGTGTGTGTGTTGCAGATAAAAAAGCAGAGTTGGGGAACAGAGACAAAAGTGAGGACAGAGAAGGAGAGGCGCGGTGCTTGTGTATGTATGTGATACAAACATGACAGGCTCATCAGTCATCAATGGCCTTTTAAAGTGTTCTCTGTGGGGACATCTGACCTTTTCACGTGATGCCAATAAGAGCTGCATGATGAATCAATCGCCTAAGCCTATGGCTCCTGGTAGCCTCTGTTATCCTAAGTAAACACGTGAGATGACATTCTGCCTGTTGAGACACCCGCAGACAAAAGCCCCAAGTTATAGATTGGCTTTTAATGGAGAGAGGGATTCCAGTGGTGATAGCAGCAAGACAGAAAGAAGCAGAGAACCTCCTAGAGGGGCTTGGATGTAGTGAAAACTTTTGGATGGATGGCTGGATGAATAGATAGATAGAAGTGTGAGAAAGTTCAAAGCTATGAAGGGGGAATGAAGCAAGCAGAAGGAGATAATAGGGTAGTCAAGGTCAGAGGAGTCTCTGAAACCTTGCAGTCTGGCTAGGGAAGGGGAGGAAAAATGGGGCTGCATGAGGCCAGCAGGAAGATTAAGAGGGGGGCCAATGGGAGAAGATAGATACTGAGAAAGAGGAGAACAGGCCCTGGAATTATTTTTTTCAAGCTGTGTGTGTGTGGACACAGGAAGTGAGAGATAGAAGAATATGAAGCCGAATATGATTGGCTAAATGAGGCGTAATGGCGGTAACATAGAGTGACAGCTACTGGGCCAGTGCATTAAGGGGTTAACCAAGGCCAGGAGTGGATGACCTCCCTCTTCCCCTGAGACAGAATTATCTTTCAGTATGAAAAACACACTACACACACACACACACACACACACACACACACACACACACACACACACACACACACACACACACACACACACACTAATAATGAAGATGTAGCTGGCAGAATGCTAGATTTGTACTATTCCGTGTTATTTTGGTGGTTTCAGCATCACAGGGACAAAGCAGGGTCTGCCTGTTGAGACATGTTTTCAGCTTATTATTTCTCCATACTAACATTAGAAACAGTTTTTTTGTATTTTGTTAATTGAAGTAGATTCATAAAGCACATTGAGTGGAGGTCGTCTTTAGAGATGCTCCTCAGGTTTCAGATCCAGACTGAGCTAATGAAGGACTTTTCTGACAAAGAAACATTCATGCTTCCTTACTGCTACATCTCAGGCCATTCTCTGTCCAAAGTTTGACCCTTTAAATGTGTGATAAGGGTTTTTATGGACCAATAGCTTGTTGGTTATCAGAAGGACTAAAAATCTTTCCAACAGGTTACTAAATATACCTGAACTGCTTTAGGAAGTCCATTTTTATTGACTTGAATGATGAAGGTGTTTTAATTTGATCTTTGGAATGTTGAGTCAAATGACTCAAAAGTAAGTCCTGACTTACTTCAGGAAGGATGACACCAGTCAAGCTGTATGTCGAAAAATAAAGAGTGCTAAAGAAAAGAATCTAAATATTTAGCAACAAAATGACTTTTAATAAAAAAAAATGCATTTTAGGAATGTAAACTTTAAGAAACTTAAAACTTTTCTTATTCACTGACAGCAAAAATCATCACAAAAGAGCCCTCACATCATTATCATCAACATTTTGTACCATTTTATTATGCAAATCCAAGTGTGAAGTGCTGGACGCTGATCTGAGTGTTTCTCAGATCGAGGAAAAAAAATAGAAAGGCAAAAAAAACAAAAGTGGGAAAGAAAAAGACACTGCAGGCTTCAGGTGAGAAATTAGAAATATTAGCATATTTATTACAGCAACATGAAAGACATGAGAATGTCTACACCCTTTACAACAAGCAACGCAGAGGAAACGGGCATGGGAACAAATAGTCTTTATTGGTGGCCAAAGAAAGAGAAAAATAAAGAGGAGGACAAAAGAGAGACGGTGAGCTTAATGCATCAAACGAGAGTCTAATGAACATTCACAATACAAAGCTGGTGGGGGATGGAAACAAAAACTGTATTTAAAATAAAAAGAACCAACCCACATGGCCAACCTTATCACAAGGAGCAGTGGCAGGAAATTTAGGATTTTAAAAATCAGGACTAAAATAGCAGAAATCTTCCTGATGGGTGGGTAGAATGATAAAGGACATGGTTTTGTTTTTCAGGCATACAGATTCAAATGTAAGCCAATCACACGGGAAGCCTGAAAATCTGTAATATTTAAAAATAAAATGACTTGTTTCTTCTGTTTGTTCCTTTAAATGAATCAAAGTGGTGATGCTGATGAGAGCCAGATGTTTCAAAAGAGATTGCTGATGTGAGGTCACCTTAATTATGAAGATAAATACCTGTATATACACTTTTCTCTTCTATCTCTTTCATATGACAACAGAAAGAACAATAACTCAGTAAATAAGGCATCTAAAAGGTCAGCGGTCACCAGAGTCCGCTGGAGCAAAATTATAGAGTTAGCAAGAGTAGAATGAGCAGTTTGTCACTCTCAGTTTGTAATTTTGTACTTTTACATGTGAATAAAGTGAAATGGTGGTTTTGGAAATAAAAAGATGAGTCTCTAGATTGAATTTTATGCCACAGACTGTAAAACAAAAGAGCAGAAGTCAATCCTCTTGTTGTGGTGAATCTTCGTGTTTCTGCCTCGTCTGTTTCAGTCCTGCCTCTCGGTTACCGTAGCGATGCCTGTCTTTTATTGAATCACACATGCTATGCTATGTGCGTACAGCTGACATTGGCACTAGTGTCAGGTTTGCATCTTAAGACTTTAAGTGGGTCCCTAACTTCAGATAGAGGTAGACAAAAGTAGATTTTAATTTGAAGATTTTAAAACAACTGAGGATGTTGGATTTCATAATAATCTTAACTTTGATACCTGGATAAGCTGCAAGCTGAAGTTTTTCTGTAATTCCAGATTAATTACCAGAAACAAACAGCTGCTAATGGTTCCTCAACCTAAAACAGTTTCTGTGATAACCTAAAGATCCTAATGGATGTGCTGGTTTTATAATCAAATCTATAATCATGTGATTGTTTTCACTTATTAATCATCGTTACTTTCTTTATCAGTGATGTTTCAGACTTTTACCAGACATGCTAACTGCTGCATCAACAGAAACACTGTAAACAGAATACAGTGCATTTACCAGGGGTCTGCAACCTTTACAAGAACACTAAAAGTAAGACCACTTCCTGCTCAAATTAAATTATATAAAGCCACTAAATCTACTTAAGGCTTAAAATCAAGAAAAAATATTTGGGAAAGTTTTAGCTTTTTACTCTCATTGTATAAATGTCATTGAGTTTATGACTTTTTATTTACTTTTTTTCTTGCAAATATTTAAGTCCAAAGTAGATCAGTAGAACTGGTTGCTTCATTTTAAACTTAAAAAAAATTTAAAGCCATTTTCATTTTATTTTGCTGAAATTATAGAAAGCTACACAGTGCATTCATAATAAAAGATGCAACTAATTTCAGTAGAGAATTCATGCACTTTACTGTAAATATCAGTAACTTTTAGGGATGCTCGATATTGGCTTTTTTTACTGATATCCGATATTGTCTAACTCTTAATTTCCGATACCAATTAAAGCAGGGTAGCCTTCATTAAAAAAAGACAAACATAGTATTTAATGCAAGGTGTGCCAAATAAATAAAAATATCTCTAAAACTATACATCAGATTTGTTATATTTTGACATTTTGGGAGCGAGGAGAAGTAGCCGAACAGTTTGATGTATAATATGTGCATGGTATGTAAAGGTCAGGTGTGTCATCATTACAAAAATCGATACCGATATTTACCGAGATTGCATTTTAATGCCAATATCAGCCGATATTATTGAAAAACCGATACCGATTCCCATCCCTAGTAATTTTGCTATTGTAACAAAATATTGCTAAAAGTTTGGATGATGCTAAAACCACATGTGGCTTCTTAGCAGCAGGTTGCAGACCCCTCACGTATCCATCTCCTTGAGTTTTTTTTTTAAAATAACACTGCATCTGAAACAAAATGCTTTTAATTCTTCAAAAGATATCAAAGGACTTCAGGTCCTTTGCAACTATGTATCATCTAGCTAACATCAAAGTTGAACCAAACACTAAATTTGTGAGAGAAACCATCTGTGGATTCTTCTTATTTCACTCTTCTTTTTGTGTTTGCAGAAGCTGCACTGGATGCAAAGATGGGGTCAAAAACTGCAAATAATGATGCTCAAAAACGAATTTGCAGCTAAAGCTTCTCCATAAGTCCATTCTACTCATCCTAACGCTATCGTAGAAACTGCAGTCACTGCTACCTGTCGATCAAAGCTTTGCGCCTTGCTACATTCCTTTGTTCCTTTCACCTGTATGAGCCGCCCCTGAACATGAACTTCAGAAATCTCTTTATCATAATAAATGCACATCATAGTCATCATCGTTATCAATACAAACATTCTGACATTGGAAATCAACACTGTACATATTTTACACTATAATACAATCATATATACTGTACTTTATGTCACTGTTGGTCCTATAGATCACCACGTGTAATAAAACTGGGTTTCACTAAAAGCAGGGTTAGTGCCATTAGTACAAAGAGAGTTCCTTCACATTGAAGCATTTACCCTCTAATTAGGAAAAAAATAACAAACATATTTCCTTATTCTTGTAAACATCGTTTTGAAAATATATTTAACGGTAATGGTGTTCAAATGAGCATGATCAAAACAGTACCTGATGACCAGAAAGTGAGACAGTACACGACAGAAAAATAAACTTTCTCTAAGTAAAAATCCACCCTCTTGTGTTGGCACATCAGGAAATCACCTCTGCAAGGATTCAAAGACGGGCGCTGATTTTATCATGCAGACAAACACAAATTTCTCCAATTACAGCGACGTGTGTAACCAGCCAGCCGTGAAGACTGATAAAAGAAAAGTGCACATTTAAATCGATGGCATGTCACCTAGATTAGCTTCTCAAGATTACTGTACATGACAACACCTCGTAAAAACAAGGTCTTTACAACTTTAGCACGAGTACTATCACTTTCTTCACACACCTGAAGCACAGGAAGGCTAAATTACTGAGATATTCCTCACAATATCATGTTCACCAGATAATGCTGTTTGAAAATAAAAAAAGGAAAAATAATCATTGGAAGAGTAACATTTTCTTTGTTTCTGCCATTTCTTTGCAGTCAGCATGAAAGCAAATATGCTAACAAACGCCGGGTTGAGTTGATATGGAAGTGTGTCTGAGAGCAGTCTCTAAGGAAGCCCTTGCACTGACTAAAAAAGAAAAACAATTTCACAAGTCATACCTCCATCCTACACAAGTTAGCAGAATCTACATCCATCTCTATCTCTACAGGTCCGGTTTGTCACCCCCCCCATCCCACACATTCACGTCGTTCACAATCTGGGCTCATTCGTCTGCTTTCTGAGAGCAATGGAAGAGGCCGTGCATCTACAAGGTTCCTGTTAAGGTCGATCGATATAATCTTCAACACCAATACAAACGTTAGGTCCATCTCTATGGTTGCATGATACGCTGCCCATATAAACATTTATCTACACATATACAAAACTCATGACCCTTTTTAAAACCTTCATTGTGAAAACAAAGAATAAAATGATGGTAAAATCTGACTGTACACCTCACAAAGAGTGATCATCATTATATTCTATTTTTTTGTTGATTCTAATGTTTTTTTTTTCTTTTTTCTTTAATCTGACATGATGTGAAATGGTCTGGGATGCTTTTTGTGTAGCCTTGTTGTTGTGTCTCTCTGCCGCTCCAGTCCGGTGACGGTGCTGCTGGGATTCTGAGTGCTAAAGCAAGAAGGAAGGGGGGGGGGGGTATGGGAGGGTGAAGGAGTCAAGCGTCAATGTTGTCTCCATCTCAGTGTGTCTCAAAATCAATGGAGACCCAAGCACAAAGTATCCATTACAAGTCCATTTCAGTGGGGAGACTCTTCACAGGAGCGTCCAGTTCGACTCCGTCTCACCGTGTGTCTGTGTGGAAACTGTTATACGTGGACGTGCGTCCCCTGGGTTTGCAGGCTCTGCACGCTGGATAAAATTTTCTTTTGGTGGCCAGCCAGGGTCACTCCCATCTTAGTCAATTCACTACATGAAGAGGAGGATATAATATGTAAGCAGAAATCATTAATTTCAGTAAAAAAAACAACAACAACAAAGGTTTAAGAAACATCCAGACCGTTTTAAGGACTGTGTGCAGGATACTTGTGTGAATACTAGTGTTTTAAGTTCAAATGAAATCAAATAGACTTTGATCACTCTCACACTGACATTTTTATCTTTTGTGAGTTAAACTGGGTTTTTCAATGACAAGTTAAGAGCAGTTGATGGCCAATTAATGCATCAGATCTTTAAATAATATACTTAATGGTTTAAATATATCAGTTACATTTTTACCTACATGTAACAATCTATTAGATTATGAAAAAATAACCCATAAATTAAACTATTTATAAACTGACATTTAGTGATTAAGACTTGGGGCCCAAGTCATATCAGTACACGTGTTTTAGTGTATTAGCTGATCATGAATGGAGTTCCAAATGTAAAATAATGAATTGTTTTCTGTCCAAAAGTAACATTTTCAGTCCAACAATTACACGTAAAGGGATCTGAAAGATTAGAATTAGGGTTTTTTTCTTTAGTAAATATCATTGTTTCTGTAAAGTCAACACAATATCATTCACATTTTTATGGTTTTGCATAAATTAACTCGTCACCCCTCAAATTTTTCTGTGGTTTTATGGATACATATTAGGCTTGGGTGGTATTATGGTAATATTGTTTACAGCTGGTGTTTAAAAATAGCAACGATATTCGTTTCAATACCAGCTTGAAAAAAAGCACAGTCAGGACGGGACAGCCAGTGAGCCGATGGTTACTTTGGGCCGGTCTGGGGTGCTCACTTTAATAAGCACTTCCTTGTTGCGGCGCGAGCTGGTACGGCCACTTGTGTGTTCGCGCACGCATAGGGCTTCAGTCAACAGCGGGATCCCCCCCTCCCACATGTTACTCAGCACTTCCTTGTTGTGACTAACGCTCATATAGGGTCTGTTCGCGAGCTTACAGCGCTTCAATCAACAGCGGTAGTCGTCCGAACCGAACATCAGCTGTAAGTGCTCATGGTGGGAGCCATGACCGAAAACGCCCAGGCTGAATTATGGTCCAACCCTGGTCACGGTAATACCGTACACCGCGGGAAAATGTGGAGAAAGTTAAAAATGCATATTTTGCAAATGCATTTCCCAGAAAATGCATTTGCAAAATAACTTAGAGTCAAAATAACCTACCTTTTGATTGACTTAGTGTGCTTAGCCAGAGCTGATTATTTAAAAAAAAACTGCAAAAATCGGCCAAACTAACCAACTGACCAATCAATACCTTTATAATTTGAAGTTAGGCTAGATGACCAGTCCGTACCTGACACTGATGTAGAGGATGGAGTCCAAGCTGACATATCCAGCACTGGAAAAGTTCTCCTTGTACTGGCCCATTTTGATGGTTTCCAACCAATCGTCCACCGTGCTCACGCTGAACTCTGGGGTGGGCGGGTCCTCCCTACTGGAATGGAAAACACTGATTTTAAACATAAAAACTGGGTGAAAGAATAAATGCATTTCTGCAACACAAAACCCTTTAAATTCACAGTGAAAATACAGAAATAATTTTGATTAGTTTGCTTGAATGTTATAAATGTTTAATAATTTACATAAAACCTAGAAAATAATATTTTTGCATAAACAGTATGCATTATTTTACATGCCATGCACGTTTTAATAATGAGATCTTTGTGTAAGGCGTCTCTCAGGCCACGTGCTTTATTTCATCTGCTCTGGGGATTTAGCTGTTGTACTTTGGAGCTCTTTTCAGTTACGCACCGTCTTTTCTTCCCTTTTTGTTTAGAGTGTTTGTCTGTGAAAGTGATTCAGATGTCTGCATGCTGCACTGATTCAGAGCATCAACTAAGTGCCTGAGGTGTAAAATGTAAATGTAAAAATAATGACATTCCTCAGGATGCGTGAAATACAACTGAGGATTGAGAAAGTCTCAATTGAACAAGGCAAATGTGATCATACCCCCCCAACGCTGGAGCCTTCCATTTATATTTTTAGAACTATTTTAAATATCTTGAAAATTACACTTTATTTGTAAAAAATGCTGTTTTTACTTGCATATTTCACCAGTAGAAAAGCAGTGTTTTAGGTGTTCTTTAAAATGAATCTACCATCATGTCCACTCATCCATCTGTCTGATGACTACATTAGTCAAATTCACACTTTTATTAAGTCCAACTGACCACACTGAGCTGTTGGCCAGCTCCCTGAGACTGGCTGGGTTTCTGATGAGCTTGTCCAGGATTGTGACAATCTGTCCAAACTTTGGCCGGTCGCTGCGTCCCTTCTCCCAGCAATCCAACATGAGCTGGTGCAACACCACGGGACAATCCATTGGTGCAGGCAGACGGTAGCCCTCATCTATTGCTTTGATCACCTGCACATGGAGGAAGTATGTGAATATACTGATTTAGAATCATTTCTTAGAATCACCAAACATCCTGAAGAATGAATGCATGTTTGGAACTCACATCCTGGTTGGACATCTCCCAGTACGGTCTCTCTCCATAAGAAATCACCTCCCACATGACGATCCCGTAACTCCACACATCGCTGGCTGAGGTGAACTTCCTGTAGGCTATGGCCTCTGGAGCTGTCCATCTGATGGGGATCTTCCCTCCCTAAAGAGAGTATTAAAATTATGACTATTTAATGAGTTTTTTTCTGGATTTCTGGGCATTTAATGAAGCAGTATTTTAAAAATTTGTATTGTACTCTGTCCCGTTTAGAGATGTTAAAACATAAAGACAGTAGTCTGTTGAGCTAATCTGTGTCTTTGGTTGTTCTTAGAGACACACTGCTCAGACTCTGTGAAAGACGTGGAGGGATTTGAGTCCTGGCCATCACTTTTCTTTTAATTCCCGAGCTGCCCCTGTCTTTGTTGTTGACGCAACAGATCAAAAGGAATCCATACAGCCCGCTGTACTTATACACACTCCTGCCTTTCCCCCTCCGCTCTAACACACCCAGACGCCGTACCTCTATAGGCTCGCTTCAGCTCTTTAACATGCGGCTGCTGCTTCTGCACCGCCTAGCCTTCCCCGTCTCTGCTTGGTGAAAGTCAAATGAAAGACAAAGCTGCCAACTTACTCGGCGCTGTACTTTTGTTTCCACCACTCCCTCTCCGCCCCTACCCCGTCTCTCTTTCTTCTTTCCTTCCTAACTGCTCTCATTGGATCTTTCTCCTTCCCTCCCTCCTTCCCTCTGAATTTTTTCCCTCCCTGGATCTCTCTGCGTCTTCCCCATCTCAGCCCCAGCCTGCCCCCCTCCCCTTCCCTCCTCCTCTCTCTCCATCAGTGCCTGCAGCTCCCCATCTAGGTCTGTTGACATCAGTGGGAGTTTGTATGTGATTGCTATAGCGCAGTCAGTGGCTGATCCCCTCCTCCTAGGGCGATGCTAATGCCATATTAAGAATAACATCCCCAACTTTTTCCCATGAATATGAATAATGCCATCTCCTTGTGGACATCTTTGATGAGTTGCTCCGCAGCGGTTTGACTCACTGATGTTTGAGTTTCTTCAGTCTCACTGAGCGCTGTGAGAGGATGCTGCAGACACCAGTGGCTGATTTGACTGCATTAAAAAAAAAGCAGCTTCATCTTTGCCTTTATGAGGTTGTTGTCAGCTTTTGTATCAGTTAACCGGGCCTTTGTGCAACATTTTTGCAAAATGCACTGGAAATCTTGTACATTTATTTAGTCATTTTCAGACTTTTATTGTTTTATTCTTGTTCTGTGAGTTGGTCTTACCCTGGTTGTGTACGCAGCCTCCGGGTCGTCCTCCAGGACTCGACTCAGGCCGAAGTCCGACACCTTACACACCAAGTTGCTGTTGACCAGGATGTTTCGAGCAGCCAGGTCTCTGTGAACGTAGCTCATGTCTGACAGGTACTTCATGCCTGAGGCGATGCCGCGCAGCATGCCGACCAGCTGGATCACCGTGAACTGTCCGTCGTGTTTCTGGATTGAGAGAAATACAAATGAATACACAGCGCTGACACCGAGCTACAACGCGGTGGCACGCTGACAGCGGCTTTAGCTGTAATTGAATGTTTAAGCCAGGATTCAAGTTGTAATGGCAGCTTTCCACATGTCTCAAGTGTCCCCCGAGCAACACTCTGTATCTCTTCCAGCTTCTGCTAACCCCGCGCTTTGACCTCCGTCTGGAGGGTGGCGAGGAAAAAGATGAATTTCTCCTTTCAGGGATCAATGGAGGATCATGAGAACAAAAAAGACGTGACTTGCAGAGGATTGCGTCTGACCCAGCAGACAAAACTTTCCTTTTTACCACGGACTGTGTGCCCACGCCGAGCTCTCAGGATTTCAGATTTGAGCTGTCTTTGGCAAAGAGCGCAGCTTGTTGATCGATGACGGTCCAGCTCACCTTCCTCTGCCAATTATTTCTGCCCTGGGCCAACAGTCCCCGTTAAAGAGCCATTCATGTTATCAGTTACCCTTTCTCCTTTATATCATTTCTCCTTCCTCTGTGTCTTTATAATCTTCATCCATCTCTGTCCCTCCTCGGTCTCTGTCTTAGGAAGAGGCAGAACTCTGTAATACTTTGATTCAGCCTCCATCTATCCATCTTCCTTCATCTTTCTGCATCTGTGCACCCCTCCCCTCTCCTCCTCTGTCTTTTTTCTATCTCTCTCCCTCGACAGCTGTGGAGTAAGTTAATTAGCCGGTGGTTTTGTGAGATGCTGATTGATTGGACTGTCTAACAAACCTACAGACTTCCTCTATCAATCTGCCCACCACACTGTACTGCCAGGAAGGAGGGAGGGAAGGGTGGGAAGACATGGTGGAGAGGGGTTAAAAAAAAGACACATTTTGACAGAAAATCTAACGTTTTAGGAAAAGATGAATGGGCGTGTGCATTTTAGGAGAGGAATAATGTGGTTTTTGTTACTTCAGAGGGATTTCTGCTTAATAAATGGTCATAATTAAAGACAAACCCTGTAAAGATACCACAAATGAGCTGTAAAAACCATAAACACCAGTTTGATAATTATATTAGCTCTCTGTGGACAATTTTAAGACTGTTATTACATTATAAACCATGGCACAAAACCTGCATGTATCGCTGTCTGTGGTTTTGTGGGATTGTGTGTGTTTCAGAACATTATCCTTTAGTCGTTTTGAATCTGTCACTTCGTTTTGCCTCAGTGTTGCAGATGGGATTGGTGTCTACTTAGCAACAGGCCTATCATCACAGTCTTAATGGCTCTGGAGCACTGCAGCCAGTTTTACTGGCTGACAAGTCTGAATATGAATCAGGGAAATGTTGAAGGCACCAGGGCTGCAGGACTGGCTGTAAAACAAAAAAACATTTCAAGGTTCCTCCACTAAATCAATACAACTCCTTTAAAATCATGTTTGAAACAGCATTTACATTCTAAAGTCCTTAATGTGTTGGATATTTGCACAGAAAACTACACCTTTAGCTTCATTTTTATTAAAAATAAAGTTTAACTTAATCTTTCTTCTGGTTTAAATGATGTATAATTATTTAAATCCATATGATGCATTACATTATTCTCTTTTCTTTGTCTTTATTAGGCCAATTTACACTTTATTTGCTTCATACTTCAATTTTCAAGACACTTCCTTAAAGAAATTGGGTTTTTTCAAACCGTTTTTTGTAACCACATAAAACAAATGCTTCATAAGCAAATGTCCTGAGAAATACGTCTGCTGCCTTATTGTTTATTTATGATAATTATGAGTTTCTTCTTTCTTTTTTTTACCCAACAGTTTCCCTAAATTCTTCCCACACTTTGATTTTTGCGTCATCACATTAAATTTGTAATGAACTGCTCATTTCCATATGTCCTGATGAGGCAAATGTTCCACATTAAGTAAAGAAGTGTCTTTGTCAGCAGTCTGCTGGAGTTCTCCGTGCTGGGAAATGGATGCTGAGTGGATTTCATAGATTCTGTCTCAAAAAGTCTGTATTTATTAAAGAACATGTCAAGTGAAGTGTATTAAAATGTTGTTCTGGCTGTTGTGAGCTCTGTGCACTGACCACATTGATAGTTTGTTTCATAGTTAACCCATAAATAAACTCCCTTTTCTGTAAAAATGTGACTTTTTTATAGACCCTTTCCTTGAGATAAAAGCAGTTTAAGTCAGATATATTTTAGATTTACTTGATGTCCTCTAATATGTCAGTTCTGGACCATTTCAGACTCCGTACAGCTGAGACATCACTTTCTGTGAGGTCTTTGTAAAGAATAACGGCGCTGGCCTTGGAGGAAACGCGAACGCTGCGCTCCGTCCGCCTGAGACATGACTCACCTTGAGAAAAGTGTCCAGAGATCCATTCTCCATGAACTCCGTTATGATCATCACTGGCTTACCTACAGAGGCAAAACACAGGACAGCTGTTAACAAGGCTAAGTTACAAGGGAGAAATACACAAACTATAAAAACGATGAGGACATAGAAGAAGCTGAATCCACAGCTGTGACCAGCCGATCTCTCCGTCTCCTCGCTTCTCTCTTGGGGATAACATGGCATGTCGTCATCAGTCACACTGACAGCTTCTAATCAGCCCTCTCCATAAACGCCAGGAGATAATTAGAATAGACCAATCCACCAGAATATGTGTGTGTGTGTGTGTGTGTGTTTGAGGGGCCTCCTGAGATCTCATGAATACTAATCAGCCTCAAGGGAGGGGGGGTTGTGGTTTGATCGCTGTGCACCTGCACCTGCACAAGTGAGTGTGTGTGACTGTGTGTGTGACGAAGGCGAGGCTCACTGACTGACTGACTGACAGGCCCTGCGCCCTGTGATCCCCCTGCATGGCATCTGGTGGGGGTTTACAAATGATTAACAAAGTACCTGCAATCACATGTACACACACCCCCACACCCCCCCAAAAAAACAGCAGTTGTCCCTGTTTTACAGGGCGCTCCCCATCACCCCCACTCCTCCCCCACCTGCTGTCAGGCTTTGCCAATCACAAACAAACACCCAACGTGCAGTTACAAATGATGGGGCACACGTGTGTGTGTGTCTTTGTGTGTGTGTGTGTGTGTGTGTGTGTGAGCACGGCGTGCAAATACACAGACCGTGTCAGTGGTGATGAATGGTTCACATTTCCCAAATCAGACCCCAGTGATGCTGGGGGTAAGGTTCTGGGGGAGAGATAAAGACAACATGACTGAAGAGGGAAAAAAAAAAAGAAGTCCAGCAACTGAAGATTTATTTAAAATATTTTTATAAAGGAAGAAGATGTTCTTTTTTTTTAAGCCCAAGCAAGCTTTTTTGACCAAAATTGAAAGAAAGTTAACTCTGTGAAGGATAAATGTAAGAAAATGGATTTGAATAAATGTGCATGAATGTTTATTGTAATAAAATACAAATAAAAGAAAGGCTGAAAGAATGAAAGGAAAGAGAAGTAGAGAGGCCCCGTTTACATGATTTTAACTGTTTACAAGTCAGTATCAAAAAACTAGGGAGAGACAATGCAGGTCACAAGATAAAAGCTAAGTTTACTTATAACAGAGGATTTACATGATTCAACATATATATAGACATGTGCTCTGATCACTTCATACCAGGCTAATCAAACCCCTTAGTATCTGATATGGATTAAGCCCACCAATAAATGTACTATTTAGTTATTTAGTAATATTAACATATTAACTGCATTTGATTATCATGTGCTCATGAAAACATGTGATTGAAAGCACTCTATAGTTGACATGTACACAATAAGTTGCTAAATTTATATAATATAAATGTCTAAATATACATTTTATACTATTTCCAAAAAGCTTCATATTTCTCGTCTACACAAATGCATTAGATGATTTTTAAAATCAGTTTTTCTCATTAAATACTTAAGTTTGTGTGTAGCCAGGAGGTGCATGTGTGGCAGATAATCAGTGGAATATCCAGAGTTGTGTTTGTGGACACTAATTAAACAATTGTTGAAAATAAAATCAATGAATCAGGATCAGGAGACAAAAAAAGACGAGAAAAGACAGAACACAGCTGAATGAGAAAACTGAAGAATGAAGGGGAAGAAGATCAGGAACTGAAGAAATAAAGGGAAAAAGAAAAAATGTGGGTGAAAAGGAAGTAAAAAGGAGACAAGGAGAGGAATAACAAGAACGGGAGGGGGAGGAGGTGGACACAGGGGGGAGGAGGGGGGAGGTCACAAGCCTGTCATGGACTGGCAGGAACAACACCACCAAGGCCTACAGTAGGATTGTAGGTAAAGACAGCAATACATCACCTTAAATGAATTCACTATCTCACTGCAGCAAACACACACACACACACATGCATGCACACACACACCTACACACACAGAGTCGCCTGGTCTCTAGTGCTGGTGTCTTCTTTGACAGTAACATTAGTCTCAGGGATAAAAGTGAAAGAGAATTGGATTTTCTTCTGCTGGGGGTGAAGACTGCTGGTCACATTTATCTCCACACGGGGCCTGTGTTGTGTTTGCTGTATTGCTCTGTGTGTGTGTGTGTGTGTGTTGGTTTCAGGCCATGACACACAAACGGCACAGTGATTTCAGCTTCGTACAGGGATGGAGAACATTCCTGTGCTTCGTATGCAAATGAAACAGGTGATGGAGGCGATCCTGGCAGAGAAACGAGGCTGAGTCTTCCTAACTTCCTGCTCAGGTTTCTGTGTTTCTGATTATAGAGCTTGTAAATGTGAACGCATGTATGTTTTTCAGCGATGGTCGTTCGTGCATGTGAATGTTACATTCTATAAAGTAGACAGCCATGAAATGGGAAAAGGGCCGTAAAAAACTACCCTGGAAACCAATTATGAGTGTGTGAATGTGCTGCGTGTGTGGAGAATATTGCCTTCAGGTTCAAGGTGTTAGAAGCGGTCAAGAGAAAAGCACAATGAAAGACATTTATCCTGTTGTCCCAGTTAAGAGCACCATGTGATCCGGGTGTGTACTGACACACTCTTCAACCATTATCCGCCATGCAGAATCACCCCACAACTCTAAAAGACAACAGAGGTTACGAGTGCCCTTGTGGTACAACCACACAAACACAATGAAGCCCTTTCACTTCCTGCAGCTTCATCACATGCCTTTTTCCTCCAAACTCACACACAGACAGGACAGCACTCCAGCACATCGCGGATCTCCACATCCATCAAAGATTCACCAGCCTTTAGTTTTCCTCCTGAAAGCTCATAATTAACTCATCACATTCATATTCAGTCAGATTTATTGCCTTTTATCTGCGGTGGTAAAAAGGAGGGAGAAAAAAAAGGCAAAAAAGACCTCTGAGTGTATGCATGTGTGCACAGATGGGGATTTGATGTTGTGCCAGCTGGAGTTTGTTATGGAATGAACCAGAATACAGCGATTTCTTTTTTGTCTGAAGCATTCTATTACACAAAGGGAGAAAATGTCGCGTTAGTCAGAATTTCGCTCTGATTATTTAGGAGTCACTCAAACGTGTGAATAAGTGTGTGATGGAGACCACACACTGCGTACAGTCGGTCCAGTAAGCGGCATCACGAGAGGCTGTTTTTGTTGCAGCGTTGGCGTGAGTGTAAATGAAAGTGATAGACTCTGTACATCTGGACAATCGCATTATGAGTATCTATCTGTGTGTGTGCCAGTGGGCCGCATTACAGCTTTATTGAATGAGGCGGCCCAAGGTACAAACGAGAAAATGAAATAACTGCTGTATTGATTAATGTTAAGGGTCTGGACTAAATGATACAAAGCTTTTAACACAGGACAGATCTCTGTTCTGGGAAGCGCCATGTGAGGTTGAGGTGAGTGGGGGTGCAGAGAAACAGACAGACAGAAACTCAATAACCTTATCTCTTCTCCTCTCTTCACCTCTCTTTCCTCTTTGCTTTCTCATCTCCTCTCATTTCCTCACGTTTGTCTCTCCTCTTTCTGCTCTGCCCTCGTTTATTCTCAGGCTCCATCCTTTCTCCATTCCTAACTCTTGTATCTTATCTCATCCATCCATGTCCCCGTCTTCCCTCCATCCCGCGCCCGTCGTCACCCTTTTTCCCCTCTCGGTGCCGTCCAATCTTCCTATCTGCATGCATATTCAAAACATGAATACTTTAAAACACCCTGACAGGAAATATTGAAGCGCTCATTGTTCGGTGCACAAAGACACGCAGTTAAAACTAATCACTAGTTTCTTCAAACAGAAGACGCCTGGAAAACATGGCTTTGCCAGTTTTTAATAGCACCTTTGTAGCACAGCCCTTTAATGAGTGTGTGAGAGTGTGTGTGTGTCACATGAGATTGAGTTCTGTAATTGAGGGTTTTCCAAATGAGCCGATTGTTGCAGTGAATGCAAAACACATAAAAGACGGATGGATAAAATGAGGGATTGGGGGAGATAAAGGAGAGACGAGGAGATGTAGAGGGTGCAGGGGGGAGGAGATGGGAGCAGATTGCTGCACTTTTCTGATCTATTTTTTTCTTCTACGTTTTCAGCGCACGGCGCTTCAATTAGCATGACAATAGCAACAATCAGGTGACAGACAGCGGAGTGGGATATTAGAGCTGCACATGGCAGCGGCTGAAGGCTTATGAGGTTTTAAGCGGAAAACACTGTCCCACCCACATGCACACTCAGGGACATGATTGAATCCAGCCAGCCAACAACACACACACACACACACACACACACACACACACACATGCATAACAAACAACAACGCAGAAACCCACAACTACTATTACATTTGTTGAATGATTTATTTTCTATACTATTCCAGACTTGCTGACAATGTTAGCCTGCCATACTAAAAATCCTATTTATTGGCATGTTTACACCTGTAGCATTATATCTGACTATGCATGGAAATTAAAATAAAATTAAATCATCTTCAAAAAAATTAAGCAAGTATTTAAACAATTGATGTTTTTAATAACTTCTTAAACAAAAAAAACTGGCTATTTTCTGTTTTTAGTTTTTTAAATTACTTGTTTTTCTTTTAGTTGTCTGTTATAATTCTGACTTCTAGAAAAATAAATATTTAGCCTGATAACTAATAAGTTGCATTTTCAATACAACCTACAGCAAAACTTTTACTAGAGGGGATTGTTGCAACCCCCTCTAGTGGTAGCTGGAGGATAATGCAACTTAATTCAACAATAACTTTATTTTACTAGAAGCAAAAAACATCACATTTATAAGCAAATAAAGTAACAGAAACATTGTTAGCTGCAGCACAAAAGGACAGAAAAACAGCCCGGCATCAACTGAAGCTCCAGTTCTTGTTCTTGTTGATATACAAAATATTACAGAGATAGTAAACGTTCCTCTAGGAATGAGTGATATTTCACCAGTGGGCAAGTCTGTGAACAGCTTAAAGAGGCAAAATCCTGCTAATCCTGTAAACTTCTTGTCAGAATAACATGGGGTAAGAAATATTAGTGTTTTGCCACATTGCTCTGGAGAAGTATCCTTATCTCGCTTGGTGGTATCCATCGTTTCATCAAACCCTTATCAAAAATGACCATTTTGTAATTCTCCTACTACTAGTTTTGTATATCTAGTATTAAGTAATACCATATTTAATGCTGCTATATTTACTGTACTGTACAGCCACTTCAGCTCTTTTAGCTTTTGCTGAAGTAGCTTTGACGTTGCTACAGCTCCTACTACAGCAGAAAAAGCAATTACTCTGAGTCCTACCTAAACCGATACTACGTCCACCTCTACTTACACCTACACAAACCAATCCAGCACACCTGAGTCCAGAGCAATCAGGTCAGCCTGTCTGATTAGACTGAGGGCAGTGTGAAAGGACCAGCTGGTGGCAGAGAAAAAGCCCTGAAGGAATTATTGACCCATCTCAACTCTCACCCCCTCACTTGCTCATACACACCCTGGGCTGTGACCTGTGAAATTACTGCGCTGCTAGTGAGATTTGTTTCTGCAGGGCTTTATCAGCTCTTCAATGTGCCGTGAAGGCAGGTGAGAGGGGAGACAAAGAGACGCTTGTAGGAGAAAACAAGCGCTCATTAGATTTCTAAGAAAGAAGATCCACAAACAGAATAATCATATTCAAAGAACACATCAGACTTCTTTATTATGCTGAAATAAATAGCCTGTCAAGATGTTTTTTTCAGTTATTTAGCTGTTTTTACTGTCAGCCATGTCATCGCTCTGTCAAAAACATCAGTGCTTCTAATTATTGGATTTCTTTTGGTATTTTAAATCAAAACTGTGAGTTATTCAAAAGTCAGCGCCATAATTACACGTCTACGTGTTGCACGGCTCTCTAAGGAGTGTGAAACAATGGGAAATATTCTACTAAGAAATACAGTGGGGTGTCATTCATAATACACACACTGCTGAATATTTATGAGGGTAAAATAACACCCAATTAAACTTCCTAATTATTAATATTCATGATGGATGCATGTTCCTTTGCTCTTTTGTTGTTGGCCTAGGCGCTACGGAGCTCGTCCGAGCAACGGACCAAAGATCAGAATGTGCAGCGGGGAGGATGATGAGGGCAAACAGCGCCTGCTTTGTTTGTCTGCCTGCGTGCTTAAAACTCGGTTCCTCTGTACCGCCTCCATCCTTCCCATTTTTGTTTGTGCACGTCTCTCACAAATATCTGCATAACAAGATGTCACATCAGAAGAATGACAGAGCAGCGCCACCGAGTAGCAGGAAAAGTGTGTGTGTGTGTGTGTGTGTGTGTGTGTGTGTGGAGGGGGGGGGGTTGGGAATAAAAAAAAAGGGAATGCAAGACTACGTCCTCACTAATAAGACTAGGTGTGTTCATACAAGTGCTACTGATTATGGTTCATGCTTTTTCTGTTTTGTGTTTTTTGCTAGCTGAAAATGCAGAAAAGCTGCACAAATGCTACAGAGATATCAGTAACTACAAGTAGAAATCCCTTTTCATAACACTTTAATGGCAACAGAATGAAAAAAAAAAAACAATGACATTTGGTGCTTTTTGCATGTTTTATTAATTTGGAATAATAAAAGGAATGATAGCTAACTTTTTCTCTAAGATTCCTGAACTTTTTCTGTATTTTAAAATTATTAAGTATTAAGCATCTTAAGTATATTTCTAAAATAATATAGGGCTGAAACTTTAACCCTACACTGTAACAAGTGGATAACATATCAAAGCAAAAAGGATTATGGAATATGTAGTTGGGCTGCTTGTTGGCACAGTGAGCATGTTGCCTTGCAGCTTGTTCCCAGCTGTGACCTCTGCGTGGAGTTTGCATGTTCTCCCCATGCATGCGTTGGTTTCCTCCAGGTACTCCAGTTTTCTCCCACAGTTCAAAGACATGCATGTTAATTGGAGACTCTAAACTGTCCCTAGGTGTGAGTGAGAGTGTGAACGGTTGTGAGTCTTGTTTGTCTTTGTGTGTCCCTGTGATGGACTGGTGACCTGTTCAGGCCTCTCACACCATGACTGCTGGAGATAGATACCAGCTCCCTGTGACCCTTTTGGATTAGTCAGCTAAGATGAATGGATGAATTTGTACTTAGATCAGAAATCAGTAACAATAATGAATACATGATATATCTTACTTCAGTAAAAGCACTGAAGTAGTTAAAGCGAAGATCCAAGATTAAATGACTTATATAAGAATCGTGACAGATCAGTTTATAAAACAACTAGGGTTGTGGAATAGATATTATTTTCTATAATATTGAAATTCTTATTTTGACGATGAGGCAGGCATTATCAAATATTTATCCAATGGTGCAGCATTGGAGCCAGAATGCACACACAGCGGAGGCTACGTCCTTGTAGCAAGAGGCTAAATCTATTCTGAAGCTAGTTACTGATCTGATTAATGATATGTAACACCAGTGCTGGCAAATGAGACAGGATTCACTTGAGTTAGCATTGGAGAGGCTAATAATTAGCATTCCTGGTCTGGTCACCCACTGAATAATAGTTTATCAAAATCTGACGAGTATCAGGGGGACGATGGGAGTCATGTTAAAAGCTAGATGCTGATTACAAAGTGAGATCTGTTATCTGCTGGTAGTGCTGCTCATAATAACATAAATACTTGACTTTTCCCATTTTATATTTTGATTGTACTGTGCCAAGGCAAAGGCACAGAGTCGAGCTTTAGTCGGTTTGTTTTGCTGCTTTCTTCTAATTCTGTGAATTTAAAAAAGCTCCGGGGTATTGAGCTGGAGTTTTGTGTTCAGAGTTATCGCTGTCGCCCAAAAAATGTAGCCAGCTTAGCGTGTCCATACACTGACGCTGAAGGAGAATGACAAAGAGTAAGAAATAAAATGATAAGGTGAGGAGGGGAGAGTGGAATCGAAAGAGACAGCGAGCGAAAAACAGAGAGAAAGTCTGAATGAGAAGATTAGATAGACACTGGCTGAGAGAGAGAGAGAGAGAGGGGGAACAGCAGCGTGAGAGATAGGGATATGAGAGCAGGATGGATGGAGGGAGCAGCGATAACGAATCCACTATCTTGTTGAACCAGGCCTGTGTCTGTCTCACCTGCACCAACAACACACAAGCTCGCTCTAATTGGCCAAACTCAATCATGTGAGGTAAACAAGTGGTCGTTTGAGGGGTGGACGGTCGCATTGTGTGCAGGCCGCCTCGCGGCACCACGGCGTTACCATGGTAATGGAGCTTTTATCTGATCCAGGGTCAGCTCTTATTTACATCACCACTATTTCTGCTGTGTTTCAAACAGGTGTGAGAAACACACACACACACACACACACACACACACACACACACACACACACACACACACACACACACACACACACACACACACACACACACATGAAGAAGTGAGGTCAGTGATGAAGCTGCGTTTTACGGCTGGTTCACTCACATTTAGTGACGACGCCCTCCAGCCTGATGATGTTGGGATGGTCAAACTGTCCCATGATGGAGGCCTCAGACAGGAAGTCCCTCCTCTGTTTGTCAGAATACCCCGCCTTCAGACTCTTGATGGCCACGTAGATCTCCCTCTTCCCCTGGACACGTAACCGACCGCTGCACACCTCCCCAAACTCTCCTGCACACACATATAAAGGTATTAATTTTTTTAAAACACACTTGTTAGAAATTCTCTTCTCTTTCACAGCCAACTCACCCGCTCCGATGACTCTCTCAATGCGGATGTTGGAAGCGTCTATCTCTTTGGCGAAGTCTCGGACCGCCTGGTTGGGGTCTTCATAGGTGTGAGGATGGATATAGGTTCTGCTGCCTGGAAGCTTCACTGCATGAGAGAAAAAAGAAACCTAAATACTTACCAGCTTTCTTTAAACATCCTGAACAAAAACCTTCAACAAACCGTTGGACGTGTGGTAGAAGGAAACGGCTCCATGACAGACCTGACTGTAGACATTTCTGTAAACTGGAGGTTCATTGTGAGCTCTGCTTTTGAGTGGCATAACAAATAATTACAGAATGATACATTCTGTTAGGAATGGTGTTAAAAAAAAAAAACGAGTCATCGTTTTAACAGGAACCCATAAGGAGCTTCACTCTGCCAAGAAACATTTATATAATAACCTGAGAAGCAAAGAGTTCTTTTCAGCTCAGAATTCTACAAATTTAGATCTTAAAGCTCGTTATATAACTATAAACATTAACGTATGAGCAAACAGAGCAATCTTTTTTAAAGTAAATAAACACTTTGATATTGCTGTTACTTTGGAGCTTTCCATTCTGAATCTGTTGTTTGCAACCAAACATGGGCAGTGATTCATCACAGGTGGGTGTAAAGTCTGTGTTGGAGACAAATGTCACACTGACAATGTTTCTGTTTGTTCCTGTGAGCGTCTGCACATGTTTGTGTCTTTACCTCGGCCATGTTGGAATTGCATCTTCTCTTCGTCAGGGTCCTGCTTGGCCTTGATGTATCCACAATGTCTGAAAAAGATTCAGATTTTGGAGCTGTAAAGTCTAAAAATCTGTTTATGTGTCGGTTAATTACAATTTCCTCAGAGTTGTTCCTGATGTTTAATTGAAAAGTGTGTCTGCATCATAGAATATTAGAACATAGAACAGTATCTGTTCTTTATTCATCCCCCTCTGTGCACACTCCCTGCAGCGAGGGTCAGACCAAAAATCAATGCACAATATTGACAAATTGATTATCTAAATCCTGGTGTGCAGCTGTGAGGAAGTGTTCAGCTGATTTTGTTTTACAGACCTCACAGTGGGGATTCATAATAGTCTGTGTGTGTGTCTCAAATGTTTCTGATGATGTGCATCTTCACCTTTTGTATTGTTTCTGCTATAAGCACTCTAAAGCCCTAATTACCCAAAATGCTACCTGAAATTTGCAGGGTTTGTTGCAAAAAATGCAACAGAATTGTGATGAGAGCTGTAAAATCGAGTTTTTGGATGTCTGCGTCCTCCTTTCTGTTTTTTATTTATTTTTGAGGTGGATGACCCTTTGTCCATTAATGAAATTCATTTCCTTCTTGATATTTTTGGAGCAGCAGAGGACTAGTTAAGGTCACAGGTCTCCTTGTGCAGGTATTGCAACATCCAGTCAGTATCTCCACCCATCAAGATGATAAATTGATTTAGACCAAGAGGAACTGGGAATCTGAAGCACACATTTAGAAAAGCAGTGGGGAGGAGGACAAAACAGACATGGAGACTGAAAAGAACAGCAAGCAAAGATTTGATCAAGAGGGGGCAGATAAATTAGATGAAATAAAAGAATAAAAGAGGAGAGACGGAACATTCTGCAAAGACTAAAGGAGAAACACAACAACAGAAATGGAAGAAAGGCGGTGTTTTATTGAGTTCAGTAAGTCAGTCATTTGCTGTTTAATCCTTCTGCTGATTTTACACAGCTGAATGAATGCTACAGCCCAGACATCAATGGGCCGTCTGGGGAATACACGCACGCACACACGCACGCACACACACACGCATAATGGTAAAGACTGTTTGCTGCTTACTGAGGATAAAGGGAGGGGGTCTAATGTTCTTCAGAGGGGGGTTGGATCCCAACTGGTTATCAACTGGGCTCCAGCTAGTCAAACACCAGGGGACTATCATTACCCTCCTGACTTATACTCACACACTCTGTGCTGTGGGGCATGTGTTTAAAACATATGGGGAATGGGGACACGGGTGACACCTCTGCTCCGACTGTTAGAATCCCTCTGGGATGCACACACACACACACACACACACACACACACACACACACACACACATCAGAAACACTCCCACCCTTCCATCACTGCTGGATGTGTTTCTGCGTTAGCGTGTGAGTCTCAATGAGTGCACGACTGCATATGTTTGTGTGCCTGATGGGAAATGAACACATTTCCATAGTAATTACAGCGCAGCTCATTCCTCCTCTCCAGTTAGAAGTGTCATGACTCATTAACGCTGCAGTCTTAAACATGGCGCAAAATCTGACGTGGCCACGGCTTTTGTTTCCCCTCGACAGCTGTGTCTGGGTGTGTGTGTGTGTGTGTGTGTGTGTGTGTGTGTGTGTGCTCCAAACAGATATTTAATACCTTCGACTGGATGCAGCTGACCTCTGGTTCATCTGTTAAAGACACCAGAATTGGACTCAGGAGGACGATGTTGAGACCATTTTCTGACAAAATGGGTATTTATTTTCTTATTTTTATTCCTGACTTGTCAAGAAACTGCAGCAAACCAGCGACAGGAAAACGCTACGGAGGAACCGTATACCTGCTCATTAGCATTTTACACCAAACGTTAGACAGCGTTTTGAAAGTGTAAATGTCAAGTTTTTAAAGAATAAAGATTATTTTACTCCTGACTAATCTTGTAATAACTGTTAGGATTTTTTTTTTTAAAGCATTTTAAGAATTATTCTTGTGCAAAATTCTAAGACCTATAGTTTAACTTGATAAAAGTATCTTCAGTTCTTGCTTTTATGCGTTACTTGGTTCATTCTATAAAAACTACTTTTAAAGTGAGTGACTTTACAGCAGCTATGCTCTCTTCTTGCATACTCTTTGTATGTTTTTATCTAAAACAATAAAAATGTCACACTATGGGCATTTAGAAGAACTTTTTGAGAGTGATTCACTTGATCAGAGTCTTAGGACTGCAAGGAGAAAGTCCTTCTGGGCTCCGTTCTCCTGCTGTACCACAGCGTGACACGAACACCGCCAGCCACCGTGGAACAAATTATTGCTCCACTTAGCTGTCATCCATCTGCACTATATGTCGCTGGCTCGTACAGTAAATACACTTATCCTACATGTTCAGCTGTATATCCACCCTGATTTAAAGTACACACACTCTGAGGACAATCAGGCTAACACACACACAGGCACACATTAATGGACTGCTCACAGCCCAGCTCTCACCTTTCTCTCTCTGCCTCTCAGTTCCACTCCAGCGAGGACAACAGGCTATCCCTGTCCTCCAAAGCCACACACTCCACATTTGCATATCAATTTACTTTTTAATATAATACTCTGTCACTCGAGACCCATTTGTCATTCTACTAGCGAGCCCCCATCCATAAATTATTGTCATCGTAGCCCCTCCTCCAGTCTCTTTTCCTCGACTCACTCTTGCTGCTCTTCAGCTTTTATAATTTCCCCTTTAAGCAAAAACATACTCTCTCTTTTTATTTGGTTGCAATCTGTTCATTCTCTCAGCCTTGTGCCCTTTATGGTGTTTTTTCCCTCTTTTTTGATAAAAAGAGTGTACAAGGGCAGGGGCAGCTGAAAAAAGAGGAGAGAGAGAAAAAGGGAGAAGGAAATGGAAAAAGAGAGTGATGACAGGCAAGAATGCACAATGGGGGGTTTGAGGCTGCATACCAACTAACAAGCAATCAGATGGAGGGAAGGAGTGAGGAGAGGAGGGGAGGCAGCTATAGGAATAGAAACTCCAAGGGTAACATAAGGGATGCAGACAGGAGGAGGAGTGAGGCAGTGTTTGTGCTGCAACAACAGGAGCTGGAAGTTCAGGGGAAGACAGAAGAAAAGACTGAGTGCACGAGAGAAAATAGCCCAACAGCAAAAGCTCAAAGCAGAGATGTTAAATCTAAATAATAAGGGAGGATGTAGATGTCACATGCAGGCTGAGTGAAGTGAAAATGAACAAGAACAGAGGGCAAGTAGAACACGATCAGTACACAACTCAGGCCTGAAGAGGAACAACAGAGAGAGAGAGAGAGAGAGCGGATAAATGAGACAAAAAGAAAGTGGCAGAGAAGAGTGTGGCTAGGAACACATAGACAGGGTCTCCCACAATGCAACAGAAGACTGGAGAAGATGAAACCCTTCAGTGACCAAGCCTTAAAAATTACACCTTCATGAACTCCACCCCATGAAGTGCAACATTCACTCAGTGTTACTCCCGCTGAGATCACAGGAAGCAGTTGGATCCCATCCCGGCGCTCACTACCCAGAAAGCAAGCAACACGTCAGCCAGTCCATCATAAGACGAGACCAGACTGTCTCGAAAACACAACCTTCCTCGACACGAGGAGGAAACCACGGCCCTCCGAGGTCAACCGCACAAACACGAGACGAGTCCCCAAAGTCAGTGTGTCTCTGTCAAGTGACAGCTCCTTAAATGTTCAAGAACGCAGGTCGAGACTTCCAAAACTTAAAAACGTGGATATATTTCCTGAGGACATCAAGACTGAAAAGTCTGAACCCTGTGGGTGTCCAACCCACTCACTCATTTACATTTTTGTCTTAATTTAATTGTTTTCTTCAGGCTAAACGAGTAAAAATGTCAGGAGAGACAAAGCACAGCCTTTTTTCTGTAGTTGATTGTAGCTTTTGATTTTCTGGTCTGTTAGCCTGGAGATGTGTTGCTGTTTTTATTTCCCCCTCAGTCTGACTCCAGGCTAACGCCAGACAGAGCTGAGCTGACTTCTAAAGCCTCTGATCATTAAAATGAGGACTCTGTGATGCTGCTGTCACTTTACTGTGCCAGAGCTCTTAAACCCTGAGACACAAGTATAAACTTAAGTGAGTGGCCACTCAGATCTCAGAATATGAAGTGAGACGGCACATACTCTGCTCTCTGGAGCGCAGGGTTTTTAGGCTGTAGTTAACAAAACGATTTGATATCAATCAGATAATTCAATCAAAATGAGACAACGAAGCACCGAGGGACAGAAGTAAGAGGGGAGAGACAATGCCAGCAATGGGACAAAAACAAAAAGTTGGGAAACAGAGTGGGAGGAAAAGAGATCAAAGAAAGAGAAACTGACAAGAGCAAGTGACAAACTTGATTATGCACATCAGGCAGAGAAAGGCCGAAGGAAAGAGTGAGCTAAATATGGACGGAGAAGTCACCTTGAGACAAAGGAGAGACAGAAAACAGACTTTAACAAGTCAAACGCTCCAGAAACGACCAGAGAATGGAGAGGTGTGTTTCTCTTTCTTTACGTTATTCTCCTGTTTCTTTCCTTTCTCTCCATTTCCTTTCCTCCCATTCTTTCCTTTCCTTCATGCCATTTCTAATCACCTCTCCTCTCTTCTTTCATTTCCTGTCTCTCCACATTATTTTCCCGCTGCTAATCAGAATGACTAGAAAAATAGAATCAGTAAATCATTAGTCACCCCTCCAGCACGACACTATGAAATGACACATCTAGCCTACTTTTTCCATCAGCCCAGCCGCACACACACACACACACACACACACACACACACACACACACACACACACACACACACACACACACACCCTGCTGTGGTGGGTATCTGCTCTGATCATTAGTCATGATAATGGTGATTCCATTTAATATCAAGCCATTAAATAAAAATAATTACTGCAAAGGAAATCAATGGATTAAATTTACTCTCATTATTTCTGAGAAAAATTAAGCCTCCTTCATCACCTGAAAAAACAGAATGCATTTGCAGCTTGGATGCTAATAAACCCAAAGGTTTGTAAAAGCTGCCTGTGGATAAGGAGGAAGTCTAAAAGTCAGGGTGATGTGAGTGAGTGAGCGCTCAGGATCAGATGTGAGTAAGGTTTCTCCTGGCAGCGGTTCAGCACTCTCTGACCACCAGTGTAAAAAGATTTACTCAGCTCAGGCTAATTATTAGGAAGGGGAAATGATTAGCTGAAGAGTTATGACTAATAAATCTGTCTATGTTTCATTAACACCCTGTTTGAAAACATTTCATTTCCAAGCCTCTCATTAAGGAGAGTGGTAAGGAACGGAGAGGAGAAGCAGGAACTGGGCTGTGGTAATTGGTGTAATGTAGCAGAATTTTTAACAACCTGGTGAAAGGTCAAACGCGAGAGGACAGAGAAACCAAGAATGTCATCCGCATCATTAACTGAGGCGTCTCTTTATATTTCGCGAACAGATCCGTGTGTGGAAGTCGGTGAGAAATTAATTTCCCTAATGATACTAATGTTAGACACAAATGGACGAGGTCAAGGTGCCTGACGATATCTAAACAGTGAAGGGAAAACATTAAAGAAAAAAAGAAAAACAAAAGATTTCCTCTTTATTGGGACATTTGATCCATTTCGCAGCAACATCTGCTCATTTGCATGGAGCCTGTGAGAGAAGTTCTGCACCTGCAGCAGCTAGCAGCTATTATGGCTCTGTTTCTCAGCTACTTTCCAGGCATTCTGCAGACAAAGCTGTATTTGGCTACACCCTGCAGCTTAGCCGCATTAATTGAAAGCGCCATCATTCAAAGCTGCGCACACAAATCTGGTTAATGACATTACACGCACCTCGCCGTCATCCCGTCTATGCACACAGACCTCTCAGCACTACCCTGTTTTGTTTTAGATTTGTATACGCAGAATCTTTTAGCTGCCAAGTCATTATTAGCGCTATTATCAAGCAAATGCACCAACACCACCCACAGGGAACAGAATGCACTGGGTGGATTTTACCTTCACCTCCTAATGTTTCGCTCTCGACTCGGAGCGGCGTGTTTTCATTAGCGCGCGCTTCCCTCTCTTTTCATCCTTCCTCTCCTCTTTTGTGCCGTGAAGTTTTTAAGAATAACCGCAGGCTGCACAACAGTTGACGCAGAGGTAAAAAAGCTTACACACACAAACATACTTGCACATTAACAGTACGCGCTAATGTGTTTGGAAAGTTGGCGTTCTCAGTAAGAGAGACTGGGAGTGTGTCTGCCAATATAAACAGAGTTTGATAGCTCATTTTGCTTTGGATGCTTTTTTTCCTCCTAAATCATTCAGTCCTGTGGGGTAAAAGTTTATTTTTCTCCCTCAGAAATATGAATATTATATAATTTATAACAGACTAAACCATGCTGCAAAGAAGCTTCTGTTATGGCTACTAAATTGACCCTTTTTGCTGACTTTTTTCCACCTTTCTTCTTATTTTAGATTCTGACACAACCTTCAGCAGCTAAACAAACATCCTCCACAAACTTTGAAACACAGAAAGCTTGACGCAGATGAAACAAATTCATCCTGACTTCTTACAAAAACTCCCACATTAAAACATGAAAATAGAAAAACACAGGGATCTGGCACACACACACACACACACACACACACACACACACACACACACACACACACACACACACACACACACACACACACACACACACACACACACACACACACACACACACAAACAAAGCCTGTAGCTACTCAGAAAAAAAGAGATGTTTGTAAGACTGGAGGATCATTAGAATGCAGACAAAACTCGGGCCCGAGCATACGCGCAGATGCTGGGAGGCAGAAGCTGTAACGTGTTTAACAAGGAGTGAGAGAAAGTGGGGACCGAAGGGAAGAATGCTTTCTGAGTGAAAGGCCATCTGCTGAATCCGTGGCTATGCCAGTTTCTTGCTAGCTCCCCATCGTTTGCACCTGCCAGCCTGCCAAAGCAACCTCGGGAGGATAAGAGTGCAAACTTCACACCCAAACACACACTCGCGCGCGTAAACCCGGCGAGCTGAGCAATAATGGCATGCACGCAGCAATAACTGGTGTGATTTGTCAGCGGCTTGCTGCGTCTGAGGAGCTTTGGGTGTTTTTTCATGTTTTCCCTCCTGCGGTAACAATAGCATAACAGCACTTTATTAAATGAGAACAGGAGAGAACAGAATAGTCTGCAAATCAGCCCGTTTATGAGGCATAGCTGTTCAGCTCGCTGCCAGCAAAGGCTGCAGGAACAGTGCACATGCCTCAGTGGGTTATGAAGTGACTGTTAGGGAATATGTTTAAAAACCTCCAATCAGGCTGTTCTAAATGTGATCAGGATTCAACAGCTGAAAAAAAGAGAGGAAAAACACAGCACTTTTATCCAGTTTAATGATTATTTAAACAGCTGGCATTTGGGGAGGAATGGGGGTTTTACAGACGTCTGGAAGAAAATCAATTAAAACCTGGCCGGCTCTCAATGTCAATTTCAGTCTAATCATTGTCCACAATGAGCTGGTTACAGCGAACGCATCAGATTGTCGATACATTCATCCAAATGTAAATTTCAAGAACAGAACAGGAAATGAAAACTGGTGAGCCAAAGAAAAAAAAAGAGGGGAGGGGCAAAATGAGAAGTGACAGACCGGCAGAGAGGATGGAGCGGAGAGTAAAAGAGAATTTGACTGGCAGAATAGACGGAACAGATGGGAGGGAAGTAGAGACAACACAAGAGGAGATTAGTTTGAGATTTTTTCCCAGTTCCTCAAAAACCTCCAGGATGACAGTCCTGTTGCGCCTAACGGTGCAATCGCCCACCCATCATCTCTCCTTACCCTTTCTCCTCCTCTTTCAAACACAATCGTGATCTAGCTTTTCATCTCTTGCTTCTTGCACCTCTGCTTTCTTTCCCCTGGCTCTTCGCCTCCCTCCATCAATCTCCTTCAAGCCTCCACCTCCATCTCTCTATCTTTCACATCATCTGAAAATGTGGCTCTCTAGTGGCACCATTATGCTTCAGATGTACCTTCTCCCGCCTCTGTGCTGCAATCTATTGCTCCCGCTGCCTTTCTAATATGTTTATTCTCCACTTGTGTCTCTCCTCTACCTCTCTTCTGTCCATCTTTCAACCCCCCTCCCCTTGAGAACTTTCTCTGCCTTTTACTTCTCTCCATTGGCGTAGCTTTGATCCTCGCTTTATTCTCCAGACTCAAACACTCCACCTATGCACACACACACACACACACACACACACACACACACACACACACACACACACACACACACACACACACACACACACACACATTTTGACAGATGTACAGATGTGCTTTAATAGAAAGCAGTAATCAACACTGCTTCCCTCCTGCGTGGAAGAAGGATAGACACAGAGAGGAAGAGGAGGAGAGGATGACTGGAAATTGATGGCTGTGCATCGACCTCTCCGTAAAAACCTAGTTAACACCTCCCCAGCCTGTGAAATCTGATTAGATGAGTGTGAGTTTGTGTTTGTGTCATTGCTTGTGTTCATAACACAACATGATTCACAGGTTGTGTGTTTTGTTTATTTATTTATTTGTTTCGACGGACAGCCCCATAATTCCCGTCTGATTAAAAACATGTCGATGCGTTCCTGTTCACGTGTTGTGAGTCCTGTGTGTGTGTGTGTGTGTGTGTGTGTGTGTGTGTGTTTGCACTACCCAAAACAGCCTCTGCTGATTACATCCCTCCAAGTCAATAGTGAATAGAGCACTCAGCCTGATAAGCAATCACCTGAATCAATACTAATGTTTTTAGTGAGTGTACATAAGTATGTGCATGTTTGCATGCATGCGTGTGTGTGTGTGTGTTTCTTAAAATGTGGGTAATCTAGGGAAACATTTGGTTACAGGTACAGTGAGGTCACAGATGTCCATCTCTCTTTCCCCTCTCGTCTTTTTCTTCTCCGAAAAGCCTTCACCTAACTCTCATCCTTTCATCTTCTCGCATCTCAGCGATTGGTGTTCTTTTATTCACCCCCCCCCCACCCTTCATCCCTCTTTGGCCTTCATCAAGACAGAGCATTAACAGCCGCCTAACCTTCAAAGAGGGTGACCAAAAAGACTCCTCACACAAGGAGTAACGTAACCTTTAATCAGACTTTTGTAAATGTCATGGATGGACGCCATGCTTTTTCACACCCACGTGTAATCTCTCAGAGATGTATGAGAAGAGACCAGATTATAAACACATCAATGCATGCAGGATGAGTTTTCTGCATATTATTACTCCAGTTATAAGTTTCACTCAAAGGTCAATCAGGTTCTACTTAAATCTGTATATGGGTGGTTTTGTTCACAGCCAGCTACTAAAACAAGCATTTTGTTCTTCTAAATGTTCCACAAACAATTAAAGAAGTACATAGAAAGTATCATTAGAGTTGCACCAATCCCAGTTTTGAGGGCCAGTGCTAATATCTGACTCTTGTACAGCTCTGAACTGCTGAAGAACAAAAATTGATTAATCAACTTGAGAAATCAGATTCTGGAAGTAAAATGTTCCACATGCAAAGCGTGCTACTGCTAGTGCGAATTAGCACTTAGCAATGGTGAGTTCATGGACCAGGACCTTACCTTCCACTGACAACAAAGCAGGTCACCAGAAAGATCAGGAGCACAATCCCCCCAGCGATGGACACAACCAGTATGGTGGACTGGTTAGGGTCTCCGATGGCTAAGATGTCTGCAAAGTTAAAGAAAAAACATGAGCTTATTAAAGAAAACTTTAATGAAAATACATAGGTGATAAAGAAGGAAAAAAACCAGAAGCTGCATGTTAAAAAGACAGAAAATGAGCAAACGAGGCAAGGAATACATGGGGAGCATGGAAAATGTTAGCAATAGAAAAGACACGAAAGGTAGAGACTAAAGAAGGAGAAAAAAGAGCACAGAAGAGAAAGAGAGGTGGATGGAATAGTAAGTAAGGCTCTTGATGAAAAGCGTGCTCCCTCTGCATTGTGAGGGTACATGAGTGGACGTGAAAGCCATTCCCACTCGGCTGCGCTGTCCAAATGGATATGTTAACATTGCACATAACAAGGCTACCGCCGAGAACTTTCTGCAAAGATGCATCGATTTTTACGCCACACCAATCGGGCCATTACTCAAAACAAATACCCCATTTATCTGGCTTAGCTAAGCACAGGCTGACGTGTGTGTGTGTGTGTGTGAGTGTGTGTGGGAGAGAAGCATGTATAAATATGTATGGGTAGGTGTCTTGACGACATTAATACCCTTAGACAGGCACAGAAAGGCACTGATCCTCTATTGTAGGTGGTGGCATACACAAATACACACCTTTCTCTAACGATCAATACCACTGATGTGATCAGATAACCTTGTTAAAAGATCAGATGCATGCAGCAGAACAGGTGAACCTGCTGATTGAAGGCTCAGTAACAGTTCTGTAAACCAGACACAAAAGAGACGATGCATCAAATACATATCTGATGCAACGTGGGAACAAAAATCAAGCTGAAATACTTTTATTGACTGCTGAATGATTTGTAGGCTAATGCACGCCTTTTGTGTGCTGCAAACTGAATCTGTTTTGCGCTGCTACACATCTGCTTCCCTCCCACTCACCCTGCCTGTCCAGGAATCAATGATCACTTTGAAGAGCACATTAAGGGGCGTCAAAAGCAGAAAATCCCAGAGCACATAATGAAGCAATAATAAAGGTGGATGACAGCAAACAAAGGAAAAACACAGATGTAATCAGAAGATTGACAAAAATGTTGTAGGGATTTCACACAGCAGTCATGTGTGTAGGTGTGATGGAAGTTTGCGCTAACCTTTACCTCCTCCTTCCATTAGATTGTGCTCCAGAAGTCTCTCTGAATTAGGATCTCTAATTCAGAAAATCACCATTTTTTCCTTTCTTGTCAAACTGATTTATCTCCTTTTTACTTGATAAGTATTTCAAGAGGCTTTGAAGCCATGACTTCAGATACATAGATGACAAAATGTGAGGCTGCCAGGGCGTTCTTGTTTAACAGCAGAACTGAGGACTGTGTATGGTTGAAAGTAGGTTTTCTAAACCGCCTAGTGAAGTGATTTAAACTGTAGATGAATCAAATACAGAACCACAGTTGATTAAAGATGGCAGAATTTGGGGGGTTGCACGCGTGGGGGGGAGGCATGCTGCATGCTGGGTAGGCAGTGCAGAGCTGCTCAAAGTAAAATGCCATTTAGAACATGATTTTAGACAGAGAGCTGATGATGTTTAAACTGTACAGATACAAACACCTTGCTACTGTAAAAGCAGTAGTTTGTCATATTTGAAATATAATGCAATTCAGTCTTCTTCTCAATGTGTCAACCTTGAGAGGCTGAAAAGAAAAGTTATAACCATTAAAACTTCAGTACTTCCGTAACGGACACTCTAGATTAGTGGTTAGTAACACTGACTCCCATGCAGGAGTGTGTGGGTTTGATGCCCAAACCAATTTTCTTTATGTGTTTTAAAGTTACTGTTTAGGGACAGTGCAGGCCAAATGCACAAACACTCATGTCAGAAATAAACAGAAAGTCAGGAAACAGTGGTCTAGGACAAAAAACCTGAAAGTCTGGAAACACATGGGGGGGCTGGATTTGGCCCGCGGGCTGCCAGTTGGGGACCACTGACTTAGAATATGTGTTGGGGATTACATTTGTCTACTACAATAGCAAAGTTTAGGTCAATATTTGTAAAATTAACTGAGCTGTAACCAGGCCTGCACATAAGCAGTCCGCTGGTCCGCACCAGAACCGGATTTCATTCATGCGTACAGAACCGCCTGCCCGAACGCGCCTTTGTGGACCAGCGCGTCCCGATGGGAGACCCCTAGATCTGATGAGCTACACATCTTGTTGCAGCTCAGTGAATGAGTGCTCACATGACCTCTGAAGCTAGGAGACACACATGACAGGACCTCCAACACACACACACTCACAGCATCTCCAGTGCACGTGGCACTGCGCCCACACAGTTCAGTTGACGCGCGCTTTAACACACACACAATCACAGTACATCCAACACACGCACGCAAATCACACATGCCCAGGAGGGGTGCAACGGGTCACAATAGATCCGTGATCCATACCGATCGCCCTCTATGGTTCAGGACACGGTTTGCAGATCCAGCAGCGCTGCATTTGCTAAATCCTTCTCGACCCGACAGCTCGCGCTCTGAATCTGCTGATAAATAATTCCCCTCTGAGAAAGGAGTTCATTCTGTCATCACATATCAAGTTCTCTCTATCAGAATCAGTCATTTTAGTTGACCAGAACAAAGGATTACTGATCGATTTCTGATCCATTCTCTGCTGCGTGCGCGCGGAGCTGCTGATCCTCCCTCTCTGTCAACTGATCTCCGCTCTGACGGAGCAACCAGACTCATCTATTTCTGTCTAAGATAACGTGTTGTTTTGGACTTTTATACAAGCTAATGAACGTTAATACTAACGGTGTTCTGTCAGGAGCGATCAGAACACCTTGATCGTCACGCCTCCTAAGCGAGGAGCGATAAGCGACAGCTTATCTTCATCACCATCATCAACCCTTGAGAACATATGATGAAAGATTGTGTGCACCCCTGGCTATAACCATTTTTAGTCAAGTTTAGGGTCAGCCATCTATGGTAGCCATCTTGAACTTAAAAACCTTAATTGGTTGTAGATGTAACGATTAGTTTCTATGACTTATAAAGTGGCTCATGAGATCTTTTGCTAAACGACAAACTGAATAAACATCAACAGTTAGCTCAATATCTACTACACTGATTGAGATATTTGTGTTTGACGATACTGATTAGTTGTGGTGGCCACCTTGAATCAAGTTGGGTCCAGAAGTGATTTAGTTATAGGTGTATTTGACCAAACTACACTCTACCTTCATGGCTGGTTTCCAGTTCAATCTCTCCACCGTAGCTCCCATAGCCGCCGTCGGTCCGAGCCCTAACCCTGAACACGTAGGTGGTACCCGGCTTCAGCCCGTCCACCGTCATCATGTTGGAGCGCGTCTTCAGAACCGTGTAGTTCTGCTCGCGCTGGTTCTGAAGAGGAGCGATAAACAAGAGGTGAAAATTCAATACTAAACGGATAACGGTGACTGTTACAGAAATAAAGTAATTGTTGGTTTAAAAAAAACAAATTTATGTAGAGCAATGAGCTGTGGTATTGAATGAGACAGGGAGAATAAACTGATAGAAACCTTAAATTGTTGGATTTCGATGTCTTGAGGAGCCAAAAACGCCTCACTAAGTTTTTATTTGTTCATCACTGGACCATTTGGTCGCACTTACATACTAGCATCTGCCAAGTCCCAAATCTTATCCTCTTTACACTCTGGGGTATTATGTGGTTACTGCTTCGCCTCATTCCTCGACTACCTTGGGGGTGTGTGTGTGTGTGTGTGCACTAGGACGTGTGTGTGTGTGTGTTTAGGGGGATGAATACAGAATCAGTTTGTCTGTGCGTAAGCTGATTCCCTGCAGAGAAGGTGATACTCTACCTAATGGAAGGCACTCTACAAAACAGATTAACACTATTTTACTGTTAATACGAATCAACACACACCTACACGCAGACACACAGACTTCATTTCATCACCTTGGCTGTGTTTTACAAGGCTTGTTCAACAGATGTGTGGGTAATTAGCTTGATGTGAGCAGCAGAGAGGACGTGAGGAAAAGGAAACAGACATAGTGACATGTTTGTGATGAACAAGTCGTTAGAGACGTGCCCTCAGGGTAAAACCAAAGCTCAATAGAAAAAAGGAACAAATTGCATTCAAACTGTTAAAAAGATACTTCAGTGATTTTGTTGTGGGGCTAAAACTTTAAAAGAAGGTTGTTTTTTTAAATTATAAGAACATTTACAGAATTAAGTCACTGTCAGAGTGTTTTTGGCAACCTTTTAAAGACTTTAATTCTGCAATGTTGTGTTTGTCACTTCATAACACAATCAGATCTTTCATGTCACTAGTCTTTTATTTTCAGGCTTGCAAAAATAACAGCCTGGAATTCAAGCCTTTTGCTGTAACCATTAAACAAATTCAGTGTCTCTTTAAACGTGTGTGTTTTCGTGTGTCTGTCTCACCTTCTCATAGTAGATGACCTCATACTCCACGATGGCTCCGTTGGGTCTCTCGGGACCCTGCCAGGCCAAAGTCACACTGTCCTTGCTTCGCCTCTCCTTCAACACCACGCTCACTAAAAAAACATCAACAGGAGTGTAATAATAATGAGACAGTGTGGTTCAAAGCAGACAGAGGGGGTAAAAAAAGAGATTTGAGATGCATTTAAACCGCTTTAATTCAGAGACCCATATTGCGTTGTGTGTCATGTAGTTTTGCTAATGAGACTGTTTGCAGGGTGTTACATTCAGTACACGTGTTAGCAGCGCTCTACAGTGTGTATAGTAACACCCATGTGAACGGTGTGTGATTTTCCTGTTATCAGTGTAAAAGGACAAAAAAGCGGCATTTTTTTCTTACATTAGGACGCCTCTTGTCTTGTGGCATGATGACTGCTGCCTGTGTGTAGGAAAATGTGTGCACGTGTGTGTCGCTTTTTCTGTGCACGTGTGTGTGTATGCAGATCATAATGAGGTTAAAAACCTCTCACACCCCTTTCACTTTCCCCCCGCCAGCTTTTTCACACACATCCGTGGTATGAGACCTATTCGTCATCACCTCTCCTGCACAAATTCTCCACAGTCCCACACGATGACAGATGCACATATGATTACACGTGTGTGAACAGAGATGCTAGGGGTGTCATTTTGTGGTATCAGTGTAATTCTTCACAGCAGCAAAATTGAAGCTCTCATGTCAGGTCCCCGTACTACACTTTGATCAGCTCGACAAAGTTACTTTTCAATTTTAAAAATTCTATTTCAGGCTGCAGAAAATTTTCTTTATCTACAAAAAAAAAAGTTTCACCTGTCTGCGACGTGGTAACATTAATTACCACGGCTCCCCTGGGCGTTGGACTTAAGTCTGACACTCCGTTCTGGCTCTCGATGGTGAAGCTGTAGTTGGAGTCTGGCTGTAGGTCTGTGATCAGCACGGTGGCTGACGAGAGACCAAACTGTCTGGGAACAAAATGGACGCTGCCGCCGCACGGCGTGCACTTCTTGCCATCACCGGAGCACTTCCTGCAGTGGAGGCTGTAGGTGATGTCCCCCCTGCCTCCTGTGTCTCTGGGTGGAGACCACTCCAAGGTGACGCAGGTCTCGTTCACTGTTGAGATGGGGTTCTCTGGAGCAGAGGGAGGACCTGATGGAAGAGGAAAGTATACATCTGATTTGGTTTTTTAAACATTATAAAATATATCTTCTTAAATATTAATGATCTCATTAAAGAATTTAATTGAACACAAACACTGATTTAAATGCTTTTGTAGATTCAGTCATTCCTCTATTTTTGCAGTAGTGCCCCAAAGCTAAGGCCAAAGGGGGCAATGGCCCCATCTATACATCAGCATCTCCACGCTGCCCTCCCCTTGACTAAATAGACTTATATGCTTGATTTTTTTTAATGAATAAGAATTTAAGAAGGGAAATTAGTTACGTAATTCAGTGAATAGTAACTTTTTTCCTCATTCATAGAACCTCTGTAAAACAATACATTTAATTTAAGTGAGAATAAAAATAACATAAAAATCAATGCTGTTGAATCATAAGCTGAGAGCTTTTTTCATTCATTGTATTCTCTACTCATTGTGGAACCTGCATTACCCACAATGCACTTCCAGCTACAGCTGTTCCAGTGTTCAGTGTAGCCTTGAGCCTTCTGCCTTGAGCTGAGAAGCGTGGTGTGATACAGAGACATACCCAGCTCATTCCTTTGAACACAACTTTTAATATAATGTAGTAAAAACTCAGTTTCTATCATCAAATTAGTTGTTTACTTGCAACAGGATCTATAGTTGACTTTATTGGTCAAATATAGACAAAAATAAACCTGTACCTGTGGGGCATTGTGTATCCTACCACGTTGAAATCTATGTTCAGGCCCGGATTAATGCACAGGCTAGGTATGGCTGAAGCCTAGGGGCCCCGTGTGTCTGGGGGCCCCCATTGGTCAGCAGGGTTTTTCAAATTTGCATAGCGGCCGCCTCCAGCTGATTTCACTCTGCCCGCAGCTGTGTGGATGTTATACAGTTGCAGCAAACAGGTAAATATTGTTTTGGGGTTTTTGTATCCAATAGTGTTGTCAAAAAACCCCAGTTCTTCTGTACCAAGTTGGTACTAAAACAAATACGGTTCCAGGATTTATGAGGAACCGGTGGTACCGACGGAGCGGGTCCACCTGGTTTTTGCGACGCTAGCTGATCGTTTTTCGTCATTTTCGGTCATTTGACGGATTAAAATCACACACCTGTGTGTGTGTGTGTGTGTGTGTGTGTGTGTGTGTGTGTGCGCGCGCGCGCCATCAGACCGTGCTGTATTGGCGAGTGGCTGCAGCCTGTCAGAGGGACTCCTCCTGCGTAAATGCGCAGCGCTCCGGATTCTGGACGTGGCGTTCCACGGAGCTCAGCGGTTCAGAGAACGAGACCTCCCAGAGCGTTGAACCAAGTTGGTTTATTTTCTAGATCAGTCTGGATTTATGAACTGAACAGACATATAAATGCTGCAATCGGAGGCGATCGCGTGGATGCGCTCATTGCGCTGCGCTCCTCAGACGGGGAGAGTTATTAGAGTTCCCCAGATGAAGACTTTGTGATCAGCTGGTTTATTCTCTAGATCAGTCTGGATTTATGAACTGAACTGGACCTGGTGTGCAGATCAACTGAGCTGAACCATCAGAACCACGATCTTCTGTTCTGCAGCTTCATTAAACACCAGGTTCTCCAAACTGCAGTGGAGAAGGAAAGGTCAAGGAACGATTCCAATATTTTTTTTTTACAAGGAATGAAATAATGCTGCTGAAAATGTCATTATTATAATTTCTAAATTAATAAGTGACAGGTAGAAATAGATTATGACCGGATTTTTTTTTACCGTCAGTCAAAATGGTCAGGATGGTACCACCTCTGCCTCTATTTGAGCAGGAAAAACCCTGAAATATATGATTTTATTTAAATGTACATGCAAGAATATTCTTAAACTGTATTGGTTCACAAAATCATAAGCAACACTGACTGAGTAACCAAATAAATAAATAATAATCCCATGTGTGTGTATGTATGTATGTATATATATACATACATGCATATATGTTATATATGTATATGTATATATGATATATATATATTAGTGCTGGGCCGATAACGCCGTTAACGCGCTGCGTTAACGCGCTGCGTTAACGCGAAACTGTTATCGCGCGATAAAAAAAATAACGCCGTTAATCTAAATTGGGTCACTGGGTCTAAGAGATCTACAGGCATTACCAAATGGCAAACTCTGATCCTGGCCCGGATCTTTCCGGAGTCCGGACCTGCAGCAGGACCCGCTCCCCCGGTCTAGCTGAAGGAGGCGCGGCTCCTGTCTCCCGAACGCTCGCTTCACCTGGAGCGGCTCCCGGATCCGAACCGATCCTTCACCCGGACCGGGAACCGCGGCTCCAGGTAAAGCGCGCGTCCGGGAGCCGCGCGCCCGTGCCAAACTCGGCATATGCCCCCTCCTCCTGAACCGGACCGTGTGGTTCGGACTTGATCCAGGTTGGAGGAGACACAGCAGAGCGCTGACCGAGTCATAAACCCGCGGCAACAACTTGGTAGAGTTCCCGCAGAACTCCGACCAAGTCATCAACCAGGTCTGGACTGTCTGGGTTCCAGGTGTTTCCTGGTGAACCGACAGCCTCAGCTGTGCACGCGCCTCTCGTTAAAGTGAATGTGGCAGCGTGTGCTGCGTTTTTCAGCAGAACTCGACAGCTGAACATTCAACCAATCAAACAATATCAACACTAAAACACATTGATCTGTCAGTGACTTTATCAGAGGGTTGTCTTTAGTTTTCAGACTCGTTAATGTTTAAATCCCCTAAAGTGGTTTTATTTAACAAAAACATGATGAAACAGCCCTATGGGATCATGTGAAATAAACAGCAGAGAAATTAAGTCATTTTAAGGCAGATTTAATCCATTACAGATAAACTGGATGCTACAATCACTTTTTGACAGCTAAAAAATCAGCTTGAAGTTATTTGATGTAAAAAAGAGAGTTGATGCTTTAATCAGGTGACCTGTAAACTAAATCTAATCCTTTACTGTCAGGAGATGAGAAGGTTTCTACAGTAAAACTATTAAAACAGGGTGAGCCTCAGAAAACAGCTGTAAAGTTAAAGGAGAGAGACCTCTGATGACACATCAATGTGTTTTAGTGTTAAAATGTTTCATCCTGATAACTTGATCAACCATCAGAGGTTGTTAAAATGAGCTCAGAGCTCATCTGGAGGTTCTGGTTTGTGACTCAGGTCTGGGTTTCTGAGAGAAGTTCTGACAGGTTTAATATTTCTTGTTAGGTTAGTACCAGCTGATCCAAACACTGGATCAGCTGGTACTAACCTTAAACTCTAGACTTGAAGTATCACGACTCTTCCGCCTCATACTAATGCACACACATACCGGTATTATGAACCCTTTGGCAGAATTCAAATGAGCCATTTTATTCTGGATTAATCTAGATTAATTTCAAAATTAATCTAGATTAATCTAGATTAAAAAAATTAATCTATGCCCACCTCTAATATATATATATATATATATATATATAAATACACACACAAGCGATTGGAACAATCGGTAGCGGTCAAAGTTTCGGGTCACAGACTAGGGGGCCCCTGAACAAGTGTAGCCTAGGGGCCCCAGTGCACCTTAATCCTCCCCTGTCTATGTTGTGTGTAATTTGAGTTGCAGTGAATACAGATTGTGTACAGGGGGATATATCTCCTCTGTCCTCATTATTTCTTTATTCTTAAGCAAAACATCCTCTGAGTTCTGACTTCTCCACTATCAGTGTTTGATTTAAATTGAATAAAATCTTGATTTAATAAATCTAAAATATCTGTTTCTTAAACTTAATCAAGTGGCTGACCTGAAGCTAAGTCAGAGGCAACTGAAATCAAAACAAATGTCACTCTTGTCCCATGTTTATTTGTCCTGGAACACTCCGCAATATTTCTAGAGCGAAAATGGATGCAGTCATCAGTTTCCAACACACTGGGCGCCCCAAGGTCCCCTGACCAAGTGTCATAATGTGACAACACTCTGCAGAGGTCTACACAAAAATTGTTTTGTTACAGTAAGCAGGAGAGCAAAAGGTAGCAAGCTTTGCACTTATTTTATTGGCTGACATGGAGCTCAGAGCCCTCCACAGCTCTTTAATGACCCACTGCATTAAAGCAGAAGTCCCAGGGTGCTATTTACTCATTAAGTTACAGGTTGGAGTTAGCAGATGTAAAAATAAAAGGGTCTTTTTTTTTTGTTTCCTTTTCAAATCTCAGCATAGACTGGTGATACGGAAAACAAATGTTTCATATAGTTCATGGCTTACATTAGTTGAAAATTGAGGAAAAATTCCACCACATCAAAAAACAACACATGCTTATCAATGCTGTGCTAGTTACACGGAATCCACTCGTCTAGAAATCACTGATTTGGGCTGCTTACAGCGCAGCGTGGTGCAAGAATTTCAGCCATAAGAAAAATTCACAGTAGATGCCCATTTCCTATGACATCTCATCAAGATCAGACTGAGCAGTGAGCCCCGGGGGGCCACCAGCAGAGCCTGGGATTTTCCTGATTAGTCTTTCCAGTCCCGAGTCCCTTAGAGATGCAGGAGGGATGGGGGGACAACTTAGCATGGGGGACAGAGGGCACGCTGGGTATAATTGAGGCTGTCGGACATAAATCTGCCGAAAGGGTGAGCCGCTAATTCTGCCTTTTTCTCCTCACCCATCCCCCAACTTCCTTCACAACCACTTACCAGTCCCTCATTATCGTTCCTACTGATCAACCTTTTATGACACTTTTATGACACTTAGATTAGATGTCTCTGATACACCTCTACTCCCCTCCCACTGTTCTTTTCTTGTCCTGGGTCTCAAGTGTCATTTTCCATGTCTACGAGACTAATTATGTCACCTATTCTCCTTATTTTCTCATTTTTCACCATTAAACCTCAAAATTATGCTCCTCACAATTCAGTAAAGTGTGTGTGTGTGTGTGTGTGTGTGTGTGCACATTTGAACAAACCGTTACTCATTTCCAGCTGATAACACCTGTCACATCTCACCTGCTACTACGATTAATGAGTGTAATCTACCATAACCCGATAATGGCTTTGGGTATATGTGTCCGTGCTCGAGTGTGTGTCTGTGTGTAGTATGTGTGTGGCACTTTTGTGTGTTTTGCTTCTCTCCTGCCATGTCCAACATGCCACTGTCCTCCCCCCACCTCAAAACACCCTGTTCTATTCAAGTCTAAGCCTTTAGGTCCACCTCAGATCTTCCACCTCATTTCTCCTCATCTTCTTTTCATAATGATCAAAAGATGATGACTAGAAACATGTGTAGTATAGAAAAATGTAACAGGAAAAGAAGAATTTATGAGAAGACAAGAAATAAAATTGACCCTTTCCTCCTGTAGCTCCTCCACCAGAGGGCAGCAGACATGTATGGGACTGGATCTGGCAGGTTTTCGATGAAAGTACTAATCCTGATACTCTATCTGGCAGCTTCTTAAAGTGGTTTGATGGTAATTTGTGGCTACATTATGAATCCATTAAATGTAATCATGGTGCCATGGCTAATATGAGTAAGTTGTGTCACTCACGTGTGCAGGACATGGAGCGTGGGTCGGTGTCTGCGCGGTGGAAGCCTCGCTCACAGACACATTCTGTAGCCTGTTCCTGTGGTGACGAGCTGTGAGGAGGACATTTGGTGCAGTAGGCATCTGTGGCCGAAGCTTTGTAGGTTCCAGGTCTGCATGCTGGAGGAAAGAGAAATAAAGAGCGTTAAATCATGTGTCCAAACAAAATCACACTGCACACAATCACTGTTTGATTACTTAATAGATTAGTGTTGTCAAAATGTTAGCATGAAAACCGACCCAGTGAAACTTATAGACTTGCCACCAGTTTTAAATTTGACAGATTTTTGTTTACGTGATTATTAGACTAGTCTAGGTTTTTGTAATACATATCTTTTTTTATTAAAACACTGTAGGGAAGTTGTTGATCTCCAGTGTGTTTTACTGACCGCTGCAACAAGCTTTGGTTTGATTATTGTTTCACCGACGGGCTGTTTGTCTTTTTAGCAGCTGAGCGTTTCCAGCGGGTGTGGTGGCTGCTCAGCGTCTCCTTCCTGCATACTGTGTGGTTTATTATTCCTTCTGGTTTACTTTGCACCACTGTGTGTGAGTGTGTGTGTGTGTGTGTAGAGATGTGCTGCACAAGTGATTTTGTAACTTCTGAGATGCCCACTTAACCTTGTAAGTTGTTTCCCCACTGGTGAGACTCAGCTGCATCTAAGATTTTAATCCAGATTTAATTGTGCTTTTGAATCTTTTTTTTTTTAATCAACAAAACTTTGTACAGAATGAACATTGCCTCTCACTATCACACTTAAGAGCCTTTTGGAGGTTAGTGAATACATACTTGACTAATGAAAAACAATATTATTATTTGTGTTCTAGAGGTGTGAAATATCACATAATCCATATAAAATGTGACTAAAAAGGTTTCATGTCACAATATAAATAATATGATGCCGCATATTTATGTTCCTTAGTCTGCACGATGATTATTAGTTGAATTCATAATGTGCAGGGAGTTGTATCAATAGACTGATATTGTCATGCACAAAAGATCATAGAAAAGATTAAAGATTCTTCTTATTTGCACTAATAGATGCTGCTACCTACAAGCTGCAGTCACAGATTAAAAAACATTTTTGGGGGGAGCGGGGGCTGGCATTTTTTTGACATATAATCACAAATTTCCTTGAAATATTTGACATTTCCAGGACGACATTATTGGAATTTTTTGGATAAAACTTAAATTCACACACAAAAAAAGTGTGTCCCCACAGCGGACAGTAATTCACAAGCTATTTTCTGAAAATGTGTGGAAATTGATGGTATACTTGCAAGCTAAGTAATTATTCTTTAATAAGGTCCAACTAATGTAAATGTAATCATAAATGTCTCAAATTTGTAGAGCGCTTTTCGAAGTCAGTGTGGACTGTCATTCACATGCTGATGGAGCTACAGAGGCAAAGCGACCAGACACACACCCTCTGACCACCACCACCAGCAGGCAATGAGGGTAAAGTGTCTTGCCCTAGGACACAATGAAAGTAACCCAGCCGGAGCGGGATTTCAATCCTGCAACCCTCCGGTTGCAAGACCAACACCCTAACCACTAAGCTACTGCCTCCCTTATCCAAAATAGCTATTAGCTAATTTATTGCACTAGAAATGTTGGGTCTCAGGAGAATATTATACAGTGGAGGAAATAATTATTTGACCCCTTGCTGATTTTGTAAGTTTGTCCAATGACAAAGAAATGAAAAGTCTCAGAACAGTATCATTTTAATGGTAGGTTTATTTTAACAGTGGCAGATAGCACATCAAAAGGAAAATCAAAAAAATAACTTTAAATAAAAGATAGAAACTCATTTGCATTTCATTGAGTGAAATAAGTATTTGAACCCTCTAACAAAAAATACTTAATACTTAGCGGAAAAACCCTTGTTTGCAAGCACAGAGGTCAAACGTTTCTTGTAATTGATGACCAAGTTTGCGCACATGTTAGGAGGAATTTTGGTCCACTCCTCTTTGCAGATCATCTCCGAATCCTTAAGGTTTCGAGGCTGTCTCTGTGCAACTCTGACCTTCAGCTCCCTCCATAGGTTTTCTACAGGATTAAGGTCCGGAGACTGACTAGGCCACTCCATGACCTTAATGTGCTTCTTCTTGAGCCACGCCTTTGTTGCCTTTGCTGTATGTTTTGGATCATTGTCGTGCTGGAACACCCATTCATGACCCATTTTCAGTTTCCTGGCAGAGGGAAGGAGGTTGTCGCTCAGGATTTGACGATACATGGCTCCGTCCATTTTCCCGTTAATGCGGTGAAGTTGTCCTGTGCCCTTAGCAGAAAAACACCCCCAAAGCAAAATGTTTCCACCTCCATGCTTGACGGTGGGGACGGTGTTTTGGGGGTCATAGGCAGCATTTTTCTTCCTCCAAACACAGCGAGTTGAGTTAATGCCAAAGAGCTCAATGTTGGTCTCATCAGACCACAGCACCTTCTCCCAGTCACTCTCTGAATCATTCAGGTGTTCATTGGCAAACTTCAGACGGGCCTGCACATGTGCCTTCTTAAGCAGGGGGACCTTGCGAGCTCTGCAGGATTTTAATCCATTGCGGTGTAATGTGTTTCCAATGGTTTTCTTGGTGACTGTGGTCCCAGCTAATTTGAGGTCATTAACTAACTCCTCCCGTGTAGTTCTAGGATGATTTCTCACCTTTTTCAGAATCATTGACACCCCACGAGGTGAGATCTTGCGTGGAGCCCCAGACCGAGGTCGATTGATGGTCATTTTGTGCTCCTTCCATTTTCGAACAATTGCAGCAACAGTTGTCACCTTCTCTCCCAGCTTCTTGCTAATGGTTTTGTAGCCCATTCCAGCCTTGTGCAGGTCTACAATTTTGTCTCTGACATCCTTGGACAGCTCTTTGGTCTTTCCCATGTTGGAGAGTTTGGAGTCTGCTTGATTGATTGATTCTGTGGACAGGTGTCCTTTATACAGGTGACTAGTTAAGACAGGTGTCTTTAATGAGGGTGACTAATTAAGTAGAAGTGTCTAACCACTCTGTGGGAGCCAGAACAGTTCATGGTTGGTAGGGGTTCAAATACTTATTTCACTCAATGAAATGCAAATGAGTTTCTATCTTTTATTTAAAGTAATTTTTTCGATTTTCCTTTTGATGTGCTATCTGCCACTGTTAAAATAAACCTACCATTAAAATGATACTGTTCTGAGACTTTTCATTTCTTTGTCATTGGACAAACTTACAAAATCAGCAAGGGGTCAAATAATTATTTCCTCCACTGTATTATGATAACAACAATATATTAATCAGGGGTGCACATTAGTAAGTAAGTAAAACTTTATTTATAGCGTGCCTCTCAAGATAAAAATCACAAAGCACTTAACATGAGAAAAACATAGTTAAAAAATAAACAGATTTGAATAAATGATAAAGAGTTCAATAAACATGACACAAATGAAAACAAACTTAAACAAAGACAGATTTAAGCAGATGAGTTTTTAACTTCTTCTTAAATGAGTCTACTGAGTCCACAGACCTCAGTGACAGTGGAAGAGAGTTCCAGAGTCTTGGAGTCATAAGTGGTTCACCGGTGCGCATGCACACCAGATATGATGCGAGCGTACCAGATCCTTCTGTCTGAACACGCCTTTGCAGACCGGTGCGTTCGCGGTCCCTATGGTGGAGCCTGGGATCCGACACCAATCAAACTCACATCCTGTTGAGGTGCACTGCAAAGGAGTGGCCATATTGCCACGGGAGCTTCTTGAAATACACGCTTTGAATCCCCAACACGCGCAAGCCACCACCCCCGACAAACTCATGGCGAGGAGGTGCACACCAGACATCAGTGCCAGGTCCTCCCTTGAGTACCTCAATGAAAAAATTATGTGCACTCCTGATAATAATATTAATTAGTCAAATACTGTATGCATTTAAAAAAAAAACAAAAGTATGTTATTCACCTGAATAGACATCTGTAATTACATAATTTATATTAAAATGAAAGGTTCAAGTCTAAGTTAAATAAAAACAAATACAATTCCAGATCGAGGTGCTCCTAATCCATGCATGAAAAGGCTAAATTCTAAAAGCTAGTTAAAGTGTATAATGTAAAGAAGAATATACAGAAAGATGTACAACCACACATTCATAAAAGGTTGCTACAAAAGATTTTCTGCATACTGTGAGATGTGCTGTGCAGCACCCATGGCAAAAAGCAGGAAAGCTAAATTTGATTTGAATATATTGTGACATTAGGTCTACGTGAAATCCTTTTACATCAGGCTACAGGCTGGTGGATACAGTACAACACTATACTGTTATATAAGCTCTGGCTATTAAAGAAACCAAGGGAACAAAAATACACACACAGTCACAGTAATACTCACTATAACATCACATGACGGTTGCTATTGCTGTTACAGTGGTTGCATATTAGTCATTATGTAAAGTCATAAAACTGACGAGGGAAAACCATGATAGCGCTCAATGGAAGCAGCCGGCTGAAATAGACCCGGGACTTGAATGATTTCCCTCATGCATCATAGGCAGCGAGATGGAATTCCTGACTTCCCTTTTGGTAATCTGACTCTAGATTACGTATGTATTTATTTATACATTTGTAGGCCTGGTATTCCCATCCAGGCAAACCGTCTCTGCAGCTGTGGTAAATGCTATTACAGTGTACAGAACCCAATGTAAGTAAAATGAGGGTGTCTCAAATGCAATTTGATAGATGCCCTGTGTGTATATGTGTGTGTGTGTGTGTGTATATGTGTAAGTGTGGGTGTGTGTGTGTGTGTGTGGATCAATGATGCGAAGATGCCACCAGGTGCTGATTACATGTTCGTGCTCTGAGAACGTGTTAAGTATGCAGCAGGTGTGTGAACGCGTGTGTTCACCCGCTGATTGCTTGTGCTGCCAGTGAAGGTCACGGATTTAATCAAGCGACACGTCACTTCTTTCTGAAAAGCTGTAGATTATCACACAAACACACACACACATATATATGCAATGCTGCTGTTAGCCCAGGGATAGCGAAATGGAAAAGTGGCCTAAAAGTAATGTGATTTCTCTGTGTGGTTGGAAGTTCTTCCACCTGGATGTGTTACTTGCTTGCATACAGACAGTATTTTTAGGCAAATCATTCATCATAGGGGAGCAAAGTCCAGTAGTACAATCCCCCAAAGACCTGAAAGAACACTGAAAAAAAGATGCGTGTGCACGTAGAGGGGAAAGAAGTAGGAAGGAAAGAAAAAGGAGAGGAAAAGTAAAGGGAGTGAGAATTCTCAGAGGGGTTTCTTCTCTTCCGTTCATCCTGTCAGGTTCTAAGGTATGGGGTGCTAGTGTGCTGAGCTGGTGACCGTGTGTGTGTGTGTGTGTGTGTGTGTGTGTGTGTGTGTGTGTGTGTGTGTGTGTGTGTGTGTGTGTGTGTGTGTGTGCTCCCATTGGCTGGGCTGTAGGAGCATGGTGGAATAGCAGCTTTTCTCTGGGGACCTTGCATCCGGAGAGTCCTGGCTGTCCAGCCAGAGAGGTACAAAGGATTTCGATGCTCGAGGACAGACAGGGCACCCCGTGCCAGCCCTGGCGTCCGTACGGCTGCCTGATCAAAACTTTCTGCTAGAATGGTGGCTTGGCTATCAGAGGAGCCTTATTCTCCTAAACTGCTGATTTCTGCTGTGCTTTTCCTACCTGACGCTCACCACAGCTTTGCTCTCTCCCTGAAACTCCCTCATTCTCCTCGGTTCCTCCTGCTTTTCTCGCTACTTTTTTGTTCCGAAGCTACTCCCAGTCTCTGCCCCTCATGGGAAATGTGTTACTTGACTTGGTTCCCTTATGATTAATGATTCGCTACAGATATGAAAAAGGAACTAGAAGTCTAAAGCTACATATTCACACAGCACGCATAAGAGCAAACAGAAAAACCGAGTCGTAAAACCAGTAGCCAACTTCTAATTTGCATGCAGTTGTCACAACTGGGGTGTTTGGACTGTAGAATATGTCTTTTTGCTTCAACAGAGATAAAGAGGAGCCTCAGATCCAGTGTCTTATTAATTATTCATCTGGTCACCAGAGAGAGTCTGTGTATTTATGCCAATCGATAGCTCTTAGATATGATATAGTGCTGCTACTCAAGACACACCCTCGGTCACCGTGCGCTGATTGAGATGGGAACAAGCCAGCCTCCTCCTTTGGGAAAACACGGCACGCATGAGCTGATTGGATTCTTTTGATTCAATTTCTACTGTGATCTGAACATTTTAATCCTGCAACTGTTTCTATTAACCTTTTATAAAATGAGCAGTCATCCAAAAACAGTATTCAAACTATTAAATACACACAGTCAGACACATAAATAAACCCTGGAGTCAATTCTCCAACCTTTTATCTTCTTTCAACTTCTTGTTTTAGGCGATGTCTTTGTGCAACTTGGTAATTCTGACTCTTTTTTTTTAACCACACATTACCTTTGCTCCTCACCACAGCAGCCAAGCTTGCTGTAGATTAAAAGCTTTCAGAAACCTTTTATACTCTCCATGTCCAGCACTTAATGGTAGATGCTTACTTTATGTCTAAAAATAGTGAAACATTTAGTCCCCAAAATCAATAAAAAAGCAAACAAAATGTGATCATAACAAATATTTAGCTTAAACACAAACTCTCACAACATGTCTATGTTTGCTGTACAAAAAAATCTGAAATTTGCACAAAATATGACCTTGTTTTTTTCTGATTTCATCTAACAAGCTGCACAAAACTCACTATCTTACTAAAGATCACTTACAAGCAGCAAATCTTCACATACCACTAACAGGAAGTGGTAAATGGTTGCCTTTTAAAAAAATGTAAAACCTAAAATACTATAGAACTGCAAAAAGCACAGTAAAATGTTCTTGTACTACAAGGTAAATGTCTGCTATTGGCTGATTATATGCACTTCCATTCTCAATTACTTCCCCACCGATCTAACAGGAAACCAGAAAATAATGTGATTTACTGGAACCGAAGTTCTTAGCCCTTTCAGCAGTGCGACCCCCGTGGGGATTGAATAAATTACTGCTTTTTTACAACATGTAGGCTTTACCATTAATCTGAGTTATATTGTTCAGGGGTCAAGTATAATTATGGGTAAGATGTGCGCAATAAAGGACAGAAATTGGCTCAGAGAACAAAGTTTGATGTTTTATTCAGTCCTATAGGATGTCATCGGTGGAGACTCTTCAGTTGGAAAGATGTTGATAAGTTTGTGCATTGAAATGTTCCAACATGGTTAAATGTTATTAAGTGAACAACAAAAGCTGCTGATAGTGACAGTTCAAGAAAAAAAAGTGTATTTTTAGTCGGGTCTGTGTAGATGTAGACTGGAGTGAAAACAGAAAGTCAAAGTCATTCTGCTCTAATTACGTTCAACATCACAGCTCTGAACATACGCCGCATCTCAGCAGCTGCATGCTTCTGCAACAAAGCGCTCTCCTCCGCTTCCCTTTCAAATCCGTTGAAGTTCTAATTGCTCTGTTCTCCTGCTTTCTGTCGCACCCGGTTAAAGTCAAACATTGGCTCGCTGCCGGCTTTACCATAAAGGGCAGAGAGAGGAGAAAGTTTGTGTGTGTTTGTAAATAGGTGGGGGGTATAGCTGGGCCGATTGTATGTGTGTGTGTGTGGTTTTCAGTTGGTAGGGAGTGAAGTTGTGTAAAGCTTACTGGCCCACGGGAGATGAGCTCTATAATGGTCACTATGGCAACAGGCTTTCAAGATGAAACCCTTCGAGTACCCCTCGAGTGCCACAGCTCCTGGAGCACAGAGCAGCCAGTGTGTTTTTGAACAGGAACGCGTGTGCATGTGCATGTGTGTGTGTGCATATACAGGCGTTGGTTGAGGCAAGCTATTTAAAAATTGATACATCAAGCGTCAGTGGAGAAATCTAACAAGATTGAGTCTGACGGCCTTCGCGGCCACTGAGGTCGCGGCTGCGTGTGTGTTTATGTGTGTTTGTGCTCGTGTGCACACGCCTGTGAAAATGCCTCTGATCAGGTTGACATCATACTAAATGAACTTTGCACAGACGCTAATGAAAATTAAATAATGCACCTTGTACACTAGAGATACTCATGTCGGTGAATCATTATGACATTTCACAACATAAACACATGGTTTAAGTTACCGCGTTCCCTTCATACGGTAAAAACATCAAAGGAGAGTGGCTTTAAAAATCCACAGAACATCATTATTTATCAGCTTATTCTATATTTGGCTACATGTTGGAATACAGTGGATTACAACCAATTAGGGACCGACTCAAGTGTTTCTAGACTGATTTTTGTACCAAAACGAAGAACTACTTATGTTATGCCAGTTTCTCAGTGGGTTGCAGCGTTTAGTGATTAGTTGGAATCAAACTGAATTGATATAAAGGACACATTTATAAGAAGTTGTACTTGGTGCCCATTTTGGGACCACCTCTAGTGTCAGGATAACAACCAAATGACCTCAGATATGAAACTTTAGATTTAAAAAAATCATCAGGTATCACTAAAACATGCCATCAGACCAAAATATCTCAGGTATCAGGAAACAAGTTGTCAGACCAGGTGACCCCACACCATGATGAGGTGAGCTTTTGATTCCAGCTTCTGATTTGTCTTTTAACTGTTTGCTGACACCCAATGCTTTGAATCTGCCTTTTTTCCTGATACAGTGGTCCCTCGCTCTTTTGCGGTTCATCTTTCGTGACCTCACAGTTTTGCTGATTTTTTTAGTGTAATTTTGCATGCTTTTTTAAATACAGCGCATTGTGTTCTGTGTCCTGACCATTGTCGGTCGATCTCTTCCATGCAGCGCTGTTGCCTGAGTGTTGAAGAGTGCAGTGTCCTCACTCCTCTCTGGAGAACTCGTGCTACGCGATAGACCACCTAAGAGCCACTGGGTGCCTCTCCCCCGGACCGCAGACCGAGTTGCACCCTTATCATGCTTCCATATGAGAACTTCTTTGCCTGCAGCGCAGCAGGAGGTAGGAACAGAGCAGCTCAGCTCATTTGCAGCTTCTCAGCAGGTGATCGTGGTGCTGCGGGCTTTATACCGGGCTGGATCTTTCAGACGCGATCAATACATCAATTAAATTATTTCTTCTGCTGTTCTGATGGTCCGGTAGTGTTTAAACAAGACAGAAAAGTGTGAAAATGTTAATGCCTGTCTGAGAAAAGTGTATAACGTGTGTAGTGAGTTGTTATACAGCTTCAAAACATCTGTAATAATAGTAAAAATATAAAACTGACTACTTCACAGATTTTGCCTATTGCAGGTTATTTTTAGAACGTAACTCCCGCAATAAACGAGGGACCACTGTAGCTGAGGATCTTTTCTGATACCATGTGAAATAGTTGTAAAAAACAAATCACTGTTTGGAAATGTAAAGAGTCTGGGTCAGAGTAAGGCCCTGCTGCAACTCAAGGCAAATGAAAAACTTCGTAAAAGTTATGAAACATTTTGCAATTTCCCTCATGAATGTTTGCAATTCGTCATGACCCAGGGAGAAACTGCTTTCAGGGAAAATCTACAAGAAAACAAGTTTTATGTTATGCATAAAAAGGATCATTCATAAAAATGACTATAACTATGTTAGGGTGCGATCCCATTTGTTCTCCCTTCTTTCTTCTACCCATAAGATTTTGTCAAAACTATGAAAACTCTCTTTTTAACAGACGTCTAGATTTACAGCTGATGTGTTTTTGTTTAGGAAAGATGAGTTGATGAGGAGCATGGAACATGAGCCATGGCCACATGGAAACCAGTTCCTCCATGACTGACACTTCAGCTCTGACCCTTACTTTGCTGATGGTGTCTTATGAGTTTCCTAACACACACACTCACACACTCGGGGTCAGACTGAACATGAAATAGTTTGTGATGTCCACTACATGAAGCACATGAGTACACTCAGGCTGCTTTCTGATCCACTCTGTCCTCTGGATACCAGCCAATTACTGAGAGCGGCCATGGAGAACCCCGAGGCCGAGGCAGTCCTCTTCATGTCTGTCTTCTCTTTGTTTCAGGTTTTTTTTCTGATCACTCCGTTTTCCCTGTTGTTTGTCTGTCTGTGTTTCTGTCCGTGTCCTCTCCGTCCATCTTACTTATTCTCTCTCCATCACTTGAGTCATGTGTCTTGAGAGTCTGCTTTCGTATGTGTGTCTTTATTTCCCAATGGGCTGTCTGTCATACTTTGACCCTGACCTTCTCCAGAGCTCCTGCACAAATATTTACTCTCTTGCTGACAGGCACACACACATACATAAACCCCTCTGAGGAAAAAAAAAATCACAGGGAAAGAGAGGAAGCTCAATTTCAGCGCAATTATAGCAAATACACTCTCCTACATGGACTTTCCTAGTCGTAACCCAAGCTGATGACTCTCTAATTTGGAGTCGGTGTGATTATCTTGCAGTCTAAAAACAGATTAAATGGATACCAGGTGTGTGAGTGTGTGTTTGTGGGTGAGAGGGGTCATGGGCGAGGGACGGACAGAGAAGGAAAGAAGGAAAAAAGGGAGAGAACATGACAGGCCTATAGAGGTCTGCTGGGAGTTCGCTTCACAGTCTGAATAACTTATTCTTCTGTCTGTGTTGCTATCAAGAAGGAGGAAAAGATTCACTCCTTTTTTATGGCCCCAAACCACCCCCCCCCCCAACACGCTCAAATCACAAATCTACACGCTCACATTTAAACTTTTAATGCATACACACACATCACTGCAGTAAACGTGCTGACATCAGGCCCCGTGACCAGCGAAGAGTGTGTGTGTGTGTGTGGAAGTGGAGCGGGGCACCTCTTCTCCTCACCCACGTTATTTTCAGTTCATCACTCTTAATAATTCATCTCTGAGGCGGTGAAAGAGCGGAGAGCTCCCTGCCTCTTTCTTTCTGTCAGTCACACACACACACACACACACACTTGCAGAGGTACCTGTCAAATTCCTTCAGTCTTTAATCTGAACGTGAACAAAAATAGCAGGAGAATCGACCCTCGTTTGTTTTATTCTCATCGAAGGTAAAAGTTCACGCAAATGTCACGATGGGGATTTACAACTTGATTGGCCTGTTTGATGAATTACAGGAGAGTTCAGGTTGAGTAACTGTCCACTCCTGACTTGTAAAGTTGATGTTTTAGCCCTGAGAGCCTCCTGTCACATGAGAGGCAAAAACATTGATTTTTAAGTGAGAGGCGGTGATATCGTGCTGCAAAGTTCCTGCTGCAGTCTGCACGCCAAAACCAGGAGATGAAACTTCAGACGTGCTTGGAAATAACTTCACTTCCTCTAACTGTGGCTGCACCACCAACTCCATTTACCTGTGGTGTGCAGACGTATTTGAAAAGACTGCTGAGATTCTTTATTTCATAGCTACATGACAAAAATGGGATTTCTTTTTGTTTGTTTTTTAAAATGGAGTAGAAAATCCTAGAAAGCATAACACAGTTTCACAATAAAAGAAACCCCAAAAGATGCTAAAACATGACCTCTTTGACTGAGGAGACACCACAGATTAAAGACAAACAAACCCTGCCGTTATCTCTATGACTGCATATGTGAAGTCATACTTCACGTGTTATCTACCACCTCACACATGCAGCGCTGCTCGTCTATGAATGAAGCGTTCCATAAATAATCCTTCACACCTCCTTGAGACGCATGCGCCCCTGCACCCATTCAGTCTGCAGGAAGTCGAGGGTGTCACATTCAAAAGGGTCCCTCCTTAGAAAAATTGCCTCTGCATGGGCCCTTTGTGCTTCAGAGAAAACTGTTAAACTGAATCCCAGAGAGGCTTTTCATCAGCATAAATCTTATCAAAAATATTCATTCTATGAAGCCTTGAAAGGAAATGGAAGCCATAGAGCTTAATGCTGCCCTTTTAACACAGCAAGGCAGCGGCGTGAAGGCAACTATAAAGAGAACTGATCGTTATGGTTTGAGCTTTGGGTCTCAGCTGTTTTCAGATTCATTGAAAATAATCCTTTAGCACATGTAGAATGACAGATTTCCTTATTTAAGTATGAAATAAGAAGTCCCAACATGTGTTTAAAGCTTGATCTGAGCCACTCCTATTTTCTGTAAATGCTGTTTAGCTAGTCACATTCCTGATCTGCTAACGAGTACACAGAACTATCCAAAACCTTCGATTGTCATTTGTGAACATTTTCAGGTTTTTATTTGCATATGACATGAGAGGTGTAATGTTCTTTGACGGAATGTAAAATTTTGTGCATCTTTCTACAGCGTGTGTTGCATTTGTCAGATTTGACTGCATGAGAGGTGTTAAAGTATCTTATTGCCAAAGATGGGAATAAGACTCAGCCAATGCTGTTGCAAATAAAAAGCTAAAATAAGCAGAAAAATCTGTGAAATATTGTCCTGTTGCATCAGAGCACCTTATCCCTGCAGCAGCTGATTTGGACACATATTTGAAAATAAACCAGAATCTCTCATTAGTTGTTTTTGCAGCTTTGTTCTCTGCAGCTAAAAACGTTTTTTAAACAAACAAAAAGGTCAGTTTTGGAAGCAGAACAAAGATGCAGCTGTAATATGCACAAATAGCAGCGATAAATTGGACTTTGCCGACGGTTACATCTGCATGTGGAGCAGGAGCGCCTGTTCAGTGCCGGTCCAATCAGACTGCCGGGCTGATCGTACATCTGGAAGTCATCCATAAACTAGAAAGAGAGCCAAGGAGGGGAGGAAGGGTCAATGGCTGCCTTCCTGTCCCCGTGTTTCCTGCTCTGCAGACACCTTCTCTGCTCTGCAAATCAAGAAAACTCAAGATGGGAATCAACACTGCAGAAATGTGAAAATTATTAGGTTTCCCACGAGGGCATGGATATTTATTCCTAACTGGAACTCAACAGCATATGAAACACAACCAATTAATGGAAACTACACCCAAAGGCCACATACTCTTCCCTTCTGCACCGCTCTCCTCTCTCACTGTTTCCGTCTGTGGGGAATAGAGCTATATAAGGACGTGGGGAGCTGAAACATGCATTAACAGTTTTTCAGTCCTTGGCCTGCTTTTCCTCTTTTCTCCTAGGGTTTGTTCACACAGCTCAACCCACTGCACCAGACTCGGCTTAGCAATGCAATATTCAGTTACTCCAAAGCTTTTGTCCTCAGGTTGTTTTTTCTTTTTCTGCACCCCGATGAGGCAAAACACAGCCATAGAGCTAAGGTGGCTTCTGGCAGCTCAGCTCACTGTACGCGTGGTTGGTGATCAGCCATGGAGAGACAGGAGCTTTGCTTGGAGATTCAGTGTGAAGTGACATTATCTGGGTCAGCGCAGTAAGGCGATGTAGACTGGGACTACGTGTGTATAGAGGATATAGAGAGAGCCTTTGTGATTTTGTGTAATTTACATTATTCTAACACAAAAGAGAGGAGATGAAAAAGAGGGAGCGAGGGGAAAGGGATGGAGTTGAGGAGGGACACGTGAAAGGGAAGAGATAACCGAATAAAGGAGAAATAAACGAGAAAAGGTGGCTGTCATTACCCAAATAAATGAGGCTGGACGGGCAGAGCAGCAGAAAGACCCACATTCAGACAGACAGCTGGTGGACAGATGACTGGCCTTTACCTGGACCACATATCCGCTTGTCCTTTAAGTACATCTGGCTGCGTAATAACACCCCGCCGCCTGACACTTCAACAGCTTAATGCCCCAAAGCCTGCACATTCACACTCTGCACAGGCTGTATACACACAAAAATCTCTTGAATAGCTCTTTAAATCCCTCTGTTAGCTGCCCGCTACCTTCCTACACACACACACACACACACATCCAATGCTCTCATACTCCCCCAGCTGCCACCAAGAGACGAGCAAAGAAATGTGTGTGAGAGCGCTTCCAACCAGGGGGAGCATCTGACATTCAAAAGTCTGTATCTGATCAGCATAAAAATACTCACTTTACCCGCTGACACAACTGTCCACATCACACACAGGTGGTGTCGTGCATGGCAGACTCACACACAGTCACATTTGTTGTTAAGGACAGAGGTAATAAAGGCAGATTCCCTCCTGATCGTTCTGCACACACACAGATGAGCTCAGTCCTTTTCACAGCTGTGGAGATTAGTGCTTCCCTGCAACTGATCCCTGTTCAGACCTTTCATTATAAAGGGATGCTGCAATCCTCTTAAGAGATAAAGTGTAAAAATCTATTATTTTCATGTCAGTTAGTGCTCAAGGTGTGCTTGCTTTCTTTTCTTACATGCATTGGAGGATATAACTTACAGTATAGGACTTATAAAACTTCTATTTTTTTTCAGCACAAAGTGAAACTTCTATTTCTCAGAGAACAAACGTCTGAAGTGTAATTCCTTTCCAGCTGGGCTGCGGTCAGAGTCTGCTCTGATTGACTGAGCAGCTGAGCAGTAGGCCTTTGATTGCTGCGTGTTCTGTGCTGTTTGACAGGTTTCTCTCTCTCTCTCCCTTTAGCATCACTATACCTTTAATCGCAAATTTAACACTGGAGTTTTTATGACCAGCAACTGTTTCTTTATGCTAGTACTTATCTGCATTGGCAGTCGTGTCATCAAGTTTGCAGATGACATTACTGTTGATTTTCAACAACATTGAGCGTACGTGTAGGAGGGAAGTAGAGGAGCTTGTTGATTGGCAAACAACCAATAATGTAGCAAAGATCAAAAACATGGTGGTGAACTTAAGAAAAAGAGCCCTCCTCCTCTAGAGAACATTTAGCTGATGTAAAACCACATCAAATACCATAACAATGGTGGACCCTACCCATCCAGCTCATGAACTATTCACCCTCCTTCCTTCAAGCAGATGATTGAGCAGCCTCAAAACTTGAAAAGATTTTTCTCAGAAGCTGTGAGGCTCATGAACTCTAATCTGTAAGCTATCGTTTCACTTTTAGCAACACTAAAGTGAGTAACGCTGTTCATTTCCCCAATGTCTCTGACAAGCTGTTGAATAAACGAACAACTTATCTCATTTAAAGCTCTGCCTGAGCGGCAGGACTTGAGAAATTATGAGTTAAATGTATAAACCACTGAAACTATATTTAAAGTGTTTGTAGTTAGGTCCAAATATTAAAGATACATTAAATCACAGCATAAAAACGGAGCCAAATTACGTTTTACAGTGTAAGTCACATTAAATGATTTGCACACACACTACCAGTGTAAAAGCATCCGTTTTAAAATGAGCAAGTAATAATAATGTAGTTTATGGAATGGCTGTGATAAAGCTACAATCCGTGGTTATGTATACAATACAATAGAAAAGTGTAACAAGTAATCACAGATGTGTAATAAAATTTGATGTTATGTAAACAGATGATGTTAAATACATTTTCTCAGCCAAACCCAGCTAAATAATGCTGCCCATCCTCTCATAGCATCCCGGTGAATTCAGCTGATTCAGTCTTGACATGCTAAGAAGGTCATTTAACCCTTCAGATCAATGGAGGAACATCTAAAATGTGGTGCTCAATCCTAGACCCTGAGAGCCACTATCCTGCAGGTTTTAGGTGTTTCCAACACACCAGAGTCAATGGTTGAATTATGTCTTCACTCAGCGTTCTGATGAGGCCTGTTAATCACATCAAATCAGATGTGTTGGAGCAGAGAAACATCTAAACATGCAGGATAGAGACCCTCAAGAACTGACCTGGTGACCACTGGTCTATATAGTTACTGAATAAATAAAACTCAAGCAGAGGAGTGGGCTCATAAACCATTCTCTACTTGTGACATAACAGAATGATCCTTCTAAGGAGAACTAAGTGGAACCAGTGACACAGCTTTCAGAGGTTCCTTGTGTAAAACTAAGTTCTTGCTCCATGCTGGCAGCATCAAAAAGACAAATGAATGGGAACAAAAGGGAAAAGAGAAACTATTAGACAGCTGCAGCCGGTGGGAAGACATGAAGACAGATGTGTCACGCTGACCCATATTACTGCTCAGAAAGAGGAGATGAGAGCTAGAAGCCTGTGCTGAGCAGACAGGTGTCTGTTTTTTTACTCTCTTTTCTCTCTCCTGCATCTGAGGCAGTAATTGTTGCCGTCAGACACAAAGGACAGAACACACAAACATGTTCCATACACACACACACATATAAATTTACACACACACATACACACTCCTGCCCTTCAACATGCACCCCTGGGGCTAAAAGCAGGAGAAGTTTGAGAGGAGTGTTCACTACATTCCTACCAGCTGTGAGAGACATAGACAGCAGGAGAGGGCAGGGGAGTACGAGGTGGTGGAGGAAACAGTGGCAGACAGAAACAGAGAGGGCAAACAAGAGCAGAATGCACAAGAGGAAAGAACGCTAGAGGAGGAAGAAGGCAGGGTGGGGGGGGACACAGACGGAGGGCGGAGAGAGATAGAGGCAAAGTGACAAGAGTGTGTGAATGTGACAGGCAGGGAGGAAGAAAGGGATGTCTTTGAATCAGAGCATGGTGGGGGGGGGGCACGCAGCTTCAGTGGCGACAAAACTGATGAGCTTGATTTCAAGTGACAGAGGAGCCACGGACCTCCGCTCAACAGTGTCTTTACCGCTCAGCTCAATCAAGAAAAATAGAATAAGGTGAACCAAATTATTATAGGAGATCATAAAAATGAACATTAACATGCCTGTCAGCAACTACCTGTGAAGCCAGATTAGGGATCATCTTATGATGGAAAATTACTGTTGTTTTGGTTAAAATATAACATTATATACTATCTTACATAATATTGAAAATTTCTGCGGAATCTGTTAGCACTTAAATGACTTTCAGCTAATACCACATTACATTTTAGCTTAATATCAAATTTTTTTTCATTTCTGTGTTTGCTACAGTTAGTTAGCTCTTCTATAATGCTCAATCCTGGTCTTTGGGAGCGACTATCCTGCATGTTTTTGATGTTTCCTGCTGAAACACCTGACTCAGTGGTCGACTGACCTGTTTTGTATGTCCTCCCATTAAGCCTGTGATCTTTTACTGCTCACTCCGTCCTATGCACATCCAGTGATTACTTAGATTTAATTTCAGCTCCATCCAGTGTTTATGAAATATTTTGCTGACAGACGCAGGCAGAAACATGATCACACACCTTTCAGGTATAGTATCTGAAACCCTGCACCAATAAAAGTCTGAATTTGTTGTGGGAACAGTCCTTAACAAATGTCCTCCAGGTTTAATAATGTTTCCCCGGCTCAACAAACGTCAACCACCGTCACCAACCTGACAACTGGCTGCTTATTTCCAGCCCTTTTCCTCCCCTTTCACTAACACTCGCATTTTTTACAAGCCCTCTTGCTCTGGGACTCCAAAAATAATCACCTACACATTGAAAAGGACAAATTTTACATTATATTATATTACATTATATGCAGGTAGACATATTTATCAGCTATCCTGCTGACTTTAAACCAGCTTTAGTGTGAGGTTACTTGTTTCTTTGTTGGTCTAACTGGAAAACGGGCGTAACCTTCCAACATCACAAAGTAAGAAATGGTTAAATTCAAAAGTAATTTACTGACCAAGTTAGCTAATTAATAAGATTTACAGTTAATAAAATCATGATGCATTAGTGGTGATTTGAAGTAGCTGAGATGATTGATTATATTTTATTTTATGTTGGTTTTTTGTCTTTCTACTCCAAATTAGGATCACTGATCATCCATACAGAGAACTGTAACAAAACAGAGTCACCATCCAGCACAGTAAAGCTCATACACACATTTAAACACTCCCTATCAAGGGAGGAGGAAATGTTGGGTTGGAAAAGACAAAAAGAGAAAGATGAACCCATGATCTATAAATGTTTAACAAGAGCAGGCAGAGAGGATGAGACGTGTTTGGAGGAGGAGAAGGGGGACACAGAGAGAGAGAGAGAGAGAGAGAGAGAAATGTGAAGGTGAAAAAAGGAAGACAATGGTAGAGGAGATGGGTGAGGAGCAAAGTGGGTGGCTTGTAGAGAACGAGACGTGGAGAACAGTCTAATTATAGAAGCAGACATCAGAGCACAGCTCGAAAATAACAGAGAAAATAGGAAAGAGGCCTTTTTTTGAGAAAAAAAAGGGCCATAATAGGAGGTGTCTGGTGTTTGTCTAACACAGAGAGGCTAGTAATGATCCCATTAGCGCTTCAGACCAAGATAGAGAGATGGGGAAACTGAGGGAGAGGCAGAGAGAGAGAGAGTGGGAGGCACGGGGTGTGAAGGGAAGTGATACGGAGAGAGATCAAGATTCACACAGAACATCTGGGGACGACTTTGAACAATCAGAGCAGCAAACGAGGACCCACAAAAAAAAAACAGAAGAAAATCCCAACCCTCCTGAGCACCGATTATACAAACGCCACCTCCATTTCTTTCTGTTTCTCTGCCCCAACTCATCCCTTCATCTTTATGTGTGAAAGCCAACCAGAGAGGATGATTCAAATGCATTAGCGGCATGTTGTCCCCTATGGAAGACCTCCCGATTGTGTCGGGGCGGGAACCTTTTGTTTGGTGCTGATGTTGAGCGCTGACAGGACTCTCTAAAAGCACAGCTCTCATCCTCACAGAGACACATTAAAGCTACGTATCGGCTGCCATACTTCTCCGTGTCCTCTCGTCTTTTATGAATCTGCCTGTTGAGAGGAGGCTGATTATGGATGCTGCTACATTAGCTGGATAAGTGGATTTTGACGAGGTAGGGGAACAAAATAGAAGTGCTCGCACACAAAAAAGCACAGGAGCCTGAGTTGTTTGGAATAAGAGAAACATCTGCTTGTTTGGCAAACAACAAAACATGAGATATGTTGAGTTGTTCACCTCTTTTCTAGGCAGCATGCCTTCAAATCAGCTAAAATCAGACCTTCCTACCTGCAGTACGAAACATATTTTCTAATCTTTGATCTAAAATCGTTCATAAGTCTCTTTAAAAGCAGACACAAGCAACCTGTTTTTGAGCTTGTTAAATCCTCAGATGTCTGTATTTTTTCTCTCTGCAGTGATGCGACCGACGCGCTCACGGAGGTCGCTGAGGTCAACCACTCTGCTGCATCAGGTTGACTCTGACTAAAGTTTCAATCGAGAGAACGTGGAAGTGAAGGCAACAAAAAATCTGAAAAGCTGTCAGTGAGATCACCTGTCATTTACCCACAGACAGACAGACATGCAGCTCAGCAGTCTGTGTTTCATGATTGAGATGCAGCCAGCATTCTGTCACGATCTGTGCACATTACCAGTCTGCAAACTGCAGAGCACATTTTGTTCTTACTCACTCGTCTCTAAGGACCAACTGCCAAGTTTTCTGAGTGTCTTGGCTGCTGCTTCTCCTAAACAAGTGAAATTGTGTCTTGTGTGCCGATTTCAAGTCTGCAGAGATGAATATCTATGCTCCAATTTTCTGAAGAAAGTGAGTCCGCGGGGACAGGTGACAGCACGAGAGTAATACGGCTTCCTCAATCAAATGCATGCATGCACAGTATGCACACATACTAAGTCTCTCACACACACACACACACACACACACACATACACACAAACACACACCATCTGGGGAGTTTTACAACTCAATAATCTCCTTCCAAAGGCATACCTTTTCCCTTTCCCTGCGCAGCACAACACATGAGCTGCCTCTCTCTCTCACTCTTAACACACACACACACACACACACACTCTGCTGCTCTTCTCCATGAAGAGGCAAAAGGGAGATGCTCAACTCTGACAAACACACACACACACACACACACACACACACACACACACACACACACACACAGACACACCAAAATAGAAGCTAATCCTACCCAGAGCTGTCCTTACAGTGTAGAGGTGATGACACCCAAACACACACAAAGTGCATCCATAATCTAAGTCTACAGAGACTCTGCACACAGCAATCCTCACATCTCAGAGAGGAAAAATACACACACACACCTACACACATTTATATAATTACTACTGGCTTGGTGACAAGTCACTGCAATTTCTGTTACTGTTTTTCAGAAACCGGACTCACGTTGGCAAATGTCCTTGTTCTCCTCGAAGCCCGGTTTGCACACACACCTCCCGATGGGCACCAGCCAGCCCCCGTCTGCGCTGCAGTACATCTTTGGAGCCTCGAACTCCTCTGAGGCGTTCACACACATGCCGTGGACCTCCACCAGCGCCGTATCCCCGCCTGTTATTGTGTCGGGGAACTGGGCCAGGTTCAGCACCGTAAGCGGACACTTCTTGTAGAAGACCCTGACTGAAACCAGAGCGATGCAGGCGCCCAGATCCTGGAAGGCCAGGTAGAAACCCTTTTTACTCAGGTTGCTGATGTCTCGCACTTCTGTGTTCAGTTTCATGACACGATCCCCGACGTCCACCTGCAGACAAAAAACATTTTATATTCATTTCCTTAACTGACATGAACTTTTATACCTAAAAAAACAGGGCTTAATTTAAGTGCCTTTATTTAACAATAACCAAGCATATAGTATATGAAACAAGCCTTACGTATATGAGTGTGTGTTCATACCTGTGTAAAGCTTTCGTCTGCAGCAATAGTGTCAATCTTGACATACTGACTCTCCTTGATGAACCACACATTGGCATTGTTGGATTCATAGTAGTACATGTTGAAAGTCTGCAAAACAAACAGCATGCATTCATTTTCATTCCATTATCATCAAATTTACTGCTCAAAATTTAGTGCATCTGTGTGGACAGCCAATCAGAGAGCGCCTGCACCAACAGGAGGTAAAGGGACAACGTAAGGAGAGCTACAGCAAAAAAGTTGTCGTATTAGGCTGATATAAAGCAGAGCACACATTAAACATTTAAACAAACGGTGGGTACAAAAAGTCTTTTCTTTTGTTTCATTCTTTAGAAATTCATCATTTTATTCTCTTCCTGCCTCAGTTTTCAAATCTGTTCATAACTCATCATTGTGCTTTAACTCATGTTTGATTTCAGTGAAAACCAAACACTGCTCTTTAGCTCTGCTGCAGAACAAAACAATGTAGTGTTTGTCTCTAAAGCACTCGTTTCTTCAAAGTGATAATTAAATTAGAAACAATTCTAATTAACTTTTCACAAGCTTGACATGAATAAACATGTTAACATGCTGCAAATGAGTCAGTAAATAAGCAGAATGTTGTCCAATATTATGAACTAAATGTGAATTTATTGAAGATCTGAGGAAAGTGACTCCCTGTGGTTCACAACAAATCAAAATAATATTTTTTTCCCCTCTGAAGTTTATTTTACATGTGCTTAGGGATTGTTTATTTCAAAGTGTAAATGTTTTACTTTGTGTTCCAATAAATCTAAGATTTTTTAAAGTAAAAATGACATGTTTGCACACATTTGAACTGTCAAAGACGAGACTAGTATAACATTTTTATTAGATTTCATTCAAATTGCTCAAAAAGTGAATATCTTGTAGAATTTCTCCCTCCATGTTTCAGATCTAACTGCAATATTGATCCTTCCAACAGAAAGGACGTGTGGGTTTTTGGTTTCTTTACATTCTTTTCTTCAAAGAGCAGTTACACAACAGCTCCCATAGAGTGTGTCACAGAAAGGCAGCAGCAGGACAGAGAGTGTGTTTGTGTGATCGGAGGCGTGGGTAACGATGCAGACCTCTTTGCAGGTACCAGGGACCCCAGGCAGGCTGTTACAGTCCCTCAGGGTGAACTTGATCTCGATGTAAACTCGCTGCGCGCCCTCTCGGCTGATGTGCCGCGTCCGCAGCCAGTTGTTCTGGTTGGCTTCCATGACGTTGCACACCTGGTAGGTCCTCATCGGGGTGTTTCTCTCATCCATCACGCTGATCTCCTCCCACTGGGGATGATGAGGAGAAGCAAGTGTTGTTATTCAGTTTCTAGCATGATGTTTAAGAGGCAGAACGGGGCTGATTAGAGAATACTTGTAGCTATTAACACACCAAACCTCAGCTCATGACTCGCCCTGCACCACTCAGCTGTAACCATGTCTTCTTCATGGGACAAAGAAGATATTGGTTCAAACATCACTGAAGGGAAAACTTGGCCCAAGTTCAGTGAACTGTGGTTTTAGAGTCAAACCAACACTAAGCCTGTATGTTGTGTTTTCATGTCTGGCTGCATGTGAGTGATGATCGGTGTCAGAATGACTGAAGGAATGTCTTTGTCCTCGCTCCACATGTGCGCAGAGAGAGTGTGTTTTCTTAGAGAGAATGAGTGATTTAGAGCCGAGGAGGCAAAAGAAAAACGCGTGTTTGAGTGAGACACACAGAGAGAAAGTTGAAGGAGTAGGTAGGACAGAGCTACTTTGTCTCCTGTCATCTGCTACCATCTGTTTCCACTTCTGACTGAGGCTGTAATTGAGAGCACTTCTCACATGGACAGGAAAACATTTCTATCCACACACACACACACTGTTGACACACACAAAAGGAGAACATTTCTATTCCTTTAAGACAAGAGAAGAAAAGGAAAATAAACCAAAGTGGTTTCAGCGTCTCTGGATACTTGATCTATTCACATTCTGGTTAAATAGATTTTCTTGGACACACACACCAAAACACTCCAATGCAAACTGGATGAGCCCTCGTCTGTGGCGAGGGATGAGAGGACCACCATCTTTGTTCTGAGCTCCTGTCATCGTCTTAAGACTGAAGCTTTGACCCCAAAATGAGGAGTGAACGTCACTGCAGCTGTACAACGGTGTCCTCCTATTCACATTTACACGCACCAGTACGAGCTCCCTCTCTCAGCGTAGGGATGCTCTTTGTTAAGACAGGATATTTTGGCATCGGAAGATATCAGTTTAAAAAATCTACGCCATATAAGTGTCATTGATGGAAAATACACAACAAGTACACTTCAAAATGTGGTGGGGGAGCTGAAACTGAGCTGATAACCTCCCAACTGGCAGACGTTTCCCGCCTGAACCACATCTGCCTTCATGAAACAGAAGCCAAAACCTCGTAGCTGCTGTCACTACCACAAGTCCTCAGTGTGATCTGTGACAGAGACATGCTGCAGGAAGGATAGTCTGGTAACTTTGGCAACAAAGACCACACAGGTATGTAACAATAACAGTCATGGCCTTTGGCTTGGGGTCATGGGTCTCCTAAAACCAAATGACAAACTGACTTCAACTGTCTTTGCACAGAAAATACAATTAAAGCACCAAATACCAGTATGCAATGTGTTGAGATGGTTAATGCACATGAGAAAATGTCTTTAAAGGCCCCCAGTGTTCAGAAAATTAAAGGAATGCAAAACTAGTGTTTGGCAAACAAATGGCAGAAACTTTCACTCTGACAGAGTCTGAACTGAGATTACAGTTTTGAAGTTAATCTGATGTGACGGCCCAACAACACATTAAAAATGGGATGCATTTCCTCCTCCAATTCCGCCGCGCTAAAAAAGACCCACATCCAAAAGCACACACTCTAGCTCTCCCCCACATTCAGATGCTTTTAATTCCCATGGCCTTCACTGTGCAGGACTTGGAACTCAAACAAACCCAGCTCCTCCGTGATCCAACAGTCCTCCACCAGAAAACGGAAGGAGAAGTGGAAAACACTACAGAAGAAAAAAGAGAAGAAAGATGCACAATTTTGTTTAAGCTGCTGCAGTCAGATAACACAAATGCTTCTGACAAACCAGCTGCAGAGCATAAAGGATGTATCACTGGAGCCTTTGCACAACAATGTGCGAGGACAAACAACCGATAGTCGCTCTGATCTGCAACACTCGATTCAATTAAAAGTACAAAACACACGTCGGAGGGAGAAAGAGGGAGAGAAGGAGAGGGAAATAAATGTTGGTAAATTACAGGCGCGCCTGGCAGATAAATAGACCCATCTGTGCAGAGCCGAGAGCAGTCGGACATCACAGGACGGTCACACACATCCACCCACACAAACTCACAGAGCTCAGCCCCCAGGGATTGGTGATTAAAGCTTTTATGGGAATAGTCATTGAGGGATAAAGAGGACTTTATGATGTCTTTGTTTATTTCTTTGCAGGCAGAGTTTGGAGTGGCTGGATTAGCGCCACTTCCTGGTGAGTGACTTATTTCCCTAGCTGGCGAGTCTGTTCATCATCACTTTTGCCCGGTGTAAAGCACAGGTGTGCGTAAAACAACTTTGTTGCCTCCACATCTGCTAATGACGCAGCAGCTGTTGGAGAGAAAATCTACAAAAAATAAAAAAAGAACACAACTGGGAAACGTTTAGCTGGGCTCGTGGGTTAAAGCTCGCTTTATTATTCAGCTGCAACCTGCACAAACACACTCGCACGAAAAACAAACCTCCAACTTTGATGTGTCGATTCTGTCCAAACGCCCTAATTAACATTCAGAATAAAACACTAGCCTCCTCGTCCAATCAGCCAGGAGCTTGCCTGATTGCTTTGAAGTGAAACACAGATGTCAGATCAGGGTTTTAGTTCAACTATTTACCAGCTTAAACTAATACTCCTACTTCAGATGTCATCTGACGGGTCCACCTACAGGACATAATTGGTTTACAAGCTATCAGGGGTGGGAGTGAGGCAGAGAATGAGGAGAAAAATAAAACTTAAAAACAACGTGGTGCTGAGAATTCTTATGGGTCGCAGAGACATATGGGGCCTCCTGTTTTCAAACATCATTAAGACGTATCTGTTTAGTGTCCAACACAAGGAAAACCCCCCCATGGTGACAGAAGTGGGTCGCTCCATTCAGTCGCACACACATCCGGCCCTGCACTGCCTGGATTAGGAGTGACCCGGGAGGGTCAAGTATCGTTTTGGACTAATTCAGGTAGACACTGGTTGCATATTAGTGGAAATTGCCTTTCATTGGGAATAATCCTTAGGATTAGGGTTCAAAGGTCAACTAGATAATCCTTTGATATGAAACACAAGAGCTTCTTGCAGCCCTGGTACCTTTTTGGTCACATAACATCACTGGGCAGGGATTTATTTTCATTCAAATGCAGCTAAAGACTCCTAACATACTTCTAAGTGAAGCAGATCAACTACAGTTCAGATGGTTTTCCTCAGGAGGGATTTCTGCTGTAAGAAACATACACTTACCAGCCATTTCTTATACCTGATCAATGTTGTTAACACAAAAAGTCTTATCACATAGCAGCAATGAATCCATATATGCATCCAGATGTGATGAAGTTCAAACTGAGCATCAGAACGGACAAAAAATGATATTTAAATGACTTTGAACATGGTATGGTCATTACTCTATTCCAGAAACTGATGATTTACTGGGATTTTCACCTACAATCATCTCTACAGTTTACAGAGAACATTCCCAAAAAGAGCAAATATCCAGTGAGCAGCAGTTGTGAGGATGTAAATGTCTAGTTGATGTCAGAGGTCAGATGGGCAGACTGACAAAAAAGTCCAAATAACCACTGATTCAGCCATGGTCTGCAGAAAACCATTTCTGAACACAAAACACGTTGAATATTAAAGCAGAAGGACTACATCAGGAGAAGACCAGACCAGGCGTCTCTCCTGTCAGATCAGAACAGGAAACAGGCTACAGTTCAAACAGGATCATCAGAAATGGACAATAAGATCAGATGAGTTCATTTCAGCTGCAGCATTCAGAATTTGGGGTAAACAACATGCTTCCAGCAGGACGATACTCCATGTCACAAAGGTCAGATCATCTGGTTTCTTAAACATAACAGTGAGTTCACTGGATTCCAACAGCCTCCACAATAATTCACCAGAGCTCAAACCTGCTGTGTGATGATGTCATGTCAGTATGAACCAGAACTTCTGAGGAACGTTTCAACACCTTTTGGAATCCATGACATGAAGAATTAAAGCAGTTCTGAAGGCAATAATGGGTCCAACCCGGTACTATCATAGGGGACCTAATAAAGTGGCCAGTGAGAGTCTATTTCTTTATGCAGTAGAGTCATGGACCTACATGTCAACTCAGGAATGATGTTAACATCTCAGCTCACCTCTGTGAGAATGAAGTGCACAAAACCTTTGTGTCTCTTCATCAACCTACAAAACCACAGACATTTATTTCTATTTATTTAAAAAATCCATTTTTATTGCTGAAGGTTTCCAAGGACAAGTAAATATATTTTCTAAAGGTATCAGAGTAAACATTAAGATGTTCTATAAAACTGAAGCACGCTTTGAGTTTTTATTCATTGATTTTTTCTGGTTTTTTGTGAAACTTTTACAAGAAAAGTAGCAAATTGAAAGAAAGTTTCAAAGAAAATAAAAGACTCATGATGAAGTGTAATACTTTTCTTTCCAGGTGAAAGATTCCTTTAGTGATAAATTGGATACGCTCTAAAGATCCTAAATTGAGTCCAATTTGTAATGAATCTAACCTGTAAACTCTGACTATCAGGATTAGAATAAAGCCTTTACTCAGATGAAACACATCCTGCCCTTTTTAGGACCTCAGTAAAGAAAAAAACCACACAAACATCCATCAACAGTGACCAAACTACCAGAGCATTTCATTTGGGTGAACTTGATACACTCAATTGCTTGAGAAAACAACCTCGCTCAACTCTCGCCGCTTCAGCTGCCTCTCTGCTGCACAAACACCATGAAACCGCGTGTGGCATCCTGCAATTTAACACACTGATGCTGAATAGTTGAGAGGGAGGAGAGAAAGAAGTGTGACTCAAGAGGAAATGGAATTAATTCAGCGCCATTCAACGGCTCCTGCACTACAGCGACATACAGATCCCGCTCTTCCTCTCTGCTCTCACACTCTTCCTCTCCTCACTTCTCAGCTGTCATTTTCTGATTCATGGTGACTGCTCTCCAGACTCCCTTGGTCCCTGTACCTGGGAAAAAAAAGGCTAGTTACGCAACGCCCCCCCACCCCACCCCGCTGCATGTACACATGCAAACAGCAGAAACTAGTATACACCATCTCCTCTTATGTAAGAATATTTACCCCCCTCCACACACACACACACACACACACACACACACACACACACACACACACACACACACTGTGTCCCTTCACTCCTCCCCAAAACTCTAAACCCGTAACAAACCGAGGCTCCAGCGCCATCGCATTTTCAGCACAGCAGAAATAATTTGTAAATTCCCTCTGCAGACTCCCAATTTAGCAAGGAACACGTAAGAATCCTGTTTCCAAGGCAGGAAACACAACCTGCTAGCTGTGAACTAGACTTCCAGTGCCAGCTCCTGCACAGAGAGGAGGGTATTTGTTTGTGTGTGTGTGTGTTTGTTTGTGTGTTGTGCTGCAGATACGTACCCCTTCATTAGGATAAGCCTCCCAGCCGAGGTCGGCCAGCGCTGACATGGAGTCCAACAGAGTAACTGCAACAACAAAAGAAGAGCGAGAACAAACATTAATGCTCTTGTGCACCATTTACTTAAAGCCAAAAACACAGTTCTCAGATAGAAAGTGCTGTCCTTCTGTCTGCAGTGTCTTACATAGTACTGTGTTGTATTATAAAACTAAAAAACTCTTTGGAATGTCTTTGTGTTTCATAGAGAGGCTGGAGTTTGTTGTAGAATCAGAGATAAGCTGTCGTTTCATCTCCAGAATCCCTGTGTTGGTGATGTAGCTGCAGAGTTCAGCACAAAAGCAGAGAGTGAAACATCCCAAGGACAGACAGACCTCTACTGCTAAATATGACGTTTTATGACCCTGGTTTCATTTTTGTTTTAAAACAGTAGAGGAAGAAGGGGGTTGTGTTGTGGGTTATTGTTTTGTTTTTAATAAAACTCAACGAAAATGTAGCTGAAGTTTTTATTTAACAGCAATCAAAAAGCAAAAATATAATAAATGCACAACATAATCGACATGTTTTGAGTGTGTGAACACTAAGTCGGCTGCAAGGATGAAAAATAAGAAGAGAGATTGCCTGGATGATGAGTCGGAGGCGTAATGAAAACTGTAAGTGGAGAAAAGTTTTTTACTTTACGTGTGTGTGACTTGTTATTGCCCATTTAAGGGTGAGTGTGTGTGAGAGTGAGTGTGTGGGCTCACTCTGGTTCTAATCAAGCCTTCATCACTGCTGACCATCAATATTTAATCAGCATCCATCTGCAGAGACTGCTGCTGCTCTCCTTCACACATTGTGGCTCTGCTCCCTTTTATTTTCGATCCTCAGGTCTCGGATCAGATGTGTGAGCCGTTTAAACAAACCACATCCATTAAAGGTGGGTTAGTATAACTAAATGTTTGCTCTTCTGAAAATCAAAAGCTTATTACCTCTAAAATCTTCCCCTCTCTTCTTTTATTTCTGATGCTGTCTTCCTGACTCTGAAGCTCAACACACCTCGCCAGCAGGGTGCCGCGGTGATCTAAGTGTGTTATGTGCACGTCTAACGGCTCACATCTGCATGTGTGTGTGTGTGTACAAAGCAGCAAGCCTCTGAGAAAGAGAACTTTCATGGAGATGATCGTGCACATGGTATAATAATGCAGAGAGAGCTGCTGCACAGCGGAGCCCAGCTGAGAGAGAGAGACGGATTAAATGAGAGGGATGAGACGGGAGGTGCTGTGCAGCTAAAGGTCAGTGCAGACCTCCAGCCCATGAGTGTATTTTCAGGAACTAAACACCATTCAGGCTGTTTTTCTCAGTCTGGGGGCTTTTGAAAGGACTATCAAAATGGAACATAATAGTATAATAATATATGATTTCAGGATGTAGTGGGGAGACACACTCATGAACTCTTTTGCAGGAAACAATCAACGAAGAAATAAGATTTGCTAAATATTTCAAATTAATTAGAACAGAGATGTTTTCTGTGACCCGGCTGATGGTTAACCTTCAGAGAGATTTTAACTTACAGCTTTGCTTTATTTTGTCTGGTTTTCTGAGATATGATGGTCCACACCAATACCATAGAACTACATGATATTTTAATTAGAAACCTTTTAATGAAGCAAGCTGTAAACTTAGTATTTGTTTGCATTCCATTAAAAATAATAATTAAAATGGTTGTTTATCTGAATTCAGCTAAAGTAAAGGTAAGTTTGTACTTTGACGTGATGTGAATAGTTTTATTTAGCCTTTTTTGCATAATTTTGGCAACTTAACAGTCATTGCATGAAGGTTCACTGAATCAGTAAATGAGACTTATTAATATTTATCTTGACTCCGGAGCATTTTATGATGTAATGAGTCAAAACGCCTGCTGTAAACAAGATATATTCTAAAATCCTGAGAAGAAATAATCTGAAACAGTAACAGGGTCTCATAGACAATGTGAAGCGTTATAGATAATTATCTAGGTTTAACTCAACGAGGACTGCAGTGTATCTGTTTTCCAAAGAACAGGTGATTAACAGCTCCTATAACTCAAATACAGAAAGTATGAATAGTTTCATAAATGTTTTCACCTCTCAGTTTCTTAGAGTCTGTGAAACGTTAAAACATGTAATAAATGTAGTTATCTTTGATAAAATATCACCTAAAGTATAAATGAATGAATCTGAAGCAGACGATGGGTCTGTTTCTATGAAGTAGCTCACACAGATCAAATCATTCAAAAAGATATTCCTAAACTCACACTTCTAATACAAACTGGCTCATTTATCATGGCATGGGATACACTCTTTAAAAAAGTGTCTAAATGCTCATATATGTCAGGATGTGTCAATCAGCAGGTTAACTGTCATTAACCTCTACCCACTTGTTTACATGTCTCTGATTGACATCTAATGTTTATTATTTTGACCAAATCCCCAATAAAAGTGCTCTTATTCATAGAAGTTTTATATTTCAGACTTTTTTTTGTTAGAAAACAAACAAAAATCATCTGAACATTTGACAGAAAAGTGGCTGATTGTTATGTTTTATTTGAGTTGTGTTCAAAATCCTGATTTTAGGGTTAGCACAGCGCCACCATCTGACAAAACCTCCATGACAAGGTTCAGAATGATTAAAAACTGTAAAATAATTGAGTTTTTAAAAAAGGTAGACTTAATGCAACAAAGTACTGACTGTTTACGGTTTAAACACATGAGACTGCAGAGAGTCAACAGGTAAACACGAGTTATACTGATCTTAAAAACGCTCTATTTACAGATCATGTCTTTTTACACTAAACTTAACATGAATTTCCATTACGGCATCATATTGGTATGCAGACATAATGCTAAAGGAAATGACTCAGGAGTAAATGAAGCCAAAACTCTCTGCCTTTCTGAGTTAAGTGAGAAAAGTTTGTAGAAATGTGCCCTTGGGTTTCTGCTCATTACACATCTTATCAACATCTATTAGGCTAAAGTGTTGCTGAGGATATTACATATTCCATCCATTCTGCAGCCTACGGGGAGAACACACACACACACACTCACACAAACATGAACCTATACATCAACACTTTTTCTCCTCTCCTCACACCTATTGTCAATACCACTCATTACTCCTAATCAATGACTGGACTCATCTATAATGTATGAGCTATGGTTTCCTGTCTGCTGACACAGACAGTATGCACATTACCAGCGTGTGTGTTTATGAGTGTGTGTGTGTGTGTTAAAGATGAGGAGAAAACAGGGGGAACGATGATAGAGTTTCTCACACATTGAGCCAAATTCCACACTTTGGATTCTTGTTTCTTTAATTGCCGTCTTCTTGTTTTCTTGAGAGAACTTTGCTACATGGTGTGTGTGTGTGTGTGTGTGTTGTGAGAGAAATCTAAACCATGGGCGAAGTCTGCTATGGTCCAGAAAAACTCACTCATGTTCAAAGCAATGACCCTCTGTTAAAAAGGACAGATTCAGACCCAAACACATCCAGTCTCTGCGCTGTTGGAAGAGCTAAACAAGACGTATCACAGCCACCTTCCAAAAGCTGTCACTCTGGGACAACATGGAAATCAAAATGTATTGGAAGGACGGACAAACACCTTCATTTTCCCAGGCTTTCGTCAGATCCGTGCACATGTGACCTGATTACTGTGAGGTCTGTTTGGTTACAGAGAGACAAGCTGTCTTATCGATTTTCAGCTTCAAACTGTGAGGTTTACATTCTGAGAGGGAAAGAGGAGGAGGAGGAGGAGGGAATCTTTGCATCATAAATTCCTCCTCCAACATGCTGTCAAATATTAAACCTAAACTGCAAAGTATGAACATTTTTTTTTAATTATTTTTTCATCACTTTCTTGTACTTCATCCCTTTGGAGTGTTTGTGTTTTCTTTTCTTTATCCTTCCTTTCTCTCTCTCTGTTTTGTCTCCTTGCCTCTCGTTCTCTCTGGACTCCATCCACCTCTTCAGCTGGGCTGCGAGAAGCTGTGATCCACGCGCCAAAAATCAAACAGAGCTGCCAACAGCCAGACTGGTGCACAAAGAGGCCAGGATGCTCACACACACACACACACACACACACACACACACACACACACACACACACACACACACACACTTTCGGACTGTGCCAGCGCCACAAAGACAAAGACCGCTCAATAAGAACGCCACACAGGCCGAGCAGTGTGCACAATATGTGACTACGTAATGAGTTCATTAGATCTCGTCAACCTACACATAACTGTGAACTGAAATAAGGAGAAATTAAATATTTAAAGAGATTTATTGATGCTACATTCAACATGCTTGTGCTTTTTTTTTTTTGTTAGTGTTTAAATGGAAAACGTAGATTATTCCCAGCTCAATAAAAAGTAGTTTTAGTTCTGCAAGTAAATGCAAATCACTGTTTCTAGTAATCAAGGTGCTTTAGAGAAAATCTTCTGCTAATAGAAAAATTAACGGGAAATGGAAATGAGATGCTGATCCTTCTTAGTGAGATGAACTACAGCAAAGTGTTTGGTGTTTTACAATTTCTGCCCAGATTTTGTGACCTGGTTTTCAATTTATTTTTATTTTGTTGCTGTTTTCTCAAATATAAACAACACTAAGGACTTCGCTTAACCCTATAAACATTCAACAGGACGTAAATACAACCAATCAAAGTCCATCCATCCATCCTTCAGCTTCTAAAACAGACTAATCCATAACAGTTATGAGAGCCTGGGGCTTATCTCCAGGGGACACCCTGGACAAGTCACCAGTCCACCACGGAGACAAACAACATTCACAACCACTCACATTCTCACTAACACAGAGGCACAATTTAGAATCACAAAGCAGCCTAACATGCATGTTTTTGGTCTGTGGGAGGAAACTAGTACTCAGAGAAAGCCCACGAATGCCTGGGGAGAACACGGAAACTCCACACAGAGACGCCACAGTCAGGAGCCGACCCACGACCTCCTTGCTGCCAGGCAGCAGTGCTACCCACTGTGCCATCACGCAGCCCTGAATCAGAGTCGATCTAATATGTTTGTGTTAGAAATCCTAATTTAGCCCTAAATAGCCATAAACCTTCAACAGAGATTCAGTTTACAGTCCACAAAAATACACTTGTAGGACTTGACTCAACTCTATTCAAACTAGGGACAAATGATAAAGACTTAAGATTTTATTATACTGTCTGATCCACTCCTCTATCCACCTCCCGCCACTTGTCCAGGACCAGGGCAACAGCTTAAGCAGCGATCCTCAGACCTTCCTCCCACCAGCCCCTTTCTCTAGCTCATCTAAACAAACTCCCAGACCAGCTGTAAGATATAATCTCTCCACTGAGTCCTGGTTCTGTCCCAAGACATTGTTCCAGTAGGGCATGTCTGAAACACCTCCCATAGAAGACATCCAAAATGCATCATCAGATACCCAAACCACCTCAGCTGGTTTACTTCAGTGTGGAGGAGCAGCAACTCTACCCACCCTACTCATTGAGGAGTGTCCAGCCACTCTGTGTTCGCAGTAACTTGATGTTGTCTGTCATTTGACTGACAGGGTAAACAAGCTGAACATCGTGCCGTCACACATCAAGCAGATACTGTAAATGCAAGTAACTTTTACCCCACAGTGGCAAAAACGCTAAAAATGCTAAAACAGGGGTGCAGATAAGTAGCAGGTGCACGTGAGCACCAACAATAGTGCTACAGTGGCTCGCTCTAAGTTTTATATACACTCTTCATGCAGTCTGATGGCTTGCTCTAATGGCAGCAGGAGCTTAGTCAAAACAATACCATTCACAATAAATCCAAACATTCATCTCTCTTTTATATCCTTCCGTCATCACGGCACTATTGGCTAATACAGTATTTAAACTGGCTATAAGACTTTAGAGCAATAGCAGTCCATCTGACTGGCAAAATATAGTATTGACATGTGATTGATGGTCTTTCACACGAGTCACTGGCAGAAAAATCAAAGAATCCTTGTCTAGGTTCAGACACTTCAGTTTCTAGTCAGGTTGACAGATTGTTGGGGGGTGTTGACATGAAGCATTGTTTGCTCTGATGAAAATTTCCAGTGAGTACCTCAGGAGGACGAATGATTAGCCAATCAGTGGACAAACAACATGACTCAAAATAACAGCAGCTGATGTCAAGCTGTGCTCTGGTCTCTAGTGATTGGTTAGGAAAGGACAAATCCACCACCTAAATGTTACACTTCTGCCTGATATCAGTCATCAAAACTAATAAACTCCTAAATCACTTCACTTTTGAACTTAGATGCAACTTTTCATACAGCTCTGGAATGGTTGTTGTTGTCATTTTATAGGATGTTAAACCTGTTTATCCTGCTTTACTACTTTATGACTAGTAGACAGTTATTTACCTCAAGTGAGACTAAAATATGTATTTTTTGTTTGTTTATGACACATCACTTCAGCACAAGCAGTACGTAAGAGAACTGAGCAGCTGAAGCGCACACACACACACACACACTTTTAATATGTCAGTACAGTCCCTCGACACACACACACACACACACACACACACACACACACACACACACACACACACACACACACACACACCGTGCCTCCACTCCAGTAAAAGTGCAGTTCAGCTGGTGAGAGTGTTGTCAGGGCAACAAATGAGTGGATGGAGAGCAGGATGAAGGAGTGGGAGGACTTGAGCTCTGAACTTTAGGAATAAATGGGCATCCTACCAAGACAGCATCACTCGCTGTCTTTTCATCAGTCCACTCTCCACTCATCCACAAACCACCGGAGGCTCTCAATCAGTCCTCCACTCCTCTCGCTCCATCTGCACGCTCATCCCTTCCTTCGTACCATTTCACTGCAGCTGCGTGGCTCTGTGCTGCCTGCATATCTCTGGTGACTTCTGTCATGATCAAGCATTTTAATTTTCAATGTTTAGATACTTGAAGAAAACAACCCAGATTCATTCTGCGAGTAAAGTGGGTTTTATCTATGTTGAGCACCTTGTGCCTTAAAACAAACTCAAGGACCGTTTGATGACCTTAATTAATTCAACATATTTTTAAAAATGTAAACATGGAAATCCTTTTCATGGCTTCGTATTTGAACTGAACGAGATATATTTGGAGAAACCGGACTGCTTTTACATTTCTTTCGAGATATCACGTGTTGTGTTTTTCCTGAAGTTTACGTTCAAACGTTTAACGTTTCTCGAAGCCGAATGTAATCTAATTTCAGAGGAAGAATATTATCATTCCTTGAGTGTTATTGCCTTTTGCAAATGGGAATCTATTTTATGAATAATTCAATCGATTTAAATTAAATTCTAATCTCAAATCTTCTCTGATTCGCCTCAGTTGCCTCGGCTTTCCTACGACCCATTCTCTCTGTATTATGTTGATCTCTTACACTTCCATGGGCAGAAAATTAAATCCCAATTTGGTTTGGACTAATTTATGAGAATTAAAATCAATCACATTAAGAATCATGCTGGGAAATATCACAGGAGCATACGAGTATTTACATAACCGTCAGACGGGGGCAGATCACTGAGGGTAAAAGCTGATTCTGCCAAACCAATAACATTCTATTAACTTTGACTGTGCATGCCTAAACAGTGGTTGGCTTTCTAAATCATTAGTGGTCTGACATACAGCACACACATTACCTGTTTGATCCTCATTTGTGTTGCAACATATAAATAGTTTAAATTTTGATCATCTGTTTTTGTTTAGAAATGAATTATTGTAGTTAAAGCTGTGCATAAGGAGGATCTTTGTTATCTGTTACTCATGTTCAGGGTTATCTCCAGAGGTCATGGGGTAAACCCTGGAGAGGTCACCAGTTCATCACTTTGAGGGTTTAATGACTGATCTGACTCGTGGTGAAACGTTTAACATACCTCTTCAATGATTTTTAAAAACAAGAATTTGGTTCTTGAATTTATCTTTTCCTCACAGGCTTAAATATATGCGCACACAAACTCGCACTTATATTTGGTTAAATATCCTTAAGAAGATCAAATAAAAAGATTTTTGTAGCCACTGATTTGCTTCTGGCTGATATTTAGCCACTCTTCTTGGCAGAATTGGTTTCGTTTCCTGTCATGAACACAGCTTTTAGACATTGTTCACAAATTTTCAATATAATTTGAGGTTGAGACTTTGGGAAGGCCAGTCCAGAAGCTTAAATGTGAGCCTGCTTTGTCCAATCAGAAAGCAGCTCTGATGTGTGTTTGGGGTCACTGCCCTGTTGGAACACCCAGTCTAAGGTTCATCCTTCTAACAGATGGTTTGAGGTGAATTTGAAGGTTTTTATTTGCCTCTACTTTGTGAAATGCACCAGTTCAACAGCATGATGCTACCACACCAGTGTTGTGAAAATCTCACTATTTCTTGTCATCTTTCTTTGTCTGTTCTGTCACGCCTGTCTCATTTGAAGCAGGAGCCTCTTTCTTAGCCCTCTTGGTCTATGATAGTGTAATAATGATTCAAGTTGTTCCAGGACAGTTTCCTTTCAGCAGGGGGAGACAGTTCGGGTCTTCATCAACACTTTGGGAAAGCAGTGACATCTGAATAACTTGAATCTGAAGTTTAGTTTGGTCAAACTAATAAGAGAGGCTAGTAGCTACAGTCACATGGATCACTAATGAGAAGTTGAGCCTTGGCCTTGTCGTGTTAAAGACATTTTAGAACCAATGGCACAGCTTATTAAAAGATGAATATGTAAATATTGGAGTGTGTGGAAGAGAGAGTTGTGTGTGCATCTCTTCTAGATTCACTGAAACCAAGGTGAGTGTCAAACACTAGAGCTGCAAAAATGTAACCTGTGATCCATTTGGAACAAAAAAACAACGAGTGATCAGATGACGAAGTAAAATGTGCTAAAATACAGAGCAATCAGACATAAAACACGGGCAAGTGAGGGAATGACCTTAGTTAATGTCATTGAGAATCACTGAAGACATTCAAACATCAAAGTGTGTGTGGGTGTTACTATTGCAACACTGCGGCAGACCAGCAGGACATAACACACAGCAAAGGCTGCACAAAAACAACAACAACAACAAAAAAACACGACAAACAGCTCGAGGCATTGATCCAGCCTCCCAGACGCCTCAGATCTCAATCTGACTGAATATGTGTGGGAGACCCCAGGCAAGTCACATCAGCAGAGGACCCCCCCCCCCCCACACACACACACACACACACACACACCCATCTTTTATAGATTTCTGTATCTGTGACTCCCAGAGATCAGAGCTGTCCTGATGTCATGACACACCTATAGGCAGCTGGTTTGAACGCTGTGGTTGTATGGTGATATAAACATGAATGTGTGGCCTAATTCACAAAATTAAAATATCCTAAAGTTAACTCTAAAAATCTAAAAACCTATGGATGGTGCACAGCTGAAGCCAGTTCCTGAAACTCCTCCTGTTGTGTGATTAGCTGCAGCTCATCGAACTGAACGTTTGGACGACAAGTGTAGCAGAGAGCATATTAGCCTACGCTGCTGACAGCACTAACACGGCTGAAACAACGATATTCTGACAGTGACAGGAGCACTGACTCTGAAATGTGTGTGTGTGTGTCTATGTGTGAGTATGTGTGGGGATATCGGTTTGCCTCCTGGTTGAATGCTTAGTGTTGAACTGTGACACCCAGTCAGATCCAGACACTTGTTTTTGTTTAATAAGCTTCTTTCACCAGTTTTTTTTGAGAACTCTTCAAGGACACAAAGCAACAAGCGCACACACACTCATACACACACACACACACACACACACACACACACACACACACTCATAAACACACACTCATACACACACACAAAAATAAGCACACATTCTCAGGCAAACTAGCGACCTTGAGAATTCTGAACTAACATGCTGCACAAACCAGACAAATGCAGTATGCTTTCACGCATCTTCAAACTTTGCCACAAACTACTGTTTAATTTAACTTCACTAAGGTAGAACAAACAGAATTAAGCAGCTGTTAGCAGCTGAATGAAGAGAACGAGTGAAAATCTATTGAGATTTAAAGATAAATTGTGTAGAAATGTCTCCAAATGTGTGATTTTTTTTGTGCCTTTGTTGTTGAACATTTCTTTTGATGGGAACAATCACGCACACATGTACACACACATGCATGCAGAGCTGTCACACAGTGGTTGATCACAGGAGGGTAAATTGGCCTGGAGTCTCAGGAGTGAGCTGCAGCTTGCAGGGAATTATTGTAACTGCAGCTTCGATAAAAGTGTTCAAAGGCCAGCTTCTATTGAGGCTGCTCGCTTCAATAAATAGCTCACCATTTGTGACCCCCAATGTATCAATAAAGCTGTAAAAATAGATATCAATATTGATGTATATAAGCTAAATCCACTGTGGACATTTGGACACTTTGCAAAACCAACCATTAGTTGCTGCAGTGCGACAAAATCATGCGTTCATGAGCTTCGATTACATTTTAGAGCTGGAAGATGTTGCTTTCAAGACTTTGTCACTATTGAAATTCTCAAGTGGTTTAACAACATAGCTGCATGAATCCAAAGTCAGCTTTCACCAGTTTTAGGCTGAGGAATGTTCTGTTCCAGTGGAAGTTATGTGACAGAATTCCAGTTTTCAAGTGTTTTTCCCTCATAATGCTTTCACCGTCGCTCATCAGCAGAGGAAACGCCAGCCAAATTCATCAGCAAAGCTACTGTATCTGTGAGCCTCAAATCCCCAGATGATTGTTTGTGATGATACCATTCTCAGCTCCAGCACAAGCCGAGTCTGCAGAACAAACAGCGGAAAAGGTGCGTGGAAGTTAGGAAGCAAATTCAGTTCAGAGAAAAAGGTTCTGGAGAAGTCGGAGCTGGTAGGAGAGGCAGGGAGAGGAAGAGGAGGAGAAGAGGGCATGTTTAAGGCTGGTGGGTTGACAGTTGTCAAGGCCCACTGATCAGTGATCTGACCAGCAGTTAAGGGCTTGTTCAGAGGGGGGGGGGGGGGCAAGTGCTGATGGTGAAGGGAACCCACTTACACCCAAAGCTCACTCCAACTATCGGACATCATACAACGACAGAGGGCTTCTCTGACGTTAATGAACTCGACATCCAGCAAGAATCATTCACCCCTACGAACACACACACACACACACACACACACACACACACACACACACACACACACACACACACACACACACACACACACACACACACACACACACACACGTTCATACTGGTTTTGATAACTAAAGTGAAACGGTTGAACTAACCTGAAACCTAAAGGAGTTCAAATTACAGCCCAGATGCTTTCCCGTCTTTCCTTTATAAAAGCACAATATGCAGATTAAATTATACGTTTTGGCAGAAGTGTGGTGTAATTACACCTTAACAGTTACTATTTCTCCAGACTTAATTATGCTCATTTACAAATGCATCATGTTTTCGAGGCCCTCTGTAGAATAAATGAATCTGAACGCTGCTCTGTTATTTCAGCCTGAGGTGCTTTCTGCTTTAGAGCTCCGTCCTGGAGCAACACACAGCTTTGACTCACCATCTGATCACTCAGAAATTACAGTGTGCAAAGTCAGCTGCTGCTCATTTGTTGTGTGAAGACTGAACTAGTCTCTGGACAGGCATTTAGTATTTCTGTTTGGTAGTAAACTCAGCCACCATAGGAGAAGGTGTAAACTGATAGCCTTTAACACCTCCATAAGCCTTTAATGTGCATGTCTTGTTAAGCTTGTTACAGTGTGTGTTTTATGTCATTTATGAACCTAATGCGGTGCATGGTCAAATGCACCATTATAAAAAGCACATTAAGTTTTGTTAGTTTACCATTTTGCAAGCTTTGCAAGTATTTGTGCTTTATTGGATGAATACATTTTTATTAGTGCTGCACAATATATCAAAAATATATAAATATTGCAAATAATTGCAATAAGCTAATTAATTGCAATAATTAGCTTTAATCGATGCAAACATAAAAAAACTTTACATGCGTTACAGTAACAGCTAGAAAGTTTAGAAAGTGTACAAATGACGATGTTAAAGGTCAACATTTAAAGCTCTACCCTAAAAACAAAACAGTTGTTGAAGTTGATCATATGAAAGTCAAGCTCCTTATCTTATTACTGCAAACCCCAGATAGCAGGTTAAGCTCAGATTTCCAGTCATGCTGGTTGATTTAATTTCATATTAGCTACTAGTGACACATGAGCACCATTCAGATTTATTCTGAGCAGTTATCCTGCTCCAGACCAGGATTAGTTTATCCTGGAGCAATATTCCAATCAGGAGATTATTTAAACAAAATCTCCTACTTAAATGGTTTAAAATAGCACATTTCTACTTTATGATATAAAACTTGTTGATGTAAAACACACACACACACACGTTTGACCTGCACCACTGTGGTTGTTAGGATAATGTAGCTGCTCCTCTTCAGGATGACTTTGTGTTTGTTAAACCAGTTAAAACGTGACATCACTCGTCCTGATTACTGATTTGTACTTTTGTTAAACAGCTCCATCGCCTTTTGTTCTTCTCTTGTAGGATTTGCAACCACCAGACTACTCATTTTCCCACCAGTAACACACACACACACACACACACACACACACACACACACACACACACACACACACACACACACACACACACACACACACACACACACACACCAGGAATCCTTGATGAGGTAAAGCCCTCATGGCAGACTCATTTTCTGTCACTGGCCCATATTTATAACCCTATCTATCAGTCAGCCCCCGGAGTGTGTGACACCGTTCTCTGACCACCAAACTGCCCCCCAGCCATGCATTACGATGGGATGAGTGTATGTAGTTATGCATGTGTGTCTTCATGGTTTATGGGCGTTTGTTATGTTTATGGTTTTGTCTTCGCCGCCTCTTCTTATTTCTCTATTTGTATTTTATGGATCCTGGTTCAGTTTTTTTTATTTTGTAGGTTTTTATGGTTTTTTGTTTATTTTTTATGATTTGTATTGTTTTTATTGTATTCCAGTGCCTGTCTGCCTCCATCTGCTCCCTGCTCACAGGATTCAGCTCACCAATCAGCACACTTGTGACTCATTACCTCCCTCGGTTTGTTTACTTTTAGAGTTTCTTTATGTGTTTGTCAGTTGGTCCTTGTGATGCCAAATTAAGTTGAGTTTTTGGTTTTTTTATCCGTTGATTCTTGTTTTTGATTGTTTCCTCTTAAAGCAGATTAAATTGTTGTATTTTTTTTACTATTTTATCCACTCCTCAACCTCTTTCCTCCTTCCTGTCTGCCAGTATTTGTGTTCCCTCGCTCCACACTGACACTGTGGATCTTATGAATAGATATCAGCCGTTCAGTAGAAGTCTGTGTTAAGCAAATATTAAAGGTTCTGGTTCAATAAAGAAAACATACAGTGTTCGCCGGCTTCTGCCCTACAGTTTAATCTGAGGTCAGAGGAAGAGACAGAGTGAGGGGAGTGAAGAGGAGGGCGAAGGCTAAACGAAAGGAGACAGAGATGGAGGGCATGAAGGAGGCTGATAGGAAACAGAGAAGGGCAGCTATAAAAGAGGAGGATTAGAGAGAAATTGGAGTGGAGAGGAGGGGAAAAAAGAAACGCAGGAGGATGCTCAGGCTTCTGTCTGCTGCTCTCATCAGAGAGCGGAGATCTATATCCTCTTTGGTCCAAGGTCACGGTTGTTACATGGGTGCAAAGCCATCTCTTGTCCTCACACACACATACACACACACACTGAGGTATGGCTCTGCCGATAACTACAAGCAGCCATTATAGTTTAAAGCAATTAAAGCAGATGAGACCTTTGACCCAACATTATACCACAGTCAGGATCTCGTGTGAATCATATAGTGTGTGTGTGTGTGTGTGTGTGTGTGTGTGTGTGTGTGTGTGTGTGTGTGTGTGTGTGTGTGTGTGTGTGTGTGTGTGTGTGTCCAAGCAGCAGGCTTTACATAAACTGCTTGCCTCTGCACTAAAACTGCTCACCCTCATGTTGACCTCAAGAAACGATACAGCGTTCCCCCGGCTCACCCGGAGGCCAAATCAATGAAAAACGATATTTTCCAAACAGAAATGTCACTTTTTTAGTGATCTATTGTAGTTCTATGACCTCCTTTCTTCTTTAATTCTTTCTTTATCCACTTATGTAGAAAGAATATGCAAAAAAAAAAAGAAAAAAAAGAATTCAGTTTGCACAATAAGAATAAGTTAAAACAAAGCATCAATATAAAGTTATGAAGCATGTTGTTACACTGCATTAGAGAAGATGCAGGGATGAGAACAGTCCAACAAAACAGGGAGACCTGTCAGCATCCACCCAGCGATTACATCAGTATGCCCTCAGGGTGCAGACAGAGGGTGTGTTGGGCTCCCTCTGCTGGTGAGAGGAAACTCCTCTACCGCTCATCCTCTCTTTTACTATTCATGACAAAAACCTTTAAAGTGCTTCAAAGATAATCGTTCTCACAACTTTCAATGAAACCGTTTCCCTGTGCTCACTGTGGGAGGTGATTATAGCAATAACTTTTTAAAAAATCAGCTGAAACACCCATTTCTGCGAATGTTACCCAATTTTATACATTCTTGTAAATGTCAGCCGTTTTGGAGCAGATCAATGGTGGCTTTAAAATAAGCTTTTAGCCCCCTGAGCTGTGTTTTCTAGTCGTGTTCCTGCTATCAGCTCCATCAAGGAGACCGTGCTCCTAATTCCTCCTTTTAATACAGCCTGCTTGTAGACAGACTCAGGGGGAGGATTTCCCAAAATAACACTGAGCTGCAGAGAAAATAAGACACACAGGTATAAGTAGCACAATCCTCCTGCTAAACGTGCGGTCACAGCAAAAGGCCAAAAGGTAAAGGCAGAGCACAAAGTGGCCGACAAAAAGGGCTTTATTGAATTACTGTCCCTCAGGACCGTGTGCAGAAACACCTATGCAAACACAAGAATGGCTGGAGGGCTTAAAGCTGCCAATTAGACCAATTTTCTGAGCTTGCACACGTCCACGTGCATCATTTGGAAGTGTGTATTAGTGCTGAAACACCCTCTGACCTACCAGCCACCTCACAAACTCCCAAACATCCACAGCAGCTCAGAGCGTTTATCTAAATCAACAGGAGTTTCCTTTCTGGCCTCCAGCTGTTTTCATCATTTTAATGAATATTTCAGATGTTTAGTCTCCTCCACTCATCCATCCTCCTCAGCCTTTGTTCCGTCCCGTCCTCCACATTGTGACATTATATTCAGCTTAACGCATGTTCAAACTCAGCCAGAGACAGGAGGTCCAATTATACCTGATCAGGGCTGAGACGTGAATCATTCGCCTGCAAAATCAGGTTTGTAAACGGACGCATGTGAGTGTGAGTGAGAGATGAAAAGCTTTGTTAAGCTTTAGATCAACACTGACTGTGCTTTCAGAGAATATCGAATGAAAGGACTCAAAGGATAACAGCTCACAGCTGCATCATCTTCACTCTGACAGCCATCTCTGCAGACTTCCCCACTTAAAAAAAAAAAAAACCCACAAGCTGCCTCACTGACAAGTTCTAAATAGAATTTGCACTTTTCTCTATTTACTGCAAGTTCAAGCTCCCATTAAACAGCCCAGCTCGCATGTTTCGGGCCAACGAGCAGTCAGGAGTAGTTAGAGAGTAAATGCATTGGCTAATTTCAGCCTGAGCATCGATGTTAATACAATAAACCGAGAGGGGCTCAGCAGCAGCGGGTGACACATTTCATGTAATTGCTGCTCCTCGTTTGCAGAGGAAATCTACAGTAAGGTGGAAAGAACCAGCGCGTAATGGTGACGGTTTAATCATTAGGAGGTTTTTTTTTTACAGAAATGTCAATGCTGTGTTGGTGTAATTATTATAAGTTACTTTAAACGCTCCTCTCTGTCCGACTCTATTTAATGTCAGCATGCTCCGAGAAGAAAAACGTGACACTTTTTCTTTTCTCTCTCTCTCTCCCTTTATCATCCCCGCTTCTCTCTGTACATGATTCATAACCAACACGAGCACTTAGCGGGAGTCCGGTCTCCGCGGCCACAGGGACCGGGACGGGGCTTCCCGTCCCCCTGAGAGGACCGCGCACCCACCTTCATTCTCCGGGTAATTCCGTAAGGCTCTGCAAGGCGGCGAGGTGTGGAGAAGAAGAACCAGGGAGGACAGGAGGGAAAGGGACGGATAGATCCACAGGACGCGCGGTGGTGCCATTTTCAGGCTGCGCTGCGCCCTCGCTGCATCCCTGTTGGCGGTGTCGAGTCGGTGAGCGCAGCCTCGCGATTGAGGAGGGAAGGAGGGAGCAGAGCAGAGGAGAGGAGAGGAGAGGAGAGGAGAGGAGGAGGAGGCGCTGGGAAGGAGGGTCCGCATTCAGCAAAGTCCTGTCAATCAGCTGCTTCTGGATGGAGAGGTCCACCATCAGAAACCTTAAATCTTTCCCCTCCATAATAAAAAATGCTCAAATGATTCATTTATTATTTATCTTTGAAATAGCTATTTGAGAAAATTGTTTAAAAAAATAACAAATTCTAAGCTTAACTGTTATATTAGTTTAAGAAAATATCAACAAAACTGAACTTTTTAATGTGTTTAAAGTGTGGATTTCATACTTTTATATGTTTGTCAACCTTCAATGTTTCAGATCAAACACATGTAATTATTAGACAAACACAACATTCAGTTTAAGGTGTTTATTATTAAGGAGAGAAAAACAATCCAAAATCAACCTGACCTTATGTGAAAAGGTAATAGTCTCCTATATTTAATAACAGGTTGTCACAACGTTAATCGAGTGTTTAACGAGTCTCTCATGAGGAATCTTCTCCTTTCTGTTTCAATTCAGTCCCATTTGAGGGTTTCTAACATGAAAGGCTTGTTTAAGGTCAAAGGTCAGATATAGGATTTTCTGGTAGACAGCAGAATTCATGGTTCCATCAATTACATCAAGTAACCCAGCCTTCCAAACAACGGGGTCAATCACAAACGATTTAACACAGGGGCAGTTACTTTCTCACATAGAGCCATGTTGGTTTGGATAGCTTCATTCTTTAATGAATGAAATCATCATTTGAAAACTGTATTTTATATTTACTCAGGTTTTCTTTGTCTGATGCAGAAATTATTTGCCGATCTGAAACATTTAAGTGAGACAAAAAGACACACACACAAAACACAGCACCATGTTGTAAAGTAATAAAAATGTAAAAAAATAATGTTAATAGTAAGGTAACAATGTTAATATTTTTATTCAAACAGTCTGATCAATTTTTAAAAAGTTTTTTCAGTTAATCAAATTTGTAAAAAGAAATCAATGATTTATTAAAGATCTGTTTGTTTTGTTTTCTTGGTGTGAAAGCCCACTTTACACCAACAATAAAATCCAACCCACCAAACCAGCTGTCTCATTTATAATCCAGTGGTTGGAATCTACAGGCTAACACCAAGACAAACAATCCCATCTCACTTTGGAAAACACTGTCAATTATTTTGATAAGTGACACGACTCATGGCAATTACAGCCTGGCTTGCCTCCCTCTTCTCCGTTTCCTCCCTGTTGTTGATGCCGTTCCTCTGGAGAGCCAACAGCTGCAGACGACGCTGATACGCACAACAGATTTCAATCCGACACTTTATGGAGATTTATTCAGCCTGTGTTACATGTATGTGTGGGCTGTGAATGCGGCTGTCCTAAAACATGAAAAAATAATGAGCTCGTCTTCCAAATGTGTGAGGATAAGCTGAGAGCACCGAAGGTCAACGTTGTAGTCCTTAACACATCTCATGGCAGAGATTTAAGATGTTCCAAGATTGGAAGAAAAGCATCCAATAAAAGGGTCATTCCACCTACGCGAGACAATGTTTGTGTTTTTATTTGCAGAAGCGGCGCAGCTGATTTACACTTTATGCATTCTTCTATCCAATTTGGCGATTTTGCTGTAAAAACTCAGTGAACCATGTGAAAGAATGCAGAGAGATGCCACAGGTCACCTGATGCATTGGGATTTTCTCCCCCCTGCAGCCACGGGGATGCGATGTAAGCACGCCGTGATTTATGTCGAGATCGTGACCACAATTATATTTGCCACGAGTAACGTTCCTCTATCACGCTTCTGTCCCAAATGAGGCTCCTGAAAGAGCTATAAACCTGTCAAACATATTCTGATTTATGTCAAAATCCTGTTTTAACCCCCTTCCAGCCATCTGTGTGTGTCTAAGTGTGTTGTATCTAGTTGTGTGTGTGCGTGCGTGTGTGTGTGTGTGTGTGTGTGTGTGTGTGTGTGGCAGCCACCTCCACAGTATTTCAGGGTCCAATTATGGTGATGATTTGTTCCTTGCAATAGCTTTACTTGATGACCTAATTTCCTCACTGACTGTGTGGAGAAGAAGAAGAAGAAGATACAACTTTCGTTTTTCCTCCTCTTCCTTAAACGCACTCCTTTCCTTTTCTTCTCCTTCCCCTCCTCCTTCTCCTCCTCATGCTGCTTTGATGCTGCACTCATCCATGCAGTGACAAAACATTGCTGTCATGCATTCCTGCAGAGACAGGGTGACATGGCCCCTTAAACTCATGTCACTTCCTCTAACACACACACACACACACACACGTGCACTCAAACACACACATCCTGCCTTGTTAAAGAGCCTGGTTGTGCTTAATGACATTTTAAAGGTAGATCCACACAGAGAAGACAGTCTGCTGACAGTAGTGAGTGACGGTTGCCTAATAAAAATGTAAAATGTGTGTTTCCTCATGAATTTGTATTCATTTTATAGATCCGCTTCCTTTAATAAGACAGAATTCATTTCCACATGAAGTCTCCTCAGCCTTTTAATTCTTCTGAAAGCATTCTTTTCCTGTTTGACCTCTTTATTCTAACCTCTCACCCTTCTTGGTTTGAATGGGTCAGCCATTCACTAACCAGCCGTCCTGTCTGTCTTTTACAAACCGTACATGCGGGCAGAGCCTCTCTGTATTAGAACAGGACAGTTTCAGTCTCATGTGAGCTCAACGGGCCGTGCAGCAGGAGTGTGTGTGTGTGTGTGTGTGTGTGTGTGTGTGTACCCCGCTATGCATGTGCCAATGGCGGCGATCACTTGTTTGACACGGGGCAGAGGTGATGACAGGGTCGTCTGCCTTGCCAGGAACTCCCCCCTCAACCACCAAACTCTGTATACACACACTCTCACACACACACACACCACCAGTCCCATTCAGAGCCACTCACTCATGTGGTAATGTCTCTATTGTGACAGCCTGAACGCTTTATGGGCAACAGCTTGGTGTTGGCATTTAGTCAGAGGCATGGGTGTGCATATGAGCGCGTGTGTGTCTGGCTCATCCTCTGACGAACCCGCACATTTAGGGCTGGAATCGCTGAGGACGTGAGTTTTCTGCCAGGCCGGTGACAACCTATAGCAACAAAGATGGGAAACAGTTTCACGTTTAAAGAGCGAGACTCGCTCAAAACACTCAGCCTCACTCTGCTTTTACTCTCCAACTGCCATCGAGGCAGTTGAAGCAGGCAGAGCAATTCGTCATGTCAGGGAGCGCTGGTCCTGCCTTACAACAAAAGGTGAAAGGGAGTGTGGGAAAGGGCTGGTCCACAAAGCCCTCCCTGCCCCCGTCTGTCTCCCTGTCTCGGTTTCATACGCGAGTTGAGAGCTCCTTCAACATCCCCCATCCTTCTGCGGCCGAGGGCCCCGTCTGCAAAAACACAACCGATCTCCACAAACCCAGATATGTGCTTCCATACTTCCATCTCCTTTGTGAGGCTGTAGGCTACCTGGGCTGAGTTATTGAAACCTCAACACAGCCAAATATATAACCAAATCCTACATTTTGACCATATAAGAGATAAAACGCACAAAATCTATTCATTCTAGCACCTAAAACCTTTTAAACGTCATCCAGGCTGCCATTCAGAGTGATAAAGGAGAGAAAGAATGTGGGATGAAGGGAGGGAGGAAGAGATAAAAAAGTAGCCATTCAGGGAGGAAAATCTGCTGTCCACCAGCTCTGCCCACAAAAAGGGGGTCAGGAAAGAGACGAGGCTCTCTGTGAGACTGACGCCAGCTCCTCAGACAGAGAGGCAAACAAACAGTCAGACAGACAAATCGAATAGGAGCACGGTCACCCTGTTCCAAGTGTCCTCTTATCAGGGCTACATTTTAAAATGTTTAGATGGTGAAAACACAAACACACCAGGCATAAACTGCTGACAAGGAGTGAATTTCATCGGGCGTACGGAGCCCAGAGAAAGCTGTAAATCTGCAGCTGAAGAGCAGTCAGTGTCTTCCCATCCCATCTCAGCTGTGTCCTTCTCAAACAGAGGAATGATTTAGTAATCAATGAAAACCAACCTTGCCTTCCTGTATCACATTCCCACCGGAGCTGACCTATTAGCTAATGATAAATAAAAAAAAGAAAATAGAAAACATGCAGATTTACCGGTGGAAACTAGGTGAACAAATGTTCAAATTGAACATTTGGAAACAAAATGAGGTCATTTGCTAAAAAAACAAACAAATTTTCCTGATGAATCAAAAGAAATAAGCACGATTCTCTGTAACAGAAAGAAACAGCAGCAAATCTGGACAGTTTTATTTGCTGCAGCCAGTGTCACATCAAATCAAAAGTGTTAGGAGAGAAAGAAACAGATGGATTAAAGGAAGGATGCAGTCATCAGGATGGGTTGGAGCTTGCCCAAACAGTGACAGTATGCTGGCAGAGTCAGCCGGGAGAGGTGCCCAATCCAGAAATCTATCTTATCTGGACTGTCGATAGAGAGGCTGAGATCAAGCAGAATGTGGATCTATGATTAGACCTTACTTTTAAACATATGCGTGAGTCTGAAGTGCTGTCATCAGCTTTCCTGGGTTGTTCATGTTTATATGGGAGGAATATTCTTGTTATGACTTGATTTTTTTTAGCATTCCTCTTGTTGGTTTAGAGTCAAGGTTGTATCACAGCTTTGAGGTGTTCTCAGTGTATCCTGTGTTAATCACAGAGGAATTATTAAACCGTTTTCTCAGTATCAAAGGGAATAGTTCTCATCTGAGTTCTGCAGATATATTATAAACCTGTTCTAGATACCTCACTGAACAGCCTCAGTTTTCACCTATCTGATTACGTCAGATTTGTGAAAAAATTATTATTCTAGCATTCAGGGGTGCACATAACTGGTTGCCAGTGCGCATGCACACCAGATATCATGCAGCGTACCAGATCCATCTGCCCGACCACGCCTTTGCGGGCCGGTGCTTTTGTGGTCTTGATCATGTAGCCCGCTATCAGACACTGATGAACTTCATCATGTTGTGGTGTGCTGTGAAGGAGCGGTCATATGGCACAAACATATACCGCACTGCCGACACACGTGACCCCCCCACCCCACCCCCAAGACGAATTCACGGAGAGGTGGTGCACACTAGACATCAGCGCTAGGTTCACCCTTGAGTACCTGAATGATGAACTTATGTGCACCCCTGTAGCTGCTACTGCTGTTATTTCCACCATGAGTTTATGTGAATTATCATGTAATGCAAAACTGATGGGATTTTTAACATAAAAAATTAAATTCTTCTAAACCTGTAAAATGTTTTTGGACTGGAGCTGTTTGAAGAGAGCAGTAATCCACGTTATATCATTTGGACTAGCTGTTACCTCATCAAGCTGGTCAGATAATACATATTTTACAAACTGAGCTATCTACAAGAGGTAAGATATAAACTGTTCATTGCTTTCCCACAGATCCCAAATTCAAAGGTCTGATCTATCAATTCTATTGAGCATTACATATATAAAAAAAATATTTGACGTCATTTCTGTTGAAGGTAAATGAATCAGTAAAACTTCTTTCAGAAATAAAAGATAGACAAAAAAATTTAAAAAAATGATGCTGAACAGTGCTGCAACACTGGTTGTTTGTTTTGGGAGTTTATGGGATGTAGAAGTTTAAACCAAATCACATTACCCCACTAACCTTTCTGATATCTACACTTTGAAAAGGATAAAAACAAATTATATCTCATTTGTTTTATGTAGCTCTTTGAACAACCTCAGTTTGGAGAAACAAAGATGAGCTGTGACTGAACCGATGAGCTCATGGCTGTTCTGACTGAGTGGATCCAATTTTTACTAGCTGAAAACAACTTTAATATGTTTTTGAAAATGCTAATAATATTTAATACACTTATATTAATTTCTCATGTTTATTTACATTTAATTCCATGGTATTCAACAGATAATAAGTTCATAACTTTTCTACAGAACCTCATTTTAAAAAGACCTCAAATACAACAAAGGAAGGGTTAGGTTATTTTCAACTGAATATATATTTAAATTACATTTTGTTTTGATTTTACATTTTTGAAAACAGGGTCATAATGCATCAAATCTTTCACTGTTTCACAAAAATAACAAATTTTCTTCCCTTCATCTACAAAGTTCATCCTGTTGAATGAGGTGATTAAAAGGTTTGAGTCTCACACAGACTAGGCTACACTAAAAACTAAAACAGGTATGAAATTCATATTTATGACAATAATCAAAAGAGCATTAAGAGTCAGGGTAAAGTTTAATCTTCAAAGAAATGATAGGGTGAAGCGTTAGCTGCAGGGAGTCGTTCCAATATTAAAGCTCCTTCAGCCACAGTTTGTCCATCTCATAGCAGCAAGCAGCAAAAGTACAGGGCTGCGTTATTAAATTTACAGGTAGCACAGTAGCAGCCGAGTGTCCTGCTGCGCTAACTTAACTCAATAAAGCGTGAAGGGAATCCGTCCACCAGGAAATATTGGGTTTAGGTTTTTCACATCAAAAACACTAAATTCCAAATGACTAAAAGCTACATAAATGATTTTCTAGTGATAAATAGACGCTGCTTTTACCTGTTCCTCTACATCAGAATAATGCACAAAGATCAGATGCACACGTTGGCTTGATTTGTCACCATCTCCCTTGGCACAAACAGGCCTGTGCTAATGGACAGACACTCTTTGTGAGCTAAACAAATTAGCCCCATTACTAAGAAGCAGACAGCTAGGGTGAAGCAGGCTGATACGGCAGGAGCAACAGAGGTTTGAGATAAGGGATGAAGATAAATTAGGAGAAATATATAAAGAAAACAGAGCAGGCAGAAGAAACTGCAGCGAATAAGTGAGAAAGCCGAGGTTTTCTGAGAGTAATGTGTGATTCAGACTAGACGTCTAAGCGCTTTGGGCTCCCTGGGAAGGGGGGCAAATGTACATTATCGTCCATCCATCACACACTCATTACTGATTCACTTACTTACACCCAGACACACACTCACACCCAAACGAAGCACATACATGAATGCTGATACGGCCTAATACGTGCACTTAACACCGGACTGGATGCGAGTGAGACACATTTATCTCCATGCAGCTGTGTGGAAATGACTCTGAGTGCATCTGTTGATGTGTGTGTGGGAGCGAACGCGATCCACCAGGTTTCAGGTCAAAGCAATTCTCTGTCAAATGATTGGCTCATAATCTGATTGACAGGGAGACTCCCTCCTCGTCTCTGTCTTCTCCCCTCTTCCCCGTCGTACATCATCTCCTTGTATCTGTTTCTTATTATCTGTCCCGCCTCACCAGAGTTCCTCTCACCTCTTCACGTCTGCTGCTGCTTGAAATCCTTCCACTTTCCTGTTTGTCCTCACCTCATTTTTTGCTGCATCCTGCCTCCGCCCTGACGATGGTAACACATTATTCGGTGTTTGTCGTGATCACATTACCTGTGCTAACACAGCTCGCTCCCACAGCAACCTCTGCCATCTGGGAGAGTGTGAAAGCTCCTCGATTCAAGGCCATAAAAATGTGTTCTGAATGGTTGAACTGAATGAACACACACTGTAGTAGCCTTGAATGTTCTCTCTAGAATTACTACAGTCATACAGAGTGGTATTAAGAGGAAGGCTCATGCTTTTCACTCATGAAACTCTGAGATTTCATTCAGACTACATGTTTAAGCTTCCCGTTTCTTATTTGTATTTTAAAAATAACGTAAAGGGATATTTTGGTCATTTTAAAGAGCGTTCTGTTATTTAGTACCATACCTACCAGTGACATCACTCAAGTTTGTCACCGTTTAGCAGCAGTGTCTCTCTATCTGACCATTGCTTTGGTCTGGAAATATTTCCAGTTTCTTCACATAATTCATGTAAGCTCATCCACCCTGTAGCCAATAAAGACTGAAATGCATCTAAAACACTTTACCTATTTGGCTCAAGAGGAAATTGTGCAGTGGAAAGTCTATCACTGAGCACTTAACCTGGATGCTCTGGGATATTCTGAGGATGGGATTGTTGCTGCAGACTGATAAGTCAACAAATATCAGATGTCTGGTCATGAAATATGAGAGAAATGCATAGAGCTGCTGGGTGGATTGTTTTGGGAGTTGGAACACTCAAAGTAATGTCAACAGCTAATAGACAACACTTGATGAAAGTTTGAGTATTTGTTAAAAAATGGTAATAAATGATTGCATAGACAAAGTTCTTTTCATAACCTGATCATGCTCTGCTTTCCTAAACTGCAGAAGTTTTGTTTTAAGATTTCATTTTTACAGCTAAAAGTTTAAAGAATGACTCAGTGGTGGTTTTCACAAGCTTTGATGCTTCAGTGTTTTTAGATCCTGTTTGTTAGATGTGTCTATAGTTTACTCAACTATAATTACAAGAATTCACAAGTTTCAAAGACTTTTATTGGCAACTACGCTGCATTTGTGCAAAAAGTCAAAATTGCAGCGCTGGTTTTTCTTTTTAGCCTCTACAATCCACCCTGGTATGTCAGTCTACTTCTGACCCAGATCCTGACTGATGTCAGCTTATTCTTACAGACTTTATGTTTTATGTTTGGAGTTTGTCAGAATTTGTAGATTTTTGTTTATCCATCTGCCTCTCTGTGAGTGAGTCCACTACCTTATCTGAGAAGCAACTCCATAAATGGTCTCATGTATTTTACTGTTGACAGGACAGAGGACTGATGGAAGCACTCACTCTTTCTCCTCCAGACAGTCCTTGTTCTGGATGGATTTTAAACCATGGGTGCAAATTTGGCATGGACGTATGTGACGTGTCCCCACCAATACCAGCGATCACTGAATTGTCGCCACCAATAATTCTATTTGAGGATGCAGAAATAGCGCTGCATCCCCACCAATAATACGTGCAGCCCAGCGGACCGAGGTGTTGTGTGTGGACCTGTGTCCAGAGGAAGGAGGCGTACGTGTCTGGATTGACTGGCACCCCCATGTCGAGCCGCTTATGCCGACGTCAGCAGAAAGTCTGGGTGTACAGGCTGGACTGGCCATAGGGCATTTTCCCAGTGATGTTAACTTTGGGCTGGTCTGGACCGGGACCAGCGTTACAGAACGAATTGCTTTAATCTGCACTTCCTGTTTCAGCTCATGCTCAACACATCCTGAAGTCTTTTTAACAAACACAGTGGATGTTTTCTTGAAATGAAGTTTATCTTAAATAGAAACTTGAATGAATTGTAATTCTTCTGTTCCCTCTTCATAACATTTTGGAGTCTTTGTAAACTAACTGCTGTCATATAAAGACTGAGGCAAGAAGCTTTGTGACAATTAATGCTTGTGTCATTCTCAGAACTTTTGGCCACAGCTGTCTCTACTTTCCTAATTCATTCAAGGTTATTTTTTAAGACTTGTAACATTTATTAGTTTCATCACAAGTAGAGCAGGAGCTTGATAATGAGTCAAACTCCCAAAAAACAACATAAACCTGCTCTCAGGTTGTATCCTCTGCATAGACTCCACCTGACACTTCTACAGTAACACAACCGTCTCCTCACCAACTTTTGACTTTAGAAAGTTTCTGGGAGTTTGCAGATTTGCTGACAGGAAAAACAAAAACGAAGGACACTCAGAGAGTGCATCCTTTGCCAAGGCCACTGCTTCTTTATCTCACTCTTTTAAAGACAGTGATCTGTATCTGCAGCAAAGTATAATGGATTTTTTTTTCCTTTGGCCATGTTCCATCTCACCACCAAGGTCCATGAAATTCAATTCTGTATTTTGGTGTAATCCCGCTGACAGATAAACGGCAGTGAAAACATGCTTCTTCCTTAAGTCTGGGGAAGAAGAAACGTTGGGATATTGATCGTGCTCATGGAAATGTGCAGCAAATCAACACAGAATTGGAGAAAGTTCTGAGCTCATCAAAAAATCCAGGAAATAATTTGATGTGATATACTGTCAGCAGCTGACTGGGCTTTTGTACCACTGACTCACCGTGTTCAAGTATTTACTGTATGACAGGAAGGTGAGGCTGACAAAGCAGTGAACAAACAAAATGTCTTTTTTTTTTGGTCAAGAAAACAAAAATAGAATGGTGGTTAAATGATATGCTATAGGCCTCTTTTAAACTCCTTACAGCTGCTTGAGATCTATACCGCCGTGTCACTCAGCAATCAATATCTCTTACACACACACACACACACACACACACACACACACACACACACACACACACACACACACACACACACACACACACACACACACACACACACACACACACACACCAGGAGGAATTTCTCTTATCGGGAAACATCAGATCAAGCAGATACACTTGAATGGCTATTGGGGCCAGATTGACTCACAGCGAGGGGACGCTGAATCAATGTTTTTGCTTGCGAGCTGAACTCATCCTGTTGGGGTTTTTTGGTGTGCTAAAGTGTGTGTCGAGGGATTGTTGGCCTGCTCAACCAGCTGTCTGCTCAATCAAGGCATATTAACCCTATGAGATGGCGGTGAGGATCAGAGGCCTGCCGGCAGCACCAGAACAGGCTGACTGGGTCCAAGAGAGGGAGATGGGCCCCTGGCTGAGGTCCCCCATCGGGTTCAAAAGACAAAGCCAGACGGCTGTGTTTCCAAACACAGGCCCCTCTCACTTCTCGGAGGTCAGGAACTTGGAATAATCTTGGTAAAGCAGGAGGGATGAGGTTTTCTCAGGCGCACACACACACACACACACACACACACACACACACACACACACACACACACACACACACACACACACACACACACACATTTAGGGATTATATGACCCTGCTTAACCCAACAGAAGAGTGAATGGCAGGGTTCACAGGGGGAAGAGAAAGCTGAAAGGGAAAATCTTCAGAGCTGCAGGGTTTATGTGGGCATACAGACAAGGAAGTGGTGGTTCTGCTGGGTGGGGGTGTAAAACGGAACATCATGTGACAGAAAGCAAAAGCGCATTCACTAAAAGGCAAAAAGAAGAAGGAAGAGGATGGATTACTGAATGGACCGCTTGATCAAGGCAGACTGAAAGAGGATGGAGAGAGCAGTGAGTTATAAACAAGCTCTGCTGATCTAAAAAGAACTGTCCTGTTTGATCCTCTACTGGTAATGTTTCTCAATCACAGCCTCATCTGATGCACCGCTGCCAAACAGAGACAAACGGCTGACAACCAGATGCGTTAATCCATCAGTCCATTCATCAGCTGTCTGCAAAGAGAAGCAGGCCGCGTTTCAGGACTCTTTCTAAACCGCAAAGTCAAGCTTGAAGCCAATGATTTAGAAGTGTTTAATCTAAAATGGTAAGTCTAAATTATTCAGGGCCAATTGACATTTTATTGCCATGAAGTACAGAATAATGTCAGCTGTAGCCTAGGGGTTCCAGCAGTTGGAGTTTTGCCACTTTAAACTGAATGTGGATGACTCTCTCAGAGCTTGTCAAGGCCTCACTACCTTTTATCCACTGTAGGAAAAGTTCGCCATCTAGTGGTCATGAGTAAAAGTCCACAAAGGACAGAGGCAACTGTCACCCTGTTGAAGAATGGGTTCAAAGCAACGCTTTAGGGAAGATTATATGCTTTTAATGTATTTATTGATCATAATTCATAAAATAATATTTCTATCTAATCTTTAGGAATGAAGCAGATGTCAAACAATAAGTGGGCATAAAAATATGTGCTTTTTAAAATAATTTTTAACAAAAACTAATTCAAACATTTATTTGGAGTAAATCTTGTGGTCATTCTCACATTTCAAATATATATAATGTATTAAAGCTCCATCTATATGTCTATTATTGTGTGTAAATTTGGTCAAATCTGCAGCTTTTTCATCGTCTACTACTTTGTTCACAAAGCTGTCAATTGACAAAGCTCCTCAGATGAGAAGCAAAACCAGACAAGTCCACTTGCCTTCATTTGAACATTCCAGGATTACCATGACCTGGATGAGTGAGAACCTTCCCCAGCATATTTGCCAACTAAGTAAAATGGAAACATTTATTTAAAAAAAAAAACTGAGATTCTGCATTAATTAGATAATTAGATAACATAACCAGGATCAGTCCTAATGCTGTCCTAGGACCCTGGACTTTTCTGAAAGCGAATGAAAAAGTCCACTGTACCACAACCTAACACATGTGAAAAGCTTGAACATGAAAACTGCTCTGTTAAAACCAGATCTGACAGGTCTCCTCTATGAAAGTTTTATGAGACCAGCTACACACTTCAAAATGATGTGCTCTTTAGATTAAAAAACTCCCAACTTTCCTTTTTATACCAATACAAAAAGAAGAAATCATAAACACAATCCCCTCTCAAGAAATAACAGCAACACTAAATAAAAGTGAACCATCACCTTCCTTAATGGGCCCATTTTACCAAATCCATGGAGAGGAGTGGACAATTTGCTGTCTATAATGGCGTTGCCCAGAGTCAGGTTACTGAGGCGTTGAAACCCCGCTCCAACTGAAATGATCATGCTGGATCAGCTGTGGCATTGCACGTCTTTCAACCGTGAAGAGCCGCATGCCGAGGGCCGCTATAATTAAAGTGCTTATTGATTAGACTTGATGTGCTCCTGCGTCCCCTGAACCGTGAGCCGGTCACTCTCACAGACATTCAAATCACCTCGGAGCCACGAGAGCAATGTCTATGCTAATGCGTATGGTAATACGTCCCCCGGTTTAAGTCGATTATTGACGCCTTCCCTAAATGGACGGTTGATCCACAATTGAAGCTTTATGAGAGGGCGTCAATACGAGATTGATACCGGGGGCATGAGGTCAGTCTCATTTCAACCCAACCATTTTCTACTAATGAATTGGGCATTACTTCATTAATTGAAACATTAATTGGAAAGTAAATGACATTTCTCAACTCCCATGGTATCAAACACTAATATGCAATATTCATGCACAAAGACCCAAGAGAACCAACCTCTTGTTGGATTCACCTAAACAACTTTTCTCATGTGTGCCAAGAAAAGACTGATATATAAGTTTTATCCTGAGATAAAAGTCAGGATGAGGTCTGGTGATACCCATCTGAACAAGAGAATAAAGATGTTTTTTGTGTTGGTGCTGAGAGCAAAGCAGAACATCATGCAATAAGTCTAAGAAAGGTCGGCGTATTGATCGGTGTGTATGACTCTGCTGCACCCCCAACACTCCTCCAGGTCTTACACTGCTTTGCTCTTTGCCAAAGCACCTCCTCAGGCAGCCATTCTCCTTGTCATGTTGATGTGCTATCATCTTCTAAACTCAAACCCTGACATCCAGCTAACATCTGGCCTCGCTGCATGTTTTTAGGCAGTTTGTCTCTCTACAGATAAAAAGAAAGAAGACATCTGTCTGATCCTAATAATTCCATAAAAGATGAATCAATAAAATTCCTCAGTGTTGGATACAGGATAAAATGAAACATCGATCTGTCTGGAGATGATTTCTTATCAAACAGAGAGCAGATGCAGCTAAAAGCATTCATCTGATGAGGCAGTTCTTTAATTACTGGTCTCACTGGTGATATGCCAGTCACATTGTATCAGGTTTGAGCCATTTGCTTTGAGCAGTGCAGGAGCCACAGATTAGTTTGCTCCTTCTCTGCCTTGGTTTGGTGTTAAAAGCGTCGTTCGTATCTGTGCTATTAAATGACTCAGAGGAGCACAAAGAGGGTACGACCACAGTTGTTTGTTTGTGACTCATGCCTGAGTGTGTGTAAATGGATAAATTGTCATCACACAGTTGTGGTTTGAGGCAAATGTGTTGGGTTTTTGTATTTCTCTTCTCACATGCTCTGTGAAAGTTGATGAAGCGGGGCTCTGTGTGATGATGCTCATGCTAAAAGTAGCTTTGCAGTGGTGTATTGTGTGTTTAGACACTTTCTTAAGCATGTTTCATGCACATAGGCTTGACAATGGGTTTCTCATTCCCGTTAGTCAATACGGAATGAGGATATGAAAGTCGTCATTGATTTTAATTTCCTATGATGCTGTGTTCCACTCTCTGGGTTTATCAGATTAATTCCTGTCTCTTATGCTGTCAGACATCTAACAGCCCTGGCATCTGTCCAGGACAACAGTTAATGAATAAGAAAGGAATGAATAATTCACTGAGGTGTTTCTCCTGTAACAAGTTGGCACAGACAGGATGAGAGCTCCAGGATTTTTACTGCAAGAAAAGTGGATGTATTTGACCGACTATCAGCTAACTGTATTTGAATTCTAGGCAGAAAGCTGATCCCGTTTCAAATGCAGGTTGGATGTCACCAAAGCTACCTCTTGTCCACCAGGTCTGGTTTAGAAATCTAGAGGTCTCATGTCTACTTTCTGCAGAAGAATGAGAATCTGAGATGATCTTGTTTTATATTTGCATTCCAACCTTTAGCTATAGTCATCAGATTTACATCCTGACCATGAGACACAAGCAGCTGATGAGTTTTCTTCATCTGGCTTTGTCCTTTGGTGGAACTAGAGCTGTTGCTGCTCCACATCAAATATCGGTTCAGGGATCTGATCAGGATCCTGGCGGGATCCCTTTGGAGCTTTTTTCAGCATATCCCTTTGTAAAAATACAGGAAATGGATGGAAAAGTTTTTGTGTGCTTTTTCATGTGGTCCCTGTGCAAAAATAGATGCTATCATCCTTTTTTTGTATGTTTATATAATGTTTGTATTTGCAGATGTTATAGGTCCCATATTATGCAAAATTCACTTCCTAAAGTTCTTTTAACAGTCTCAAAGAATGTCTGAGACCCAAAAGTGAGAAAATATTTTCACCGTTTTCACTTCCTGATTCTCATTTTCAGTAAATGTGTTATGAGTTAATGCTAAAACAGATGGTTTCAAAATCTTTCCCCTGCTGACGTCAAGAAGGGAAAAGACCACTCCTCTCTAGAGGACAGAGCCAATCACGAGCACCTTTGGCTACCTGAGTCCACCCTGCCCTTTTAAAACCACGGGAGCGCACATCCTCGAGCAGTCATGGCGAAGCTACAAGTAAAACACATCAGTTGCAGTGCTTTGATCGTGCATCAATGAGCACAGAAGTCTTTTTATTACTCCCTTCATCTGATCCCCTGAAGACCTGCCAACATCTCGCGAACGCTCGGAGAACAGAGATGGACGCTGCTTAGAGCTGGTCAGCTCCCCAACTGCCCCGCCCATTTGAAAGGAAAGTTTAGCTTTAGGAGGTTAAATGAGGGGTGGAAGAACAACAGTTAAAGTAAGGGTTAATTTAAACAATGCAGAGCTTACATGTTATTGAGATGTAAAAGAAATGATCCAGATTGTATATAAAGCGCATAATATGGGACTTTTAACGATTTGAAAAATTACTCTGTGTGTCTCTTGTTTAGGGCACTTGTCATTTTTTTTCTCTATGAAGCTGACAAACACATGATGCCTATGTTTTACTTTTCATCTTGGCAGCAGGTTGGCAGCCAATCAGATGTTTCTTTTAGTTGTCACTGTGGTGTACGTATAAAACCATGAGGCACATAGAAACCAACAGGGTTTCAGCTCTTCTCACTTTTTCCTTTTTGGTTCACACCTGTGTCATCGAGGGCTTTAATGACGCTTTTTTAAAAACAGATCTGTGAGAAGAAGCTCTTGCACAAAATTCTCTATTGCTTCTATTTTATTTCAATCTAAGCCGTCCATGCTGCTCACTTTAAATCACATCCTATCGTTCGGCTGACTGATTAGGTCAAATTAGCACTTTGACCTGAAGCATGATGAGTTCGCCATACAAGCTCACACATTCCTGTGCATGTGGTCATAAACTTTCAATACTAGTTCCTCTCATTCTGTGTAATTTTGACTGCCTTCTTTCTATGTAAAATGATGCCTGTTTCATCAGAGACCATGCACAAACCCGCAATGATTTTTACTCATTCTGAAAGTGAAATAAACAATACAAAAACTGTAAATTCTAGCTAACTTTATTTTGATAATTAAACAAGTACATTTCTATTAACAAATGTTTGCATGTCTAGTTCATAATTATATTTAACAAAGCTCATCTATCTGTATAATGTGAATTTGACAAATGGCAAAAAATAATATTTATGAATGAAAAATGCCTCATTCTGGCTGTTAGTGATTGATTTCAGGACTAACCCAATTCTAAATCAGATAAGGCCAGATTATGATTTGGGGGATAGTGATGGAATGTGAAGATAAGCTATGCATGTATGAGCAAATTGGAATGTTAATGCTTGTGTTTGTTGCACTGTGGGCAGGTTCACTGTAAATAGACTGATATGAAACTTGAGTCTGTGTGAGGTGAACTCATTATTTCCTCTCCCCACTTTGTGGCCGCTGTGACTCTTCTCCATGGTGACAAAGTATGAGTGAGGTGTGCTGGGGGGAGAGGAACTCGCATTGATATAAAGGCACAGATCAAAAACTTGACGCCTCAGAATGACAGACGTTCACTGTTTGAAGGAGTAAAAACTCATATCTGCTGTTTAAACGATTCTTCACTTTGACTGAGGGACACAGATTGGGAGCTAAAAGACTCAACGTTCGATCGATCACTGAGGACAAAGTGTCCTTCTGAAGATGAAGTTCAGCCTGATTTTAGCCACTCTTCTTTGTTTCACAGCGTGGATGAACCTGGTCCATACAGGTGAGTAACAAAAGTTTTTTTTACAAAACAATGATGTCTGAACAGGTGTCAGGATAGAAATAATAATGTTTTTCATTTCTTCCACTTTATGTCACCTTTCTAGACACTGCACCAGTACAGAACTGTCCCTGTAGGGCATGGTCCAAACGTCAAATCCGTGTCACTGAGATACGGAGTTACACCGTTCAGCAGAAAGGCATCTGTTCCATCGGAGCAGCCGTGTAAGTAGTCTATGATTTCACACTCTCCTTAACTAAGTCATATATAGTTGCTTTTCACCATATTCACAACGACCCTATAGGCTTTTTAACATTTTTATACCATTTCCTCATTTTTAATACTGAACCATTGCCACCTGGATCAAATTATTTTTAGAAAAACATACATTTTTTTCTTCTAAAATTTCTCTGCAAAGTATCATAATTCTGTTAGAAAATATTTAAAATATGTAATGCTTTAAATACAGAACCTTAAAATGTTATCATTTTGACTAATTATATTGTTAGATATATGAAGAAGAGAAGAGGAAATTATTGTGTTTTAAATTGATGTGAACCCTCATTACAATGCAGAAAAAAATCAAAAATTGTATTACAATGCCATTAACCATTCTAAATGTATTGCAGGTTTCACACAGTGAATGGAAACATAATTTGCTCCGACCCCAAGAGCAAGTGGGCAAAACATGCCATTCAGATGTTAAACAAACCAAAAGTAAAACCTAGTGAAAAAGGATCCACAAAACTGAACCCAACTACAAAATCACCACTAGAGATAGGACAGTGTGAAGAGCTGGACCCAACAACAAAGTCACCATCAACAAAAAGACCAGATGAAGAAGAATCCACAAAACTGGACCCAACAACAAAATCACCATCAACAAAAAGACCCGATGAAGAAGAATCCACAAAACTGGACCCAACTACAAAGTCATCATCAACAAAAAGACCAGATGAAGAAGAATCCACAAAACTGGACCCAACTACAAAACCATCATCAACAAAAAGACCAGATGAAGAAGAATCCACAAAACTGGACCCAACTACAAAACCATCATCAACAAAAAGACCAGATGAAGAAGAATCCACAAAACTGGACCCAACTACAAAACCATCATCAACAAAAAGACCAGATGAAGAAGAATCCACAAAACTGGACCCAACTACAAAACCATCATCAACAAAAAGACCAGATGAAGAAGAATCCACAAAACTGGACCCAACTACAAAACCATCATCAACAAAAAGACCAGATGAAGAAGAATCCACAAAACTGGACCCAACTACAAAACCATCATCAACAAAAAGACCAGATGAAGAAGAATCCACAAAACTGGACCCAACTACAAAAACAAGACTGGAGATAGGACAGTGTGAAGAGATATCAGCTGCTGACATCTCACCAGCAGGGTCCACATCAACCAGAAACACCGCCCCACGGAGAGCTAGAACTACAAGAAGACAGCGAATCAGACGGAACAGAAGACAGAAGGAATGGCAGCGAACTCAGAGTTGAGAACGCACAACAATTTCAATGTGACCATTTTGAGCTGATTCTATTAACTATAATGTGATGTGTTTCTATTTTTGCATGTCTCCTTGTCAGTCTCTTGATATGCACTTATCCAAGGCTCATAAATGAAGGCATCTGACCAAAACCAGCTCAAGATGAAGAAGTTGTACTAATGATATCTTAACCCTCTATCCTTTAAACCTTTTACTTCTTCTTCAGAGCACAAGACAACCCTAGAAAACGGCAGGCAGCACTACTTCGATGTACTGACCATGACGTAGAGAAACTCAAACATTCCTGAATCAAAAACATGTACAGATAATCTGCAATATAACATAAAGTATACATGTTTGACTGTACTTTTTTATGTATGTATTTGTCCAAAAATAAAGTGTATATATTTAAGTTATCCTATTTTCAATAAATTACTTTTCAGTATGAATTGTTTTTTGGTTGTCATGAATCTCATCTAGAAAATGTAAATGAGTTTTAATTCAGTTTATGTCTATTTACCTTTTAGGTTTTGAGCTGTTGTTTAAATTCTGAGCCTTATCTTAGAGTCTTGATGTGCAAAAGCAAATTATACAGGAAGGAAACCAGCTCAGACTTGCAGCTGATAAGAGATACGTTGATTAGAGTCCAGATAAGTGCAAATGTCAGGCGTTCAGATTTTGCAAAAAGAAAAATAGGTAACTGAAATAAAAAAAAAAAACAATTCCAGCTGGATAAAAGTTCCATCTAAAACACATCTGACTATAAATTCAGTTAAAATTGTTCATGCATAAAACACCAGTCTTGTTTGTAACTGTGCTCTCCAATTAGGGGACATGGTTCTTTTTCATGTACTTGCAAACACAAGATTTCTTTTAAGGAGACAATTTAATTATATTTTTCTCAATAAAGCATGTAGTGGCATGCCATACATATTTATTTCTAACTTTATCCATTAACTGGTCTTTATTTTGAGTTAACCTTTACCCAGCTAAATGTTAGTGCAGTTAGTAGCACTTTTGCCTTGCAGCAAGACTTTGTCATGGTTAAATATCGACCCTGAGCAAGATTACTGAATAGAATTTAATACATTTGTATCCTGTTATCACTAAAACATTAAAGCACTGGTCAGATTTTTACAGTTGTAATGAAATTTTTTTAGGTCAGCTAAGTAGACAGAAACAAATGAAAAAGAAAAAAGATTTATGTTTAAAATAGGAGTCATGCTGTGACACCCTGCAAACACAGCTGATTGTGACAGTTCATTTAAAACATCTTAACATTAGTGACATCACAGTAATGACCTGCCATTGCTGGCATTTGCTATGTTGCAGGAATCTGACAAAGCAATAGGCAGCCTAAGGTGTTTATCAACATCTGGTAAATGCTCACTGCAAGATGTATCTAGCACATATTAGAAAGTTGTTGTTGTAAAACATTGTACCCCACTGGGTATTTAAAGTCTACACTGCTTACACACATTTTTTGTAGGATAGTTAAAACAGTGTTATAGATGTTTGCACTTTTGTGATTTTTCAACATGAACTGATGACTGGTAACTTCTGGATGCAGCAGCTGCAGAATATTTAAATTACTTAAACATCACAATATAAAATGCAATGTCCGGACACACATTTGGGCTGGTCCGAACCGGCCCAGTCTGAGCCCAGACTGAAATTCAAAGGTACAAAATTTGAGGAACTAGTTGGAACAAACACAAAGTCTCCTATTTGGGATTACTTTGGTGTTAAACCAGCTGCTTGTGCAGATGTATAGTGGCAGCAAAGATGCAAACATCCATGTGTTCACCCTCCCGCTGATCATGCCAAGCTAACACAGTGCTATCAGCTGTTGGCTACACCATATGAACCCTCGCGGTCACTGCGCTCCTCTGGCAGCCGTCTCCTAGTCATCCCTAAAGTCAGGACACACACCCACGGCGAAGCTTCTTTTAGTTATTATGGCCCTCGCCTCTGGAATGGACTGCCAGAGGACCTCAGGACCACAGAGAACGTTCAGGTTTTTAAGAATAGACTCAAGACCCACCTTTTTAGATTAGCATTTAACTGATTATTATTTATTTAGTTTTTTATTCACATTTTATTGGTCATTTTACTATTCATATAAGTTCTCGTTATTTTATATGCTACGCATTTTAATCCTCCAGTGTTTCCTCTGTGGAGCCCTCTGCCTTGGGACCCGTGGTTGGCGGTGGCGGCTCGGGCGCTCCCCGGTAGGGCCCGGGCAGTGGCGGGGGTTGCCACCCTCCATTCCCAGGTGCCCTTGGTTGGTGTGTTGGCTGCTGACCTGGTTCTACAGCTGACGAGGCAGAGGGCCCACTTGATGGCGTGTTTCTCATTACTGGAGCCATCTGAGCTCAACATAGTGTTTACTGTGGTTTTTATGTGTATGTGTGGGTGTATGTGTGCCTGGGAATGGGTTGTGGACTGGGAGGGGAGAGTGTCATAATTGTTCTATGTGTGGGAAAGGGAGGGAATGTGGGTTGTATGGGTCATTTTAATCTGTCAAGCACTTTGTGTTGCTCGCTGGGGCGTGAAAGGTGCTATATAAATAAAGTTTGATTTTATTTGATTTACACTAGATCATCAGTTTTGCTCTGCAAACTTTGGTCTAGTCACACTCCATTTGGAACTTCTGCAGGCCTGGTCAGTCTGGTACCGGACCAATCACAATGCTCTAACTGTTTGGTGGGTGAAATTAGCCGATGACAGCAGAGCTGCGACTTTGAAATTAAACAACATGGCGACAGCTCAGGAACCTCGTTTGTTTGAAACGACTTTGTCATCCACTTTGGACCATTTAGATTTGGGCTTTTCTTTAAAACGTCAGATATTTTCATGTTTTTCATACAAAAACGACAGAAATCGTTGATGTTGTTAGATGACATGACTGCACCCCTCTTCTTTTCCATCGCTATTATTATGTCACGTTGGTTGTTGCTCTGATTGGTCCTAGCGCTATCCAATAGCATGTGAAGACAGTTTGAAAGACAGCCATTGATCCTGGCCCTATGACTGAGTCGTTTCAATGGGTCGTAACCAGACTATATATTCACATATATAGGCTAGCTTGCCAGACTAATCAGCTGCTGCTGCTCCGTCACCAAATCTCTCAAAAAGACTTCAAACTGCAGCGGAGATTTATTTTATGAAAGTGCATGTTTACTGGAGGAGGCATTTATTCTTATTATTTTTGTTTAATTTTGTATTTGTTGCTTCATTTTCTGAAGACAGGCTGCTGCCACTTTTCTTTCTGTAATGGTGAATAAATAAATCACAGCTGCTCTTGGAGGCAGGAGGAGGAAACAAACTTTGCTCTCAGCTGTGTAATATTTAAAAACGACACTGTTTAATATTTTCTACATGGGCTGGTTCTTTTTGCATCAATAAATAATTGTTATTAACACATTTAAAGTGAAAAAAATAACGGCAGGTGATGGGCTTAGCCAACCACCAATAGTCAATGCATTCGTCTAAACGCCCAACCATCTCGTTAAGCTCCTGATGCCGTATGAGTGCGCTATCGCAGCGGACCGCAACAGGAAGTGAAAGTGAAACTCACAGCGAGCCTCTCAGCTCAGACTGCATCTTATCAGTGTGTGATCATGAGCAGAGCGATCGATACCGCAGGTGTAACAGAGGTGCACAAAGGAGCATAGTGGCAGAAAAAACTGGTACACAGGCATTATGTTTAGCATGCATGTGCACCACTTATGTGCAGCCCTGTTGATAAAATTGTGTTTACATGATCTGTTTAGAGAATAAATTGTTATATAAGTGAAAAACACCCTCATCATTCTCCCAGTCAGCTATTCCTAAATTGCAGCGATAGCAGAAACTAATATCTGCAACATTTGAGGTTTCCAGTTTTCTATCTAAATTCCATATTTGACTGTAAAATGACATTGTACCACCTCTGCAGAACATCACATTAAAGGTTGCTAAACACTGTCACATGGCATCTATCATAATGTGGCAATGTTGTTTATTATAAATACAAACATAATTCACAGAGATAATAATAGTGCACTAAATACACATTACAAAATCCAACTCCAAATTTGTGAATTTATTTCTAAACAACAGAATAACATGACATTTAGACAGCTGCTGCATCGGATGGTCTTTGCAGTTTTAACACTCCACCACATAACCGATCTATTTCTATTTTGATTTCTGTTGGGGGGTGTCAGCTAAAAATAAAATCACGTGACGGTCAACACGATGACAGCTAGGTTACCTCAGAACTGTCTGACAAACCTGAGACTTGCATATAAACGACAGAATGGTCAAAAAGGACTACGAAAGCTCCAAGCACTGTTTCATAAACACCCAGCACGTGTGTATCTACACCATGCATCTATCCATGCTGTATTCATCTACTAATCTGCTTTTACTGCTTTAAAAAACATCGGAAAAACATCATTAGTTGTCATGTTTCTCATAACTATGACTGGTTTGTTTTTCTTGTTTTAATTTTTAAAAGCAGTGGTTTTATATCTTTGTACACTATCCCCTCTTCAAAGACGAAAAAAAAGCCTCAAGTTTACATTTAGCCCAGGTGTCATGATGACCCAGTAAACCTGTTCAAGACGAGAGAACTCGCCGTATTTGTTCTTCAGCACATGATTAACTCCACATCTTTAGACACACTGTAGCTTCTTGCACTAAGAATTTGGACTCTGAAATGTCACAATATACAAACTGAACGATGTTTTTTTCTTCTTCTAAATCAAAACAATGCCAAAGCAATCTGCAACCTATTTTTTAGAAGTGTAATTATAATGCAAAGTGAAAACTGTCCAGTAGAAAACCATCCGTATTTTGTTTAATCTCATAAACATGACACCACAAAACAATGCTAAAGGTCGATGCTAAAAATTTCACAGCACATACATCATATCAGTGTCGCCGCTGGCAGAAGCTGTATCTCTATAAACAATTATTTATTAATATGTTTAACTCAGTAATACTTTTTAATCTTGATTTCTACGTTAACAGCTATATGATAAAAGTTGCTAAACTTTTGCATGACGTTGTTTTTTCCTCTCAGGGCTCAGCTTGTCTTTATCTGAAACGGTGGGTCTTTTCTGCCACATCAGACCACATCCTGACTACGGAGGTGTGCAAATGTTTATAAGTGCACAACACTTCTGGTGGTCAGATTCAGCAGAATGATGTTGGGGGCTGTTTCCTCTCTTCTACGAATATTAAAAACATTTCAGTACACCTTTCTGCTGAAGTGCATCTCTCATGTAGAATACAACCATTGCCAAAGTTCAAAAGGAGAAATGAGGTTTGCGATAGCCTTATTGTTCTAACGTACACTCTAAGGTCAACAGACCAGAAAACGTTATTAGTTTTGGTTGATTCCTCTTTCCAAGCTGTTGAAAGAACTTTTAATATTCTTATGTTGTATTCTAGTTCCTTTAAATGTAAATGTACCATCATGTAAACTAGGAAGTACTGACCATTTTTGTGACTTGTGAGGTGAGATCATACAGTCCCGGTCTGAGGGAGATTAACAGTCATCTTGAGTTTCTTCCTTTTTCTAATAATTGTTCTAACTTCTCACTAAGCTCTTAGTCTGTCGTCCTGTAACCCATCCCAGCCTTGTGTAGGTCTAAACGTTTGTCCATTGTGTCCTTAAGACAGCTTTCTGGTCTTGTCCATGGGGGAGAGCTTGGAGGCTGATTGATTGATTATGTGGACAGGTGTCCTTTATGCAGGTAACGAGTTCCAACAGGTGCATTTAATGCAGAATAGGGGTTGCACGAACTAGTCGACTAGTCGACTTTTGTGGGCTGAAGTGACCTTTTAAACCAAAGGTCGACTCGACGCTGATCACGTGAACTTTTATTTTGAAGGGGTTTCCTTTGATCAGTTCTGTTTCCTTTATCAGTTCAGGTCTGGCGCTGTGCTATTAAAATGGATATTTACTCAAAGAATACTTATTGGCAGCTTTTGATGCCCTTGCCAATCAATTGTCCATATTTAATCAAATTAATGGTGAGTCTTTGCTTTGTTTATCTTTTGTTTTACTAAAAACGTGGCGCTATTCATTCAACCCATCCAAACCTCCGATGTGCTAACGGCTAAGCTAACGAGCTAATGGCTCGGCTATGAAGCTTTGAGTGATTTTATTCATTAAATAGCGAATGTCTTTGTTATGATTATGGCCGAACAATAGAAACTGTTTTGCATATAAACATGACTAAAATGTGACTAAAACTAATCAGCATTTTAGTCTAAAGACTTGATATTAAAACCAAAGTGCTGCCTAAAACAACTGCTCTCTCTGAGCTATTTGTTGTCAGCATAAAAATACGTTTTTGCAATAAAGCCTGTCAAGTTTTATAAAGCCGTCCGGTATACGCCGTATGTATGACATCATCAGCGATTAGTCGAAGTCGATGCGACTTTTATTACTTGGTAGTCGACTTGTAAAAATAGCAAGTCGTTCAACCCCTAGTGGAGAATAGCAGGACTTTTAAAAGATGAACAGGTCTGTGAGAGACAGATTTCTTGCTGGTTGGTCAGAAATCAAATACATATTTCATGCAATAAAATGCTGATTAATTATTATTTAAAAAAAACAACAATGTGATTTTAAAAAACGATTCTGTCTCTCATGGTGTGCTTTCACGATGAAAATTATAGACCTCTCCACTCTTTGTAAGTGGAAAACTTGAAAAGTCAGCAGTGTATCAAATACAGTGTGCATATTTCTGCTTTACTCAGGCGGCTCGCTATGTGTTTATAGCATGAAAATAAAACTATGTGATTTTATGTCTTTGCTTTACTGATGGGGATTTTAAAACTTATACAAATATGTTCTAAAACTAAAAACAAGCCTGAACATACCACGGTGTTTAAATCCAACCACACACCATGTAAAATACTGTTTTTAAACCTGATGTTAGAGAGGGTTTGTGGTCAAGAGCTGAGGTTAAAAAAATCTCTTTAAGACAGAAACATTTTCACAGTCCTTCTGATAAGAATCAACATACAAACTGCAGGTGTTGCATGAGCAAACCTGCACTTATTTTGTGATCTCACACCTCAAACACCCAAGCAAGTTTAAACAATAAGAATATTTCAAAATACATATTTTAATTATTTATTTAAATAGGATTTTAACACATTTCACAGTATTTTTCTTGAAAAAGTTGTCAATCTTATCTTGCCTTTTTCTTTTCTGCATCTGAGAAACAGGAAAATAGAAGCTTGATTATGATGGATCTGTCTGATCTTCACTTTTGGCTAACGTCTGTTAACATATTCAGGAAAATTAATGTCAATTTATTTATAAAGCACTTTAAAAACAACAGAGCTGCACCAAAGTGCTGTACAGAATCAAATAGGCTGTTTCTGATATGTGTATTTTCATCACAAACCGAACATTAGATAATGAAAAGAAAGGCGGGATTTATTGTGGGAAGCTGATCGATTGATTGACAGCCGGCGGTGTCAGAGCAGGAGGGGGGGGGGGAGAGAGAGAGAGAGAGAGAGAGAGAGAGAGGGAGCGCGGTCTGAAGAAACCAATCTGGTGGAGAGGTTTGGAGCAAAACAGCTGGAAAATTAAAACTAATTTAATTTTTACTGTATATTAATAGTACAGAATTTAATAACAAGATTTTCCCAATGATAACCGAGGCAGAGCAATTCCTGACCCACTACATCTTCAGCTTCTTCATCTCAACAGACAAAAAAGTCAGAGCACACAACACTGTGCAAAACAAAAAGCTGATGTTTTGTGGATCACTATTTATTATTTATATTAATAATAATAATTTGTCAGGATATTTACAGTGAGGTTGGCACTTCAGCTTAAATAATATCAACTGTGATTAAAAAAAAAAAGATGATAATGTGTACTTGGGAGTGAGAAAGTTTTCTTGCATTTTAAATGCATGTAAATAAACTCGTTGTGTCCTCCTCGTTTTGTGAGGCTGCAGTAACTTTGATAATGATAAAGTGTGAGTGAGGTGGGAGGGAGAGGGGTGTGTATTGTATAGAAAGATTTGACATCAGAAAACCAGATACAGCGCAGTTTTCATCGTCTAAATCCTGATTAGATTTTTCACTCTTGTATCCATTCATCAAGCAGAGATCATGATTGGCTCATTGATGTGAGTTCATTATAAAATTATGATGTAGATTTACGATACAATACAGCTGACAATGCATTGCACGCAAAACATGTAATTCAGAAACTGGATATAGACAAAACCATCACCATAATACTAACTAACCCTGCAACCTTGGTCTGATGGCCGCGCTAAAATGCTGCGAACTCGACCTGGGGGCTGGGGGGCTCCCGTACCCTCCCACACTCCATCACGTGTCTTATGTTTTTGTAATTGTCAGTGTTTTGTGCTTTTTCTGTAGGAGGCCTTTTTTTTCCTGTTCACGCCTCTGAGTTCCTTTGAGCCTAGGGGAATGAAGATGTTTTTTTTATCACCTCCACACACACCCTCCCCTCCAAGCGTTTTTCTCTACTAAAGGGAGCGCATACAAATGCGCATGCCCGCAGTCAACTGTTTCCTGTTTGTATTATGTTGTTTGTCTGAATCTTGGAACAGCTGTACTGAAACTAAGTTTCGTTGTATCAGGACGCTGATGCAATGACAATAAAGTCATCTTGTATCTCTTGTATCTTGTAGAAGATTCACTTACTGACATCACCCAGCAATGTCCACAGCAACAAGAAGGAGAAATGCAACAAAGAAAACTAATGGATGTCTGGCAATCCCCAAAAATGATGTTAACACTTTCCTTCAGAGTCCTACTGAGGTTAGGAATCACTGCTTTAAAGTAAAAGGGGCCAACAGACCACACTGTAAATCTGTGATACAAAATCTAATGCAATAATGTGCTGAACAATAAACTATGTATTTTATAAGCCAATAAATTACATTTTAGCAGCTGTTCTTCCTGTCAATGAACACATACAACTATAATCTTAATGAATGAGACTTAAGTGAGTATTTATAGCAAATGATTATTAAAATCAATGAGTTTATTCATTTACAGTGAACGTGTTTGCATGCACAAAACAAATACAAACCTTTCAGGAAGGAAACCAGCTCAGATTCAAAGCTGATTAGAGTGATGGTGATTTAGATAAATGCAAATGTCAGCCAAGAATTTTGCAAACAGTGAGAAAGTAAGCTGTAATTAAAGAGGTAATAACAATATCCCATAAACAAAAAGAATACAACTTCATTTTTATATACAGCATGTGTTTGTCAGTTGTAACTCTACAAGTAGTGAACCTGGTTTATTATCATATAATTGCAAATGTGCTGCAAGCATGTGTTCATTATGTTTATCTTTCAAGGTCATGTGGTGGTAGACCTCTGGCGAGGAGAGCATGTTAAACGCACTCGTCCAGCTGAGCTCTGCAAATATAAAGGCTCATATGTAATAATGAATGTTAGAAACTTCACTATCACGAGCTGCTGATGTAATACTCAACCTCAAAATGCAGCCTAAACAAAGCAGAGCACTGTTATTCTACATTTATGGAGGCTGCTAGCTCCAACAAACGTAGCAGAGACATCGGAACTCCTTCAAACCCCCAGGGAGAAATCCCTACGGAGAAAAGAGTGAAAGGTACGCCCTCAGAAGACTGTACAAACTCATCAATGGAAGCATTTTTAACTGCTAACTTGGAACGCATGGAAACAATTAACTCTCAATGCAGCAGCATAGCACCATGCTAGCTGCTATTGCTAAAACATTACAGCTCAATTGAGAGGAACAAAGCGAGTGCTCAACCAAAGTAAAGCTCCTTGAGAAAAACTGGTGGAGATGCTGAGAGAAGACAACGAGGACACGAAAAATCGCTCTCTGGAGCTGGAAAGATAAAAGACAAGGTGGTGTCTACGTCTGAAGGGGATGAAAGACGATTTAACTGAGAATGTAAGAGCTGTGATTATAAAGCTTATTATAAATGTTTAGAGCAGATACTGAGAGATGTGTGTTTTAAAGGTTGATGGTTAATATACAGGCCTGCACATAACCAGCCCGCAGGTCCGCAAGAGAACCAAATTTCATTCATGTGTTCCAGAACCGCCTGCCCGAACGCGCCTTTGTGGACCAGCACTTCCGCGGTCCCGATGGGAGACCCCTCGATCTGAAAAGCTTCACATCCTGTTGCAGCTTAGTGAATGAGTGCTCACATGATCTCTGAAGCTAGTGGACACACAGCAGGACCTCCAACACACACACACACTCACAGCATCTCCAATGCACGTGGCACAGCGCCCTTACGCACAGCGCCCTTACGCACAGCTCCGTTGACGCGCGCTTTAACACACACACACACTCACACACACAATCACAGTACATCCAACCCACGCATGCAAATCACACATGCCCAGGAGGGATGCAACGGGCCACAATAGATCCGTGATCCGTACGGATCATCCTCTATTAGGGACACTGTTCACGGATCCAGCAGCGCTCATGCATTGCTAAATCGTCCCGACATCCTGTGATTGCGCTCTGAATCTGCTGATAAATAATTCCCTTCTGAGAAAGGTATTCATTTTGTCATCACATATCAAGTTTTCTCTATCAGAATCAGTCATTTTAGTTGACCAGAACAAAGGATCACTGATTGATTTCTGATCCATTCTCTGCTGCGTGCACGTGGAGCTGCTGATCCTCCCTCTCTGTCAACTGATCTCCGCTCTGATGGAGCAACCAGACTCATCTAGTTCTGTCTAAGATAACGTGTTGTTTTGGACTTTTATACGAGCTAATGAACGTAACGGTGTTCAGTCAGGAGCGATCACAACACCTTGATTATCACGCCCCCCCCCCCTCCTCACCTGCTGCAGCTGTCTGTCGGCAGTGAGCGGCTCTGTCTGACCCGATCCAGTCTGTGAGTATTTTGTCCAACACTAGTGCGACACACACAAAAAACAGCCAACAGTGACAGCTTATCTTCAACATCATGTTACGAGTTCATTTACGGATGGACCCTGGAGCGCACACAGACAACAGAGGAGCTGGAGGTAAGTGAAAACAGATATTTATTTTAGTGATGCTGGTGCTGGAGGTGTGGACCTTGGGAGGCCCTAGCGTCCCGGACGGAGCCGTACGCCACCTCACTGCAGGGAGGAGAGGAGAGTGAGCACAGGCAGGGACCACGGAATGAATAAATGAGGGAATGGAAAAGTCTTACTGTGAGCGGAGTGAGGATGGGGTGTTGGAGCTGGCGACCGGAAGGGAGACAGGCAGGCAGGCAGGCAGGAGGGGATGATGATGATGATGATGACCGGTCGTAGTGTAGCCGGGGGAAGCAGAGGGAACGAAGGCTGGTGGTGAACGGCAGGGTAATCCAGGAGAGACCGAGACTGAGGAAGGAGCTGGAGATCCAGACGAAGGGACGACAGGCCAGAACGAAGCACGAGAACAGGAACTGAGAGGGGAGACTGTAGGAGGGATAGACAGGATTAACTATAACACTGAGGAGATCTAGATTAAAAGGGCCATAGTTACCACGGGGAAGTGGACACAATGAACTGGCGTCCATCTTCTGGCCGGCTGGTGGTTTTATCCTGAGGAGTTGATTGCTTGAGTGGCTGCAGCTGGAGGTGATCAGTGGAGCTGAGGGCGATGAGGGAGGAGATCCTGCTGCTAGGGAGGAGGAGGCGTGCCCGCTGGGGCTCAGGATATGACAGTACCTCCCCCCTAACGGACGCCTCCTGGCGGACGAGCCAAAGCAGGCAGAGCAGACCGCACACCCACAGGACAGCGGCCCGGAACCAGGGAGGAGGGACGACCAAGAGCCACAGAAGGTGGCAGGGAACAAGGTCGACACCATCGGAGAGGAAGAGCCACGGGGGACTCCGGAGGACGAGGAAGAGCCGGAAGGGGCTCCGGAGGGCGAGGAGGAGCCGGAAGGGCTCAGGAGGACGAGGAGGAGCCGGAAGGGGCTCCGAAGGACGAGCCGGAAGGGGCTCTGGAGGAGGAGCCGGAAGGGGCTCTGGAGGACGAGGACGAGCCGGAAGGGGCTCCGGAGGACGAGCCGGAAGGGGCTCTGGAGGACGAGGAGGAGCCGGAAGGGGCTCTGGAGGATGAGGAGGAGCCTGTGAAGGGCTCAGGAGGGCCGATGGAGCCTGTGAAGGGCTCAGGAGGGCCGATGGAGCCTGCGAAGGGCTCAGGAGGGCCGATGGAGCCTGCGAAGGGCTCAGGAGGGCCGATGGAGCCTGCGAAGGGCTCAGGAGGGCCGATGGAGCCTGCGAAGGGCTCAGGAGGGCCGATGGAGCCTGCGAAGGGCTCAGGAGGGCCGATGGAGCCTGCGAAGGGCTCAGAAGGGCCGACGGAGCCTGCGAAGGGCTCAGGAGGGCCGACGGAGCCTGCGAAGGGCTCAGGAGGGCCGAAGGAGCCTGCGAAGGGCTCAGGAGGGCCGACGGAGCCTGTGAAGGGCTCAGGAGGGCCGACGGAGCCTGTGAAGGGCTCAGGAGGGCCGATGGAGCCTGTGAAGGACTTCGGGGGGAGGCTCTGGGGATGCCGGAGCCGGACCTTGTAGGGAGACCCTGGGAACACCGGGGTCGAACTCGGAGGGGGGCTCTGGGAACGCCGGAGCCGGACTCGAGAGGTTTGCCAGGGGCTGATGCAGCGAAGCTGGACTTGGGAGGTTTGCCAGGGGCTGATGCAGCGAAGCTGGACTTGGGAGGTTTGCCAGGGGCTGATGCAGCGAAGCTGGACTTGGGAGGTTTGCCAGGGGCTGATGCAGCGGCGCAGGAGAGCTCACAGGGGCTGCAGCGGCGCAGGAGAGCTTACAGGGGCTGCAGCGGCGCAGGAGGGTTTCCAGGGGCTGGAGCGGCGCAGGAGGGTTTCCAGGGGCTGGAGCGGCGCAGGAGGGTTTCCAGGGGCTGCAGCGGCGCAGGAGGGTCTCCAGGGGCTGCAGCGGCACAGGAGGGTCTCCAGGGGCTGCACCGGGTCTGGACTCAGGAACGGGACGTAGGCTGACTGGACCCTGGAACAGGAACTAGGGACTGAAAGGAGGACCGGCAGCCAGGTCTGGACCGAAAGGAGGGACTGAGAGGAGGACTGGCAGCCAGGTCTGGACCGAAAGGAGGGACTGAGAGGAGGACTGGCAGCCAGGTCTGGACCGAAAGGAGGGACTGAGAGGAGGACTGGAAGCCAGGTCTGGACCGAAAGGAGGGACTGAGAGGACGACCGGCAGCCAGGTCTGGACCGAAAGGAGGGACTGAGAGGAGGACCGGCAGCCAGGTCTGAACTGAAAGGAGGGACTGTGTCAGGTAATCCTTAGCGACAGTGAGAGGAACCCTGATGTGACATGACCCAGACTGACGAAAACCAAAAACCACAACTGCAGGGCTAAAAACCGAGACCAGGGACCGAAGACTAAGACTGGGAGGGAGGACTGGGTCAGGAGAGTCGGAAAAGGACTAAACTGAGCTAAGGAATCCACGAAAGCAGAGGAACCAAAACGAGGACAAACCAGGAACGAAGAGCTGAGCCATGATGGGGACACAAGGGCTGTAGGAAACAAAACGAGAATACAAGGGCAAAAACGACAGAGGCTGAGATAGCAGGGACTGGACTGAGGCCGGGACGGAAAGAAAAACCCGGAACCGGACCGAGACGACCGTGAACCGCCCCGGGCCGAGGCGGCCGGGGACCGGCCCGGGCCGAGGCGGCCGGGAGGAAAACGAATGGAAAAACCCGGATGCTAAAGGCGTAGAAGAAAACAAAACTCGAGCCCGAAGGCCAGACCGAAACCTGAAGGCTGGACCAACAACCGAACCAAGAAAACAAACTGAGGACCGGGGACCAAGCAAAGGAACCAAGGACCGGAAGCTAGAACCGGACTCGAGAGACAGACCAAAGAGAAAGACTGAGGACAAAACTGCCAAAAGACCGAGGGCGACGGCTAGGGAACGACAGCAAAGGCTGGGGAGACCGGGAGCTAAAGCGCCGGTGCTGACGCTAGGAGCCGGGGAAAAACTACGAGTCGGGATAATAGTAGAGAGATGGAGGGTAGAGTGACTGAGGGCTAAAGAACCGAGGAGACCAGAAACTAAAGGATCAAGAACGCAGGAGCCGAACCAGTGAGTGCAGAACCGGAGACTGGATGCTGGTGACTGCTAAAAACGGGAACCAGAAGCTAGTGAACGCTACACGAGACTGACGCTACGCAGCCGGGACTAAGTGCTGAGGGGAAAAACCAGCGAACAAAGGCTAGCGGCCGCAGGAACGAGGCTGGGAACCTGAAAACCTGAGGGACCAGGCTAAAATAGGACACCAAGGACTAAGACCAGAAAACCAGGCAAGGGCTGAAGGACCGGAAGCTAAAGACTGAACACAACGGGAACCGGGAGCTAGTGATAGCTATACGGGGACTGGGTTAGTGAGTGCTGAACGAGAACCGATGAGTACTGAGGCGAGGAGCGGGCTGAGGGACCAGCTGCTAAAACCGAAGGGCTGGGGCTCGGAGCTACGCCGAAGGATGGTGGAGCAGAGGCCGGCCCGACGGTTACTGAACGGGGAACCGGACCGGTGGAACCAGNGAGCCGACGAGGGGCTCAGGGAGGTCGGAGCCGACGAGGGGCTCAGGGAGGTCGGAGCCGACGAGGGGCTCAGGGAGGTCGGAGCCCGTGGGAGGGCTTGAGGACTGGTAGATGTCGTGGGCGATTTCGGGGATCCGTGAGACCATAGAAGGGTTCGGGGATGGACGACGTCGGGCTGGAGGGCTATATGCCTGTGCCTGTTGTCACAACACCCCGGGAGGTCGCCTGGCTCAGAAACGGCTGTGTTGAGCTGTGTCGCAGGGTCCTGTGGGCCAGTTCATTCTGTTACGAGTTCATTTACGGATGGACCCTGGAGCGCACACAGACAACAGAGGAGCTGGAGGTAAGTGAAAACAGATATTTATTTTAGTGATGCTGGTGCTGGAGGTGTGGACCTTGGGAGGCCCTAGCGTCCCGGACGGAGCCGTACGCCACCTCACTGCAGGGAGGAGAGGAGAGTGAGCACAGGCAGGGACCACGGAATGAATAAATGAGGGAATGGAAAAGTCTTACTGTGAGCGGAGTGAGGATGGGGTGTTGGAGCTGGCGACCGGAAGGGAGACAGGCAGGCAGGCAGGCAGGAGGGGATGATGATGATGATGGTGACCGGTCGTAGTGTAGCCGGGGGAAGCAGAGGGAACGAAGGCTGGTGGTGAACGGCAGGGTAATCCAGGAGAGACCGAGACTGAGGAAGGAGCTGGAGATCCAGACGAAGGGACGACAGGCCAGAACGAAGCACGAGAACAGGAACTGAGAGGGGAGACTGTAGGAGGGATAGACAGGATTAACTATAACACTGAGGAGATCTAGATTAAAAGGGCCATAGTTACCACGGGGAAGTGGACACAATGAACTGGCGTCCATCTTCTGGCCGGCTGGTGGTTTTATCCTGAGGAGTTGATTGCTTGAGTGGCTGCAGCTGGAGGTGATCAGTGGAGCTGAGGGCGATGAGGGAGGAGATCCTGCTGCTAGGGAGGAGGAGGCGTGCCCGCTGGGGCTCAGGATATGACACATCATCATCATCATCACCATCATCAATGGAAAATAAGTATTTTAATTAACAAAGAATTCTGTAATGACCTAAATAAAATTATTGAGGACATAAAATAAATGTAAATCTTTCAGCATCTTTACTGATCCACAATCTGTATTTGCATTTAATACAAGTGTGTAAACATTATTGATACATATTCTCAACATTCTGCTTTAACTACATGACTGGAGATTTAAAAAACACACATGCAAACTGCTGCAGCAATAAGAGATGATCTCTGGTTCTTCCACTGCTAATAGAACTTTTTATTCATGCCGTCTTAAATCAACAGAGTTTAATTGAAATTAACTCAGATTTTAAACATGGCGCTCACATTTTAATGGGTTGTTCATCTCTTTGACCCCACCACCTGCTCCTGATGGATGCCAGTTCCAGCAAAGGCTCTGTGCTAATATAGCACTGTTTTTTTTTTTGGGGTGATGCGTTCAGAGCTTCCAGTGGTGGAAACAGAACGTGCTCTGACTCCAGCTGAGCACTGGAACCAGTCTAGTGTTTGTGGTCTGTCCTCGGTGTATTTTATGTGTACTGCTGCCCATTTATGACCATATAGAAAACAAAAATAACAAACTATTGACCCGTTCCTACTACGTGTGCACACACAGCTGATTTCACAAGCTGATCTTTACACAGTATTAGTTCATTTGATTGCATAAGAAGAACTGCTAAACTGACAGTTTTTGACAGAGTTTTTAATCACATTTAAAATAGTGTTTAATCATAACTTTAGTATTTATTCGCCTTCATATTTAAATGATCAACAGCTCAGTCATACGCATACTAACAAGGGTGGGCCAGTAATTTAGAGGGTGGGAAAAACCCATTACACTTTGGTGTAAGCGAACGTTGAATCAACCTCAAACAATCTCCGCTCAGCCCCTTTAGCCTCCCCCAGCTGCAGAACGCTGAAACCAAACGGTACTTTCTCACAACCCACAGGTTGTAAACGTTTTGACACTTTTTTTAGAGGCGTGCATCATTTTGTTTGAGGTGCTAATAATGGAAAGACACTAACTGAAAACTTCCACCTGGTCAAAATGAAGATCATGAGGGGGGAGTGGAACATGGTGGTCCCTTTAATGGGTAGAATGGATAAAACACAACCACACTTTAATGACTCAGACCTTCACCTTTAGAGTCACAGATGACTTTTTAATAATGGCTTTGAGGTTGACCTTTTATTTGTGGATTTCACTATGTTTAATATTAATTATTTTTTCATCTTTTAACTCACATATTCCTTATATTGAGAGCATTTAATTTAGCAAGAGCATAGCAAAACAAAAACAGTTTGAAAGCTTGCTTTATGTTTATGTCTTTGGCAGACGCTTATATCCAAAGCGACTTACAAATGATAGTGTAATAAAGAAGTTACCATTGAGACTAACAACAAACTACTCAGAGGAATGAACACAGTCAGGCTCTGCCAGAGGTGACAGTGAGGGAAAAGAATACAAGCATAGAGTGAAGTACACATGGAGAGTACAGTAGAGCTGGGGAAGGGAGGTGATAGTCTAGAAGATGTTCTCTGAAGATCTGGTCTTCAGGAGTTTTTTGAAGATAGACAGGAATGCCCCTGTTCTGGTAGCTTGGTGGGTCATTTCTTGATGGATTGACCCACCAAGCTACCAGAACAGAGGTACGTCCAAGATGGTGTAATGACACTTGAGAGAGTTTGGATTGTCTAGAGCATAGAGGCACTGCTTGCCGACAATCCTTTGATGACCGGAGTGACCGAGCCATGACTTCAGTCGAGGTTATAAGTCTTTCATAGAATCCCTCACACTGTAAACAAGATGATCTCATAGTGATAGAATCCTGACTAGCCTTTATCCTTATGGTACTAAAACGAGATGCATTTGCAGTCAGTTATGAATTTGACGTATTTTGATATCAGACGGTCAAGGTGTGTGTCCTCTCTGTGAGAGTGGTGGTCTTAAATCAGAATCAGAATCTGGTGCAGTGCCACGCGCATTGGAGATACTGTGTGCGTGTGTGTCAGTCTGTCAGACATCCTCTTCCTGATATCTGGGCTGGTTTATGTTGACTTTCCCTTCGTGTCAAACCAGAAAGCAGAGTGTTGGAGGTGTGGCCATAAAATACCTCCACAAGTGAGCCTCCAGTTAACTCAGATGAGTCAGGTAATCTATCAGAAACTACTAATCCATGACATCATCATCTAGGCTTTTACCCATTGCTTAAAGAGACAATAATCAATCCGTAACTTCTGATTTTGAAGATATTAATAAATCTCAGATATTATTCTCTCTCTTTATTGGAGCATTTAGCTAGTAGAAATGATGTAGGTCATTATAACTGACCTGGAATCAGAAATGTTTGGACAGCATCCACATTTCTGTTATTTAAAGTCCCTTTTATGACTAAATTCCCACAATTTTTATTTAACATTCTGAATCTAGGTTATTTTATACCTCAACTGCTGCTAATTTTACTTCAGTAATGGAAGCTAGGCCTCTGCCACTGCACTCATCAATCAGATCTCTCCTCTGACTCAAAAATCTCTTATCAGTGTGAATCTTTGTGATGTTGAAAATATAAAGAACAGAGATTAGATAACAACACATGTTTAAAAACAGAGTGTAAAGAGTGGAGGTTGTCTGATTTTATTGCATCTGATTTGAAACTTGACAGTTGCAGCCGTTGCGATTCTCTTCATTATCAAGGCTTTTAACAATAAAAGTGGCAATATTTACATCTTTACATTTGTACACAATAATTAAACTTGGAAAAAGTTAAATACAATATATATTTTAACTTGAGGGGAAAAAAAGAGTTACATTCTAAAGTTGAAGTGATACTGAGAAAAATGAGAAACTTGTGCTTCAATAGAGGAGTTAGGTAAGCTCTGCAGACCTCCGTAACCCTAAACAGGGTTAACAGGTTACAGAGCACTAATGAACGGATGAACAGTTGCGTAAGGAATGTGTGGTGCTGGCGTGGTGGTCCTGAGCGGAGGCAGGATGCTTTGGCCTTTTGTTCTTTCCATCCAAATAGGCCATACTGGTCAGTGTCCACCTGTCGTTGGGACCAGCACAGATTCTCTTGCCTTTTATGGTCTTGAATCTTTCAAAAAATGAAAAAAAGTACAGTCACTAACCTGTTTTTTAAATTTTGAGCAATCAAAAAACAAACAAGGTAAACGACCTTTAATGAATTTCTTTATATATACATGTAAAGTTTTGTTTGTATTTACTTACACCACTACGTGAATGGTACATATTGGTGGATGTTGTAAGTAGTAACTCATCAAGCGGTCTCGTTGGACTGTGGTGCCGCTGATTTTCAAACAGCAACTTGAGATGCCACCTTTACACAGAAACACAGAAATCTCATATTACAATCATAATTATCCATCAAACATGAAGAATATTCCCAGACATTATTTCACTTCAAATCACTGCTGTGGCTCTTACCATGAGTCGAAGCTGTGGGCGCCATCACAGCTACTAGGAGAGCCAGGATGAAGGGGAGACCTGCCATTGTTGGTCTGCAGCAGAAACAGATGTGATGTGCACTCTGAGGCTCGACCCCCTTTAAAGACACCAAGCTCATTTCAGATTCATTTATGCCTCTTGCAAGGCGAGCATGCAGCACCCACAGCAGAACACTTGGAAAGTGGAAGTGCTACGTTTCCTCCCACAAAAGTTCACCCCAGTGCGGTCTTAGCCCCTCTACTCTCCTCTCTTGTGGTCTGGGGGAGTCAAATCTTTTCCACTGACAATGAGTGTCATCTTTGTCAGGTTTTTTTTTTTTTTATTCTAATAGTTTTTTTAAGTTATTTATTATACTGTGCTGAAAAAAGTTTTTGACCCCTGACTCATCGCACTTAAATGTTTAAGATCAGCAAACGAATGTTAAGTAAAAAGTATCAAAGATAAAATTCTGTCCCACTCTTCTTTACAGAATTGATTCAATGTTTATGTTATTAAAGGTTTGTTCTCTTTTATTTTATCCACATACATTAAGAATGTTTTTAATAAAGCGTAAGTTAAATTTCTTTACACCGCTGCTCTACTGTCTTTTTCACTTTCTAACATTTAAGCTTCCTGTTGGGTTTTTGAGGTGAGTGTTTCTCCGTGCTACTGATGCTGCTGTGCTCAGTTCTGCAACCACATTGCATGCAGAGTGATAAACTACATGCACTGGGTTTTTACATGACTTATGTATATAAATGCACATGCATACACAGATACAATTGTTCTGTTCTGCTACAGCCCACAGGGTATGTGGTTACATGTCCTCGCACATTTGGAAAAAACAATAAAGCTGCGTGAACTTTTCACACTTTGTCAGCGTGCCCCCAGTGGTTTGTTAATGTAAAGAAACACGTGTGATTCTACACAGTGGAATTGGGAAACAGGCATGTGGTCAGTGAAGTAAAAATTACAGCTGGAAAATTATTCATAACGAGCCATCCAAAGGGTGTTGTCTGAGCGACTACAGAGTTGATCAAAATGAGCAAAGACATTGACCACACACACGTCACAACAACACTACGGTGAATAGAAAGCAGCATTGTAGTGGCTGTGGTCACAACTGAAGGTAAGCACACGTGGCCACTGAGTAGTAAAAAAGGAGGTAATACACACAGTAGCACAAAAAAACCAAGACTTATACAAAAATAAGTTTCTTGTTTTCCACTCCATCCAGTCATGTAGCTAAAATGTAAATAAATACTGGTGATTGATGAAGTGGGAAAGGCCTCTCTGCTTTGAGTTTGTATGTTTCTCACCATGCACGTGTTGGTGTCCTATCAAAGTAATCCTCCAGGTTTGGAGAGATATTACTTAATATCTGCAGTAAGGTTTTTTGTCCAGTAGGAGGCAGTAATTACAGGAGGAAAGCCCTTCCTATGAAAAAGGAAGGGAAATAAAATAAAGTTTGCCCGCAAACCAAAAACATGCATGTTAGGTTGGTTGGCAACTCAAAATTGTCACTATGTGTGAGTGAGAGTGTGAACTTTGGTTTGTCTGTGTGTCTCCCAGTGATGGACTGGTGACCTGTCCAGGGTCTTTTTGACCTTTTGACTTGATGTTTTGGGGCAAAATAATTAAAATTAAAATGTATTCTGCTTAAAATCTAACATGACACCAAGTATTTTATTCCAAGCGTTATCTCTCTAGAACCATCAGAGACTGCTGCAGCTGTTATTTCTATGAAATGACATTGTTAGTGTGGTTTTCTTTGGATGGGCCCATTAAATGTAATTGATTCTGTCCTTTCCCTCCTCAGTGACAGTTTATTATTAATACATGACTTAGCAAAACCAACTGGTGCTCCTTAATCGGGCCACAAAGTGCCGAGGTCCGCAGTGCAATTATTCACTTGAAGATTGCTCCATACTGAAGTATATTTTTCTATCATTTGGCAGCAAACTGAAATCGATAAAGATAATGACTAGAGAGAGAGGCCATAATGCAGTCTGTGGCTATCGGTATGAAATCATACATTTGGCAAAGCCTCTTGAAATCTATCCTTTGTCATTAAAACTGTCCTCGTGTTAAATTATTCTTGATGTGACAGTTGGTTTTACTTTAAATCCACACATGGGAGAAGGCCTAGTATTTGATCTTGATTTAACTGAAGCTGATCACACTCCTCAGACTTCCTTCCTCATTCTGAGGATTCATTTCTCTTTTCCACAGCAATTCATTATGACATTTCATTGAAAAAAAAACTTAGATCCGGTAAAGTCATGCTATAAAGTCGTGCCCATTCATTTCAAGAACATGCTGACGGTGCTGTGATTCTTTATACCAAGTAGTTTCTAATTCAAATACTATAGACTGGATGGAACTGTTTGTTTCTTTATAGGTTTGTTTCCAGGTGTCATATATTGTACAGGTGGATGTTTTCTCAAAATATTTTAGGTTTAGTAAAATGTCATACTGTAAAAGGCAATGGAACTCATACTCATCCTCATCATCCACTTATTCAGGTCTGGTTTACTGGGACCATCTTCTCCCTGTAGCCACCTGTGGGACCCCATGGAGATCCCAGCCCAGCCTAGAGATGTGACTATGTGTGAGCAAATAGTTCAACATGATATAAAACAACAAAAATAATTCTGTGTCGACTCAGGAACACTTCTGAAAACACTGTTCATCCTTCAAGGACTAGACTACCGGAATTTCCAGAGTATAAGCCGCGCGTGTTTTAATGTTTAATTACCGTACTGTATATATGAGTTCCTGCTACCACAGAGGGGATTGTCAGGACAGAGATGACTGTTTGGTAACTACTGTATCAAAATAACCAGCCTACCGTGTCATTGTCTTCCTCCTGCGTACTGAAACCACCAAAGTCCTCTTCGTCAGTGTCAGAATCGAACAGGCCCAGAATCGCTTCGTCAGCCACGCTCTCTCCTTGAACGTGACCTCGCAGCGTTGCGAGAAAGTTCACGTTCATTACGTGCGCAAACGCGACGCGCGGCCATAGAAGAGGATTGCGCCATAGCTGCTGGAGCCGTTCTGAGGCTGTTTTACTCCGACACTGACGAAGAGGAAGAGGAGTTTATAGTTTTTAGAGCGACAACAAAGGAGATAAATTTTCCGATGTTACATTTTATTGGCCGATATTAATAGTAGACCAATAATATCGAACATCCCTACTTAAAATCTATTTGTCTCATTTTCATTTTTTTTTGCTCTTTTTCAGCACTTTGGTGCAACATTTTAAAAAATTCATTGCTATCAATAAGTTGACATTGAGGCGAACTTCTGCTCAGTGTCCCAACTTGTTTTAGGAACAAGGTTTCTAAATCCTGATCACCTGCAGACAACCCACAAACTGATCTTGTCTAAGTAATCAGTTTAAGAATTTGGGCTGTTCATCCATATCATCTACAAATAAATACTAATAAAAAATTATGTTGACGTTGAGATTTAAATTATTATGGACCCATCACACATTATACGTCAGAGCGCATCAATACAATGTGTAGATCAGTGAACATCTTTATTCTCTTGAAAAATAAAGTGAAAGCATTTAAGTTCCTTTATTTTAGGAAAAAATAGAATGAATTTTCTGGAGAAATTAACTTCTGCTTAAACTGATCAAATATTAGATCAGTTCTGTTTTTTATTTAAATCCTGCATATTTATTTACTATCAGAAAGGCAATACATCTTTATGCTACATGTCACTCAACAGACTGGGTATATACTTTTCTTTTCAATATGCAGTCAGTTGACAGGAAAACATACGGTTATGTAAGATTCAATCAAACGTTCAGTTTCACTGAAATTATTCAAGAATGAAAGTGTGGGATTTCTCCTGGTGATCTTACGTGGACCATGCTCCAGGAAAGGCTGCTTCAACTCTTCTCTTGAAGCCTGAATGCTGCTCAGAATTGAGCAACCACTTTACGTGATGACACAATCAGGCTGACCCTGGGGGGTTGGGTGGGGGGAATGATTTGACTTATTCCAAAATTATTAAGCAGAGAAAAAAAAATTGCAAAAGTTGGCATCTTGAGACCAGAATTGGTGTTTTATTTGTCTTTTTTCAGGAAAACCTCATAAGATTTCATTTACAAACTGAAAGTCTCAGGAAATCCAGACACACTTGTCCAAATATGGGTGAATGAAACTCTGGATCTTGAATCGGAAGTTTGTGCAAACCCCTGGTGTACGCTTCCTTCCTCTTTTGATTTTACTTACATCGACCATCAGCAGCAGAAATGAAGTGAAGGCTGATCATCAGCACATGATGCTTCCTGCTGAAATCAGCAGGACGTGTGACCAAACGCAGCCATTTACCAAAAACCTAAACCAGAAAAAACGTGACTGAACCAAAAAATGCTGTGATTTAAAAAATATTTACTTTGCATTTGATCCCACTAAACCCCAATAGTCATGTTTCTTCTTATTATTATTATTACTTGATAATATTCTGTTATTCCTACATGTGAGGCCGGTGACATTCAAAACGGCTGTGACAAACTTGGCTAAGAGATTTCATTTATGCCAACAAAATCAATATTCAGGTAAAATATACAAACAATTCTTTCAAATTCTGAGCTAAAGTGGTTTCCTCAAAAGCATGAAACTCATAAAATTAGGATAGGGATTGGATGACGTAACATAACACACACATTTCACAGGATCACATTCAATGTGACATTTTCTTTAGGGACATTTTGCATTTTTCAAAAAGAAAATGAAAACATACATTATAAAAAAACATGACTGTGAAAGAGGGGGTTATTGTTTATATAATTATGATCCAGAATTACCTGTTGCTTAAATCTGTCCATAACACAGAACAACATATTTATAAGAAATTGATTATATGGAATCATGGCACAGGACATATTTACAGTAAGAATGGAGTAAAGATCACTTTTTGGAATCTTAGAATTGTAATAAATGATAGTAACTTTGCATTGAGGATAAAACCTTACAGGTATTTTACTCTAAAAATGAACATTTTTGCAGACCTGAAAAGTTGCATCTCCAAGTTAAAAGTCCTCACAGGACACACCAAATTATTATTTTAAAGCCAAAAGCTTTTTTATTGTGACTTATTTTATTTGTAGTTGTCAAAATACATTTAAAATACAACATTTTATTGAACAAATGTTTGTTTTTTATAGAAAAGGATCAGTAAATCTTTCTAAACATGAGATATTACAAGAATCTTGAACATTTAATTACGTTTTTTTAAGCATCAGATTCCCTGAATTTGATTGGTCGATTGCTTTACTAGTTTCTTGAAACTAAATTTTCCTCCATTATCAGCAGCAAGAACAGGATCTGAGTCTTTTTTCATTGACACTGATGGATTTAGTCAAGTGAATGGAGCTCTGGAGTTTAGTAAAAGTCAGTAAGGGGTTGTGGTAACAGGAATTAAACTGGACTTCATTTCATCTTGAATCTTTTATATTTTGAAAGATAAAATTATCAGCATTTTTATAGGCATCCCATTAGTAAAAAAAAAAAAAATCTAAAGGTCATCTGAACAAAGATCTGAACCAGGGTCTGAAGAACAGCATCCTGTTTAACCCTGAAGCAGCTAAAACAGGTAACAGAGGCTATAGTTCACACTGGATCACCAGAACTGAAACAGAATAAAACGTATCCTGGTTTGAGTCAGAATTTGCTGTCAACATCATAAAAGCATGGATCCATCCTGCTTGTATCAACGGTTCAGGCTGCTGGTGGTTTAATGGTGTGGATTCTGAAGGTGTAACCAACAAAGTGGCCAATGTGAACATCAAGATGACAAAAGTAATCATAGAAACCAAGTCTTTTTTAAGAGAGATGATATTTTGTTAATTACTCCAACTAAGAAAAACAAAATATCAAAATGTTTCCACTTATAGCCTGAAAGGTCAATCCCTTCGTCAGACAAACACATATAGAACCGTTCCATTAGAACACCATGTGGCCTAAACATACACTAACCCACTGACATTTATTTACAGAATACAGCATGTGACTTAGTTTGCCACAGATTTTCATCTCCGAAAGGTTTCACAACATGGTGACCCAAACTTTTTCTGTTTCTCAATGAAATTTCAAAAAGGGAAAATGGGTGTCTGCAGGACAGTCCAGTGCATCACTTCCTGATCAACTCCCACATGCTTCACTCATTCATTCAGTCTGACTCACTTCCTCTTTTCATCCTATAAAACCTGGAGCTCTGTTCTGAGGAGTCCAACAGTCAGATCCTCTGGTCAGCCTCTACAGAAGCTCTCTGGACCATCTCACATCGTAACCATGCAGCTGTGTGTTAGACTGGCCTCCCTGGTCCTCCTGGCTGGAGCTTTAGTGATGTTAGCATCTGCCTCTGGTGAGTTAGTTAATACTTATTATGTGCAAAAACCTTGTGCTGTGATCATCTATCTCAACATGATTGGGAAATGTGAAGGTTATCATTTTATAACAGCAAACTTTCTCCACAAAAACAGAAATAAAGATTGCGAAGTGCTGCACCGAGGTTGGTGTCACGAACATCACAGCTTCCATCACTGGCTACAGGATCCAGAGGAGGAACCCGCCCTGTGTCCGTGCAGTCATGTAAGTTTTAGGACATGACTAACACATTTTATAGCTCAAAATATAGAAACATTTTCAATTTTTAAATGTAATTGTTCTCTCTGTTCAGATTTCAGACCACAGAGGGAGAAGTCTGCAGCCACTGGAAACAGGACTGGGTGTTTGAGAAGATCAAGGAGCTAGAGTGAGTAGACCCTGGTCTTAGACAGTAGCAGCAAACAGATGTTTCATTTTTGCACAATGATTCGTGCAAAACAAGATGATAAATTCATATTCATGGGTTGTTTTTTGTATTTTACAGGCAGGAACGCAAAGCTAAGAAGACGACTCCTCCTACTACAGCTACCTCTACAACCACCAGCTCCACGTCGTCTTAGAAAACTACAAAACACCAATTAATTTAAAATATTTTAAAATACCTAGTAATGTTGTCAGTATTTAATATTTATTACTAGCTGTATTTATTTGTTGTGTATTGTATCTTAAAGATGTTCTGCTGCTTGTTATTAAGTTATAAAATAAGGTTGAACAGACACAAGATAAGAATGATGCAGCGCTGATTAAAGTCAATGAAGGCTGACTTATGTTTGCAACAAATGAAATAAACAAACTTGTTGTCAACTCACATTTGTTGTTTTTATTAGCTGATACCACAGTTTGCAGGAGAAAACATGAAATGTACTTGTTTTGTTGTAATTGAGTAAATAACTTTTAGAGAATTCTAATCTTTCTCATTCTTGTTGGAAAAACTCATGAACATGCTGGTGGAAGATAACCCTGGACTGGACTAGACTGGACTGGACTGGACTGGAGTGGAATAACCCTGGAAGATGTTTGAGATTACTTAGATTATACGTTCTGTTCATGTTCCTACAGCATGTAGTCCCTGGTTCCATCAGGGTCAGAACCTGTTTGCCTTCTGTGGTTGACTTATCTTATAACTGAGGAATGAATCTGTCTGAAGACACTTGTTGAGGGTTTTTCTGTGAGCTTTCAGTGATTCTCTCTTCATCTGGGTTCAGCTTTGTTTTCGATTAGCTTTCTCTTTACCTGCAGGTCAGCCTGCATCTGACAGCCTCCAAGCTAAAGCCCAGGACCATGAACAATGTTTTACTTTATGATTAGCTGTGATTTATATGGCTCTTAAATAGATCCTGTCTCCTCTTACCAGTGAAAACAGTCATAGATCTAAATCATGTAGACTCACACTCTTTTTCCTTACTTAGTTTGTAACATTTCTAGCTTCTACAAATCAACAGTTCTTCATATTTCAGCCAAGTTTCAACTCTTTCTTGAGCAAACTGTCAAAATGTCTGAGCCATCAAGTCTGTCCATATAGTTTTGACCTTCTTTTAGTTAAATTTTGAGCTTACAAAGTCTTTTCAAATCACTTTTTGTGTGTTTAAATTTAGCCAATGGCTTAATAAATTGTAACTTCTGGTGTTTTATCATTTTTACAAACTCCACATTTGGGCTACATATCACTGAGTTCCAAAGTTCCACAACTTTTTTTTTTTTTTACATCTATTTGTTTTTTTATTATAAAATGTATGAGCAGCACACACACACACATGAGCAGTTTGATTCTTTTATTTAAAATCTGCTTAATTGCTTGTGAAGGAAACAATCCATTTTAATTTTTTATAAGACTGTTAGTGAAATACAACAAGTATCTTATCTCAGTTTATCTCATCTCACCTTATCATGTCTTATCTTATCTCATTTTATCTTGTTCTTTTGTCTCATCTCATCTCATCTCATCTGATCTGATCTTATCTCATTTTATTTTATCTTGTCTTATTTAATCCTATCTGATCTTATCTCCGCTGTAGCAATAAAACAGCATTTAGAAGCATGTTTTAGAAGCATGTTTTTCTAAAGACTTAGTCTGCCATCTAGTGGATCCCTTAATGACTGCATCACATCCTCAGCGTGTCACCTTGTCAGTCGGGGACACCAGCCTCCTCTGGGTGTTGAGCTGAAATAGAAACTGCCTCCCTTTCAGTCACGTTGAGCATTTGCAAAAACTCAGAGGTCAGACCCGTCGCTGGAAAGTTTACAGACACCTTCAGCACCTCAGACTGCCTCTTTTTTTAAAACTCAGCACTCATCTGAAACATGAAGCCGTCTGGGCAGCCTTGTGTTTTCTGTTAGCAGAATTTAGCAGAGATATTCACTAGAAACCTTTAAATTTAAACATTTTATAACTGACTGCTGCTCTTCTTGATCACTTATTCACACACATCCACTCTCCTTTACCAGGACGGGATTCTTCTGCATGCATGTGTTTATGTGCACACATCTCCCTTTAATACTAGCTGATTCAGTCCTTCTGATGCTGCTTTTATCCTATTTATTATGATTTGATGTTTTTATATGTTTGTGAAGTCCCTTCCGAGGCCTCTGGACCAGGTCATGTTCAAAAATGAGAACTGGTTCTTAAACATAAAGGTTGAATGAATTTGATAAAAGGATATTTGGCCCACGGTGTTAAAGGTTGAAAATGACTAAACCCTGAACTGTTAATAAAATAAAGTGGAACGCATCAGGAGCTGGAGTGTGGAACATTATATTTAATTGTGCATATATAACCCTTTCCATAAGGTCAGTTGTGAAATGTTATATTTTTGTAAAGGTAACAGTTTTATATATTTTTATAGTTTAACGCAACAGTCGCATGAAAAAAATGTTTTAGTTATGAATTGAGTTTATTATGCTGAAGCACTTTAACTTGACAAAGCAACATATTTAAATAAAAACTCTAAATAACAAAAAGACTTTAAAAAGCTAAAATAAGAAGTGGAAAAATGATCTAAAGCATTTCTCTGAAGTACTATATTAGTACAGGTTACCTCAAGTTTATAAGTGAGTCTGAAAATGTTAAAAAGCAACAAAAAAAAGCTATGATAATTAAAGCTTTAGGGTTTAATATTTGACAGAACCTGATTACATAAAATTAACAATTTCTCAAATTTCTTGTAAAAAAACAACTGAGCTAATCAAAGCTGTCGCTGCGTGGGGTCCTAGTCGTCCGTGGTGCTGACGGCTGACCCGCTGTCGTCGTGAATCCGAGCGTTTTCCTGCCTCATTGTAACTTCTTGTTCATCCAAGGTGGTCTTAGACATCTTTTTCAGTTTTGAACTAAAAATAAATTAAGTTATTTATTAAAGCAGCCCTAAAATAGCCCCCTACTCAAACAAACATGAGTCTTGCCTTGATTTTGAGGTCAGTTAGAGGTCAAACTAAAGCTGGATGTTTTTGTAAATCGAGTCAGGGGCTCTTACCTGAGTAAGGACAGAGTTTTCTTCACCCACTCATCTCGCGGAGTCACACAAACCTCAAAGTTATTGATGGTGTAGAAACTATAATAATGAAACAATGATGATCAGATAGGAGCATCAGTCAGTCTGTGTGATATAAATCAACATCACAGAAATATGATAGATACTCCTTTTATTGATCCGTTTTGTTATTCAATTTATTTAGTTCTACAACTTAAAATGATCAGAAGCAGCTTTTGAATAAACAAAACCATCATGACAAACTCATCCTCGCCCACCATAAATCGTTCAGAGGAGATTCTTACATGACTGCCTCGATGCGACAGTATTCCTGGGTGGTTTGTTCTCTGTAGCCCCTTATTCGCGCGAAGGGAACTGGCTTCCTGGTGTATCTTGTACAACAGGCTTTTCCCAGACGAGAGCCTGAGATGAACAGACGCTGTCACAAACAGAAACACCGACAGGACTTCCGATTCTGTGATGGAACGAACTTACTGGCAGCTGGAGTGGGACCGAGCATCCCCATTATGAAAAAGAGGAGAATGGTCGCCATGGTGATACCTCTGGCCGTCATCTTGTCAAACTTGTCAGTAAATTCACGACTCCTGCGTGTCTTTATATACTTGATACCCTGGGGGTGTGTTTTGTAATCCGGTGGCCTCTGAATTGAGGACAGGAAGCCCACTGAGATGTCACAAAGCAGCTAAAGATGTGCCATTAGATTAGAAATTAACTTTGATCGTTACTGTAAAGCCTTCAGTGAAGTGGTGCAAAGCACTTGGTGTATGAACACCCCCCCCCCCACTGGCTCACAGATTGATTTATATTCTCTGTGTTGAACCCTCGGATGAAACCCTGCTCTCAAATCAAACCTCTAAAACTTCAGTCCAGGCTGCTCCATCCATTGCTTTATCTTCATGTTATGTCCAGATGACTTACAAATGATAATGTAACCATAGAGGCAAACAGCAAACTACTTCACCAAACGTACTTGAATGAATATCATGCAAGACGTTACCAGTTTTAAAAAGTGTCACAAACTTTGACATGTCCTTGTTTCCTACAGCTCTGATTGACCGAGTGGTTTACAGAATCAGCATTCTTCAGGCTGTTTTGTGATGAGACAGGGTAAAGTACCAGACGCCAGTCGAAACCACCCTGACCTATTTAATGTGCAGAACGATGGCAGCCCTGCACCTTGCTCAGATGACCTAGATAGACCACACATCTTTAAAGATAAATGCTCTTTAACATTATAATGATGAATACTATTATAAACTCCAGGTTTAGGCAGCTATTTGTTGTAATTACCATGGACAGAGTACTTTAGTTTCTGCAGCTATAAAAGAGGAGATATTCATGCTTTTTCCTACATCAGCACTATAAATATGTTTTGAATCAAGTGGGTTTTTTATGAGCCCCTGTTGTTTGCAACTTCCTGTACAGATGTTTGCAGCATGCTAACAGCGTAGATGGGACCATCTGGTAAATAAATCTCAGAGTTTGTTGCATTTTTTTTATTCCAGCAGATAAAGTCAGAGAATCCTGAGATTTTAGGATCACGACGTCCTGGATGACCAATCATCTGCTCCAACAACTCCACAAAATATGTTCAAAAAGAAAAATCTTACGTGAAACACCAAATTTAAAATAATTCATGTTATTATTTCACTTTAAAGCACCTCTCAGACTGCTGGTGCATCTGCAGCTCCTTGCTGTTTTATCCCATAGGAGGGCAGTGTTGCCATTGGACAAACAGGATTTAATAGATAATGGTGACAAATTTGTTTCTTTTCAGAGTCTTTAGGGTTGTTTGTCACATCAACAATAATAGGATGGAAATAAAAATCACAGAGATAGTTTTGAAATCACCTAAATGTTCTGTTAAATGCAGCTTCTGTCTTGATTTCATGCCTTCTAGTTCATCTTTTGTGTGACAGATTGATAAAAGGGAAGGCGGTGTGATCAAAAGGATTATCCTCATTAAGCCTCTATAAAACACATCCTCCTGTTTTTTCCTAAAAACCACACAAACACACACCTTCACTGAGACAACACTCCTAAAGTGTCCTGAGTGTAAAAAGAACTATTTGCTGCTTTTTGAGCTCTTTGAGTTTTTGCTTGAGAACAATGACAACCTTCAGTTTCAGATTCTCGAATGTGATGAATCACTGCCTTTCAAAATGACACATTAGAACTTTTACACACATTTATTTATAGTGTTCTTCATTTTTCTCAACAAAATTGCTTACTAATCAGTTGATAAAGCACCTAAAACCTTCATCAACCATCAAAAGAATTTCAAAAACGACCAAACTAATGTCTAGAAATGTGAAAGTACTTTATTTTATATTAAATGTGTCTGAAAAATTCAGGTGTGTAATAATATTTTTTTCCTTTTTACCCACTAAATCCTCCAACAAAGTATTAGGCGCTGCCTGCTGCTGCTGCTGTGAAGCAGCTTTGTGAAACATTCCGACACAGAAGAAGTCTGCTCTCTTTTACTGGAAACAGAGTTGCTGAGAGCTGCGAGAGTGAACTAAAATAGTAGTGCTACAGGCGGTAAAAGCGCCATGATGCCAAAAAGACACTCAAACGGTTGGCACAGTTGAGGGGAATTGCTTCTTTGTGGGTTTATCGCCATGAGTAACAGCTTTCATTACACATCTTTTAATACTTTCTTGACGTCAAATACCCGGAGATGTACAGTTTTTGCAACTGTAGGGCTAATTTCACTAACAAACTTTTTACTCTTTAGTCATGCTTGATGTCTCTACAAAAACTCATTTTTCTTATATCACTTTTGATTTTAGATACTTTTTTTTTTTGCTCATGAAATGGTGCGAGGTCGACTTTTCCTCCTCCTTGGTCCCTTTTCTTCCTTTCATACTCACGCTGCTGGATGCAGGGCCAGAAAAGAGATGTGGGGAGGGGGACGACGGGATGCTGAGTGTAAGACGGAGAGGAGGGGGGGGGGGGGTCACCATTGAGTTGTCCACCCACACGAGGCCCCCTTCTGGTCACCTGCGTGGGTGTGGGCCGAAAGAAAGGCGAGGATGCGCACAGACGCATCACACAAAAGCGAAAAGAGAGAGAGAGAGAGATGGCTGCTTTCTAACCCTAAATGTCAAATGTGGCAGAGCAGTGTGGAATAAAAGCATTTTTAATTAGCAGGAAACTTCCTCTAGCCTGCATAAAGGGGTATTGTGAGTCTCCTTCTAAAAGCACTTCACAACAGAGGAGGGTTCAGACGGCAACGTGATAAAAAAATGATCCAAAAGCATTTGGCTGTGGCGTGATCTTATAGGAGGGAGAAAGGCCTTTTTGTTTATGGTAATAAGCGTTGTTCCACACTGTGGCACTAAAGGTAATGGGCTCGTCTGCGCTTTATTCAGGAATTATGGCAAACTGCTTGATATATTTAATTATGTGAGCCCAGCAGATTCTGCCTTCACTGTTTCCTCCTACATGCCATCTGCCCTGTGTGTCCAGACTGTGGGTGATAGAGTGTGTGTGTATTGGGGGGGGGGGGTTATTGTGGAAAACTCATAAGAAAACTTGTGATGTAACAGTCTTTCTTACACTATTGTTGTTCAAACCAACACTGTAACATCCGCACTCGAGTAGCAGATGACTAAGAAAGGGAAGGATAGGAAGTGAAACGACCTCCGTGACATCAGAAAGTACCCGGAGGTGTTTTAGTTTGGCAGCGATAAATCACAGCCTGGGGTTTTGGGTTGTGTTTTTTTTAGGCAGGCAGAGGGGAAGTATTTTTAGGGTGCTCTGTTATCTGTGGAGAAGGAGGCCGTGCGGTATCACAGCCGGGTCACATCGCTGACGGGGGAAACAGCACACACTCTCCGCCGAGACGCCCGATAAGAAGGAACAGAACAAAGATTTCACTCACACGTCTAAAAACACACACACACACACTATAAACCACATCCCCAGGAAGATACTCTGCACATGTTCTCTCTCTCTCTCACACACATAAAAAAGATCACATCAGAAGAGTCTCTGAGCTCCACGGCCAACCTGGGTGTGTTTTCCCTCCGATGACTGACAGACAAAAACCAGCATCATCGTAAAACGTCTTCACAACCCACTTTATCTCTCTCTGTCTATCTCTCCTCCATTGTAGTGCTCCTAAGATGTAAATGCCAGCAGAGCAGATGGATGGAGGGAACATCTCATCACTCTGACACCATGTTTATGCAATCGCATGCAAACACGCCACACAAACACTCTCCGAACACACACACGCTCATACTGTATGCTCTAAAACAAAGTGCTGATGGAGTTTCTCGACACTTACACACCGGAGCACCGAGGAGGGTTGAAGTAGACCTTTGTCTGCCTCTTCCTTTGTTTATTTTCAACACTCGGATGTGCGTTCGCTCTCATGTGAACTGAGTAATTTACCAGACTAGCAGCTGCTTAGGGAGGAAACCGGGTACCAACGAAACGCCTCTGACATGCTAACAAAGCTTCGTCGACCCGAGGAGTTCAGTCGGCGCACACCGTGCAGATTTAGAAGCTCAGATTGTTATCTGTCACATTTCCCAGAGAATATCGGTCTGGTTGTGTGAATATTAAATGGTTTTAGCTCCCAAAGCAATCTTAGCACTCTGTGTAGGACTGCGAGCCAAATGAAAGCCGAGCTCGCTCCAGGAATATCTTAGGGAGCCTTTGAGGGAAGATCCTCTTTCAACACCCCACACCACGCCGCCGCCGCCGCCCACCCACCCAATCAAATTCTCACTGGCAACGCGCTGCTCCTCATCTCCTCTCCTTGCTGCTATTGTTCATCTCTCTCAGCCGCCCACACACCTACCGTCCCTCGGGCTTTTCTCCTCTCACACACACACACCAGCACAAATTTACATTTGGCTACTTTGTCTGTACTTCAGTTTAATTCTTCCTTTCTCCTCACTTTACCACTATTAGACATGATGAGATTATATATGTATATATATATATATATATGTGTGTGTGTGAACACAGAATCACATGGGTAAGTACGGCAACAAACACACACAGGCCCTATATTTAGTCAATACAGATGTGTGGGCAGCGACCATCTGGGGCCCCAAAAGGAACAAAAAGTCTGTGTAAGATGTGTGGCACAAGGATGAGGGCCAAACTCCAAGGGTCCAAGGCAGGAGGGGTCATTGTAGAGCCACCCCCCCCCCCCCCCCCCCCCCCCCCCCCCCCCCCCCGACCCGCCTCTCCCCGAAGTGAGCTGGGAATCTCAGGGGAGAGTGGGAAAAACATCTCGACTATCATCAATCAAAACTTCGCTGACACAAATGACCAGGAACAACAAAGTGTTCTCCATCCAAATCACTGTGTCACCTCCACCCTGCGGCCTTGTTCCCACCCACCTGCGCCTTCGCCCCATAGGCCCTCGCCGGACGCCGAATGAAGCGATTGGTTCGCCGGTCCTCCCCCCAAGCGAAAATCGAGTTTCCCTCATGGCTAATTGGGTCTTTGTGATTGCGCAGTCGATCGTGGGACTGTGGGAGAAAGAAACACGAAAACGGTATTATGGTGAACGACGGAAGAGTGGCAGGCCGAAGCGGGGAGATGGGTTTTTTCTTTTTTTCTCCATCTCAAAGCGCCAGATGCTCTTCCTGGGTTCATTATGATGCCTTACGGGGAGCTGAGATGGTTTCGGCGTAGCAACTGAGAAGGCACAAAAGCAAGATGGAGACCTAGGAAGATGCACAAACACGTGCATGCAAATGCTGCACTCGGTTGCTCAAAACACCCCAAGCTAACTGTCACTATTGGTGATTTCCTGAAGACTTTGTCAGAATTTACATTTATGCACATTTAGGTGAGAAACCCATTTTTCTTTGAACTCTTGGTGTCAAAAGTACAGAGCGTAGGAGGTCATAGGTCACGGGCCTCCTCTCTGTTTGTCCCATCATGCTTTTCACACAAGGCCATTCCTCTGCAACTGTTTGTTTATAGCAGCCTTTTTATTAAGAAATGAGTCAGCGCTCCTTTTTTTAATTACGCCCATATGGGATTTAAAACATTAGCGACTGCAGCTGACAGATGGTTGGAGACTGACTGAAGCTCCTTATCCACATGTCATTAGCACTACAGCATCCAACAACCTAGATGACAGTTGGGGTGGTGGTGGAGGAGGAGGAGGAGGGGGGGGGAGGTCTCCTCCATCAACAGGTGGCGCTGCAGGCACACTCTTTGCTGCTGTGCCATTCTCCTGCAGGACAAAGAACATCACCCACATGCACGCAGCCCAGCCCCTCTGTGGGGGAACTTAGGGAGATATTCATGTTATTGAAATTATGTGCGTGACGTTTGTTCTCGTGGAGCCTGGTTGTTATGACCCCTGCGTCCTGCGGGTCATCGCAGCTAAATGTCACTCTGACGTCAGACAATTGTTCACATATCTCCATTAGATCAGAGCGGAGTGGATCAGAAATGTCACTTTTATTTAAACGTTATAGGATCCCTTTGAGTTATTATTTATTTTTTTTAGTTTTATGCATTTTTAAGTTCTGTTTTCTAACTTTCCAAATCCATAATTGAATCAGTAGCTCTCCTTACCTCTCACAGCTCTAACCCTAAACTCACTTGACGCTAATAGGAGCCACAGAGCTGTGTGTCATTAGGCTCATGTCATTTCCCATTAGAGGAGGCTTGTGAGTGGAGACCGCCCCAGACTCCGCCGCTGCTGCATCCCAACTCCAACCTTGGTTTTCATTCACACACACTTTTCCCACCGGGAGGGATGGAGGCGCTTCAGCCAGCGCGCAGAGCCAACGGAGGACGCGTCCTCGCGGCACACATGGCTGCGAGCTGGTGGCGAGCATTTTCCACGTCCGTCTGGATAATATCACTAGTTTCCAGTGCGAGAACGAGGATTTATCCATCTAATGAAGGTATTTAATGAAGGGAGGGGGAAGGATTCGATCGGGTTTTTTTTTTTTTTTCCGCGGAAGGAGAAAAGGCGCTCCGGGCGCATCGGAGGAGAGCAGAATGAATCCGATCAGTAAAGAGAAAAGTGGGATTTTAAGATCATTTATCTCTTAATGATAGTTTTATGGTTTCTGATAGAGTACTGGCTTGAAGTTGAAGTAAACTGTTTGTTTCCAGCGCTGTAACTGGACTGCTTTGTGTTGTTTTACAGGATTCTGCTCAGTATTAGGCGTTTTTTAAAAACTTTTAGTTGCTTTAAGTAATTAAACAAATTCTGTTCTAATAGAAGCTAATTTGTGTGAAATTGTGCAAAAGAACAATAAAAATATAAGTAAAAGTATAAATAACTAAAACAAGTTGGACAAATGCATTTGTTCCAAGCTTACATAAAGAAGAGAAGTCTTTTATCTTGACTAACTTTAGTTTTTACTGCTTGGTTGTGTTGTTTTGAAGCACTCCTCTTTATGTGTCCTAAAACCCACTTGGATTTGTGAAAATGTGCAATTTTAGTGACCCTGCTGGATACCAGGACAGTGCCAGGAGAGCTGAAATGGGCAGCCAGTCCTTCAGAGGGAGGGGTGAGTGGGAGCAGGTTTTTTCTCTTCTTTACAGATACACTATTTACAACCTGCTCTCTCTTTTCAAAACACAATCTCTCTCTCAAACACACACACACACACACATACATATATTACACACACTTGTGCACACTTGGTCTGGAAGCTGTAAATAATCTTCCCACAGATTTTGCAATGTGCTGTTGTTCTCCAAGCCTAAGTGCTAATATGAGATTGCTGGCGTTGCGTTTGGCACAAGCGGAGGCACAAACCAGCTTGATGGTGGGTGTCATTTTTTAGGGATTTGTACTACCAGCCACTTGCCAGGATAAATCCTGGAGATATTTGTTTTATATTTTATTTTTCCAGCTTTATGTACTTTTTGTTGCTGCGATGCAGCATCCCCACATCCGCCATCTTCCTCCTTCCTCCGACCACTTCGGATGAAGAGTTTTTGGTGAACTTGACTTTCACTAAGCTCTCGTTTGATCACATGCTGCTTGATTGACAGGGTCCTGGTCTTCACGTACTGAGCTTTAGATTACAGGCACCCCCCATCTACAGCCTCCTTCAGCCACATACATACACACACACACACACACACACACACATATACAAAAACTCTGGTTGGGGCAAATGCAAAGCTCTCTCCCCCTGACAGCTGTGATTTTTGTCTGCTGACAAAAACTCCAAAGGAGGCTAAACAAAGAGGCATCATACTCCATGTTTGCTTTCATACCACTGTCTTCCCTCTGCAAACACACACACACACTCAATGCATCAGTGCAACAAGCAGTGCACAGTTAACTTTAAGAACAGGCCGTATGTTTGAGGCTGGATAATAAAACTCTGATAACGTTCATCAGTCAGTGTGCCGTCATAAAACTTTACAGTCAGATATGACTTCAGTACATTCTTAACCTTTAACTGCCCCAGAAGAAAAGGAGCCAATCACATAAAGAATCAGCTTTACTTGACAAATAAAAGGTCAAAATCTCTTGAATGTTTTCTGCACTGCAGGTCCGTTTTGCAGGTCTGGTAAAGAAAAATAATTTACATCACTGTTAATTTATCAGCATGTCTGCAATAAGCCTGCATGGGCCACTGACAAAATATCGATCAGACTGAAGATGCACACTGCACAACAACACCCCCCCCCCCCC
>SSNR01000127.1:427961-452824 GCA_006937965.1 Callopanchax toddi
CCCCCCCCCCCCCCCCCAATCACTTGATGTCCAGAGATACTTGTGTCCAAATTTAGCCAAAATATTACACTTAAATATGGGATTTTAATTGACCTGTCCAACTGTAGCTCAAACAATGAAATTCAGTTTTTTTTTTCTACTTTGTGTAAAAGATGTTTCAAGTTTCACTTTGCAAACACGTTTCCACAGTTTAGATGACAAGAAAAGTCAGATTTTTTTGTCTTTTCAACTAAATTTTGCTGGCAGGTCACAGGAACTTAGTCTCATTTTCAAGACCAACTTTCTCTTAGAGCGGACAAAGAGTTGCTGCGGAAACCATGAAACTAAGTTGGGACATTTGGGGAATAGTAAAATTGGGAATACAAATTAAATATATTTAGACATTTTGTGACAGTAAAATTTGCAGAACATTTGCTAAATGTTTCAATTTATTTGCGGTTTTGACCATAAACATGGTAAAGATAGCATCACAGACAGCCTGTGCTCACCTATTCATCAACATAATATGGGAGTTTGTTAAGCATCAAATAAGTAATTATATGAGATCAGTGAATACTGACTTAAGGTTCATTGAATTAAAAAAAAAAACATTATTCTTAAAAGAGTTGATTTTCACTCATTTTTCCACTAAATTTGTAGGAAAATAGGGGGACTTTGAGCTAATAAGTTATTTTGTTATTTAATAATGCAAACTGTCAGCTTTCTCTTCATCCAGATGGCTGTTAAGCACAAAAACAGCTGTTGATGTTCCCTTATAGGTTATCTGTTTACCAGCATCTCTGCAGTAAACTCACTATTAATACGTTGCATCTTTCTGAGTTTCCATTGGTTACTTGACAACTTTATATAGTGGTAACAAAAATTCTGGAAAAAAAAAACTGTTCCCAGTCATGAAACAACGTGTCACTCACACTTCATTTGCAGAACAAATTCATGGACTGAGATAAGAGCTTGTTAATGAGAGTTTTAGAGCTGGAGTTCATGGCTCTGATCTGGATCTCCTGAACCACAGCTGGTTGCAGGTTGAACCTTTTCAGGCTGTGATCAGTTTTTAATGTCCTTTAGTTCGAGCTGTAGACACAATCCTGTCAAAAATCCACCCTGAACTTTATATCAGCGCATACCCGATCAGCTCACACTTCTCTCATCATACTGGTGACATGATGACATGGAGGGTTTGATACTTGTGGGGATTTTGTTGAAATGTGGGAAGCATGGGGACAACAGACAGAGTGGAGACACTTTTACAACGTGACTCTCCACTCTCGCTCAAACACACAGATGGACAGGGACCAATTGAGAGACGGGGGGTGAACGAGTTGCTGATCTACACCCTCGGTTTTATTTATGAAGTCTATCCCAGCAGGCTAATTGTATAACAAACAGACCCATAACTCAAAGAGAACAGAGGAGATGCTAAGAGAGGAAAAGACGGGGAGATGGATATAAAAAGAGAGATGCAGTTTGGTGCCAGTTGGCAGTAAAGAGAGGAGGAAGAACTTAAGGTTTTTTTCTTTTTTTCATTGCGATGATAAAAAAAAAAAAAACAAAGCCAGAGTTTTTTGTGTGACAAATGTTCTCTGGAACCTCCACCCGACTGGCCCTATTTGTTCCGTCTGAAAGGAGGAGGAGGTCGTCCCTGAGCTCTGAAAGATGTTACTAGATTTAGGAGCTCCTCTTGACTCTGCAGAACATCCAGCAGATGTGAAGTGCCATCTATCTATCTGCTGCCGTCCTCTCTTTCTGCTGCTCTCACTGCCTGTCAGGTTGTTGGCTCGGAGCAGCTGCGTCGGTACGAATCCATCAAAGTCTGGATGAATGCATCGAGCTGATCAGGGACGTCTCTGGTGCTGCAGAGGGACAGAGATATCTGTTTTCACTTTGAAATCTGCAGAAAAAGAAGGAGAAACGATGGAGAGAAGAGAAAATAATCCATTGAATAAACTTTCTTTTCTCTTGTGAGGTCAAAAGGTTTTGTAATCTTCTCACCTCGCATGCATTCTTCCTCACAGCAGAGCTAACTTGCTTTGACCGACAAACACTGACAGAAATACTTTATATATTCAATCATTTCAGAAAATGCCTCCTATTTATACATAGTTGGACTTTCTTGGAACTTTAAAAAAAAAAGGTCTTGAACTTTTTTCAGGCTTTGCACATAATCAAAAACTTCTAATAAAAAGTGAACTGGTTCTTTGGGCACCATGAAGATGATTCCTAAAGAGCTATTAGATGATCAGCTATAGGAGGAAGCAGCACAGATTTCTTCCTGTTTCTTTAGATGTGACTTTCAGCTGTAGTTTTTTAATTTTTGTGTCAGTTCTCATTCTTCCTCCTCTTTATTTTAGTTCCTTAAGAACCAATTTAAAATGTCTGTTTAGTCTTTTAAGTGTCGACACTCATCAGTCTTTTGAGCTTCGGTGCATTTTAATGTTAAAATGCCTCATTTGGTGGGCGTTAGTCAAACAAAGAAAACAACAACATTTAGTCTAAAATTGGAATCTAAGTGATTCAGAAATCCTGGAAAAAAATGCTGATTAAATTCACAGAAAACAAGATATTTTTGCTCTTTGCAGCAAAAATCTATAACTTCAGTTGCATTCAGTGGATGCTTCATTCTACCAAGTGGCCGACCTGTCAGGTAAAGGGTTAATGTAGCAGCACACAGTTATTAGTGATGTTAAAATAAAAAGGAGGAATGTTGCTATCAGAGAGCAAAGTCTCACCTCCTCTGTGTGTGTTGTAATCTGACCTCCTGTGCTCCGGTCCAGCTGTGTGCACATGTTAGTGCATGTGTGCTCCTTGAGGACGCCTGGAGAAATCTCACCAAAGAAACAACTTTCTTCAAACCTGTTAAAGTATTCATTAGGCTTTTCTGCAGCAGGATCTAATGAGCAGCCGAAAGGCGTCAAGAGAACTCAATAACTTTAAGGCCAAACTACAAGTTCAGCTCTGGGTACGAGGCAGTTGTGATGGTTTAGAAATCCAGTAAAGACTCGGTGTCCTCGTCACATGAGCTCTGACAAACTGACGTCTTTATGTCAGCCTTAATAAAACTGTAAATTAGATAGTAAATAAAAGCCTCATCACAATGAGAAGGTGGCACCGCTGCTGTTCAGTAGGATGCCAGAAACTCTGCTGCAGGTCTGCATGGATTTATAGCCACAGAAAGTCAGAGCAACAAATGAGACATCCGTTTGAGTCTGGGTAATAAGCAGCTGCTTAAGTGGATGCACCACGCTCCTGTTTTTATAACAAGCAAAGCCAGACCTCAGCCAGAGGCAGCCAAGGGTGGAGAAGTTTAACGAGCTGCTGGGCTGTTAATGTTTGGAGATGAGGTGGGTGTTTCCACCTGTTTCATTTTAGATTCAACTAACTTAATCCTCCTGTTTTAGGGTTGTAGTTAGAGCTCGATTCCCAACTAAAAAGACACACAGAAAAAGGAAGTTTATCTAGTCAGATTTGTGGCTTCTGCAAACTTTGAGTTGATTGAAAAGTGCTCTGTAATCTGCAGCAACATGTTTACATCGTTAATGGATTTTAGGATCTTCCCAACCTGCTGAAATGAGCCGAAACGCGAGCGGACTCAGTCGAAGCAGCGATGTGAAAAGTTCATTTGCCGTGTTGACGCAGGATAATGAGAATGGAGAGGATGGAGAGGAGAAGCTCTGGAGAGGAAGAAGGGATTAGATGTTGAATGGGGCAAGAGGGGGGTGAAAGAAGGCCACTGACAGCAGAAGGCATCAATACATGGCTGCTCCTCCCCCGTTGGGGGGTTCTTCGCCGGGTGCAAAGGGGACAAGCAGAGAAAACACAAGAGAGGGAACTCCCCCTCTTTTTGTAAAGCCCTGGTTAAGACCGAGGTCATGACTGAGCCTGATGAAGACGTCAAAAACTCTGACTGACAGCCGCTCACACACACACATAAATAGAGAGAGGTTTAGCTGCAGAGTGCAGGGTCATGACCGAGGTAGATGAAGACGTCAAAAGTTTGACAGCTGCGATCCGTCTGGAATGATCGGAAACGAGGGAGGAGAGACAACACAGAGAATTTGAAATGGAGAGGCGGAATAAAAGAGGAGCCTTCTGCTTTTTGTTTCACCGTCTCTCCACCAACCTCTTTTCTTTTTTTTCTATTCTCTTTTTTTTTGTGGTCGTCTGATTCTCCTCAGCTCGCTGCCTGGGAGGATTGGAATGTGTCTGTGTGTCTGCTCCTGTGCTCCGTCCATCCACAGAGATTTCATGCTTGCGCTTCTTTCCAATGCACCTGCAGTGTCTCGTCAACAGAACGAGTCAGAGCAGGGAGGCAGTGGTGGAGGTGGTGTGTGTGTGTGTGTGTGTGTGTGTGTGTGTGTGTGTGTGTGTGTGTGTGTGTGTGTGTGTGTGTGTGTGTGTGTGTGTGTGTGTGTGTGTACGTGTGTGTGTGTGCAGGTGACAATGTAAGCAAAGATTCTGGAGAGGCAAAGTGATTGTCTGAAGTGAGCCAAACTCAGGTGGGGGGGAATGGTTTGAATTCCACCACTGCAATCAAAGCATGAGCATGCGTGTGTGTGTGTGTGTGTGTGTGTGTGTGCGTGTGTGTGTGTGTGTGTGTTATTGTCTCCATCTCCCAGGTTGGTTTTAATACAGAGGAGCTTTGCCAGATTCACCAGGCTGTCTGAAGCTCTCTGGCATCAGAACTAGCTCTCATTATCCCTCCTTTCTCTTCTCTAACTCTTCTCTGAGATCCACAGTCAGGGGTGTGTGTGTGTGCGTGCATGTGTGTGTGTGTGCGTGCATGTGTGTGTGTGGCTGCCGCTGGTTGATGTGTGCCTGATAGGGAGGAGGGGTTATTGTTAGAGCCTCTTTCAGATGCTAATGTTCGCTCTGTTGGATTCGGGTAGGCACGCACACTCACCAGTCTTTACTTGTTTCAGCCTCTGAAATTTAAACTGGTTTCTGCGAGCACTTCATTTCTAGACAAACATAAAGCGGTGGTTTCCTCTCGGTGCATTCCTGAGGTTTCCAATCAGTCGAAACTTCAAGTTGTCCTCAAGAACCTGGCGTAAATTCACAACGCAGGAAGTGACCGGTCCTCTAGATGTTCATGTAGATTTTCATTTTATCTCCAGGCTTTTGGTTTGAACTAAAAGGGGCATGACCCCCCACCCCCCCGGGATAAATTGTGTTCCTCTTCCTTGTGTCGTATTCTAACAATCCATCCATCCATCAATCCATCTGTGTCCCCATCCATCACACAGACTGAAGCAGTCAGGGGTACTTCCTCCGTTTCCACCCCTCTGCTGGGAAGGAACAAGGAATGATGACAGATAACACGGGGTCAAGGAGAATCCACACACACACCCTCACACACATGTGTGGCTACAGTGTGCCGACGAGGCTCTTAGTTGGATTTCCAATGAGCCACATTAGCATTTTAGGTAGCAGAAAAATGCGTATGCAAATGCAGACAGTGCTGATAATAATCAAAGGGCACCTTCTCCTCCGTGTCTCTGCCTCCTCCTCCTCATTTTTCTCCTCACCTCAGCTGTCTTTTTTCTTCTTTTTTTTTACCTGGTGTTGTCTCTTCCACTTCCCCCGTCTTTTACAATCTGCAAACAGCTGATTTGGGTGTAATTATCATTCTTTTTGTGACAGGTGGAATATTAATGTCTCCAGTCAGGTCTGTCCCCATCAGTCCTGCTTCAGTTGTCGAACTCGGGGTCCGGCGCGGCCCTCGGTAGCGTAGGGTTAATGTCGGGTTAATGACACCCTCATGAGCTCTTATTCCAGGTCAGCAGCACTCAACCTCCCCTGTCAAAACCAGCGCTAAAGAAGACACAAAAGGCTACAGAAAACAGAAAGAAGAGAGACATGAGAGGGCTCAGACAGAAGTTTATGGTTTCAAATACCTTTCTGTCTTTTAATCCTCCAGTGTCAGAGCCAGGGAGAGGGGATTGAAAGGGACAGAGACAAAGGCAGAGTGTTAGCCTCTGGCATTCTTCTCCAGTCCTGTAATCAACCTCAAAGTCCTCAACAGTTTAAACACTTCTCTGAGTATTTCCCTCTCTCCCAACTGTGGCTTATTTTCTGCAAACAAAGGAATGAGCAGAACAGCTGGACAATTAAAAATACTGCATTTTATCTCGCACCTGTTTCCACCACCTGACACAATACGATGAATCATTCACCAGATGAAAGCCGCTCTTATCAGCTGTAAGCGTGTTTATGAATTTACAGGTTTCGGTTAAAGCTCTGTGTTGTTGGTATCGATACGGAACCATGAATGGAGCTTCAAAGCGTCGCCCCACGCTCCGGGAGGAGAGGGTTATATGGAGATACAGCCGGCGCGTGAGAGTTATCAGAGACACAAAGACCGATAAGTGGAGGTCGAAGAGGAAGTGCAGAGGGAGCGAATGAGGGAGATGTGAAAAGGGAGGGCGAACGAGTGTGTGAAAGAGCAAATCTGCAGAGGCTCACGCAGATGGGGCAGGATGGTTGGTCTGAGTAGATTACAGAGGAGACTTCCTCCCTCTCATTTACTGATGAGAGCGTCATAAAGCACGCTGACACATTCGAGCATCATTCCCACATTCCTATTCGCTCCCACTTGGATGTGGCTTGGAAATGTGAAAAGGTTTGAGGAGGGAAGGAAAAAAAACGAAAGAAAAGACGCAAATTTGGGAAAGACGGTGGGATTGACGCTGAATAGGAAGTGATGATGAAAAAGAAGGTGCTGAAAAGACGTGCGGTAGAAACAAACGAGGGGTTTTCTTCACAAATTAAACACACAAATAAAAAGCGCTTTAACCCACCGCGAGCCGCCGTCTCTCTCTGCTCCACCAGTGGATGTCAAGCAGTATAATTATGCACTCATTTATTGTATTGTTGCTCTGTCAATGCATGAACTCCTCGGGATACAGAGAGAAGATTTCCCTCCCTCCCTCCATCCTCTACACTCCCCCCCTCCATCCCTCTCTCTGTCACCCTCTCTCTTTCCCTGTTTCTCCTCTTTCGTATATTTAAATGTCAGTTATGTTTGTGTGGGCTGCCGGCGCCGTGGAGTTTTTGATGTATTCCGTTCCAGTGTTTCTGTTCTCCGTGCGTGAGTGGGAGCTGATCAGTAAATGTTCTTTTAGGTGTTTTCTTTCTTCGCTCATCAAAATTCAAGATAAAAGAAGTCAGAGTGCCCCTCCCCCTCTCGCTTTAGCTTTGTGTCTATCTTTTTTTTTATTGTACAGCTGCTTGTCCTTGAGTCCTAATGCTGCATACGCTGATTAACTTATCGTCCAGACTCCATGAGCGATCGATACATGGGATCACGACGACTGTATCAGGAGTCGGTGACCTTATTTCAGTGCTGACTGCTCAAAACCTGCATCAGGATGGGCTGAACTTGGTCTGAACTTATTGAAAAAGTAGAAGTCCTAAAACTTTATTGATATTTTTAAATTCCATTTTCCACATTGTTTTGCATTTTTAATCTATAATGTTTTTGCCTGTGTGTGCACTTTTGTTTGTTAGTAAAATATCTCACGAACCACTGGATGGATTTTAATAAAATTGTGAGAAAATAAATTATGAATGTGCATCTATAAACTGATTAACTTGGAGAGTCAACTCAACTCAAGATGGCCGCCACAGCTAATCAACGTTAGCAACACAAAAGTGGCTATAACTCAGTCAGTTTTACAGATACTGAGCTAAATTTTGGAGACGTTGTAGCTAAGAGTCATCCTCCAACACCCTCCAAGCTGCTACTGATTGAGTTGGATCTTTGTTTAAAACTTCAACATTAACTGTTGGAGTCAACTCTGATTGTTTGTAATCAAATTGCTCAGGAACTACTTGAATGATTTTAATTACAGTTTTAGAAAGACATCGACTCAGTTCAAAAACACTGCCACAGCCAATCAAAATGATGAATCCCCCAAATGACTATAACTTTGCCAATTTTACAAATGCTGAGCTAAAACACATAGTGTATAGCTGAGTCATTACCATCACAAATATCAAGCACTATATGCTTCACAAATCTTTGCTGAAAACAATTGGTGTCAACCAACTTAGCAAAATATCTCATGAAAAAACACAAGACAATTTTTAATGACATTTTTAGAAAGTTATCAAAAAATGTGCCTCTACAACTGATTATTTTTTGGGGTCAACCCAATTCAAGATGGCTGCCACCGCTAATCAACATTAGCCAACACGAAAATGACTTTAACTCAGTCAGTTTTACAGATACTGAGCCTACGTTTGATGTGGCGGTAGCTGAGACTCATTTATGATGATACATATTCCAAATTAGGGCTGTATGGTGATAGAAAAACATGAGAATGCAAATATTTTGGTAACAAAATATTCTGGTTGTGATGAATCCACCTTTTTCTAACTCCTCTCTTTGTGTTCTCAACATCATGACACATCACTCACAATGATTTCCATGTATTTTAGCATTTTAGCCTAATTAATCTCGGTCAGGAGTAGATATCAAAAACAGTGAGAGTCATCAGATTGATCCTCATTGTCAAGAAGAAACCAAAAATGTAACTTTTTTTAAAATGGGCAAGTGATCTCTGTGGTCACAAGTCACAAGCTCATTATTTTCATTGAATATCCATAAAACCACAAACAGATGTGAAGGGTGACACATAGAGTTTTAATGCAGAAACAATGAAAAATAGAGGAATGAGATAAAGGGGACAAAGTGCATGTTGTTTAGAAGAAAACAGCCTATTATTTATTGCAGTTTGAGTATTTCTTTACTATATTGATAGATTGATGTTGTGATGACGAAACAATTGCAATATATTGTGCAGTCATACTGCAAGTTCAGACCCAATCCCTAACCCTGCCCTTAACCACACGTCTACCCCTAACACCACTCAGAATAAAACAAAACCTGAAAGTTCTGAGGGCTAGCTGTGGCTGAAGGACAGTTGTCCACTGATCAGAGGGTGAACGGCTCAATCCCCAGCAGGCTATGTGTTGATGTATACGGGCAAGATACTGAACCCCCAAAGTTACCTCATGGGTACCCTACATATGACAGCCCACTGCTCCTCAGGGATGGGCCAAATGCAGAGAAATAATTACACCAATTATTATTATTATTAGGTGCTAACAGTTTTCATGAGATCATGTGATCATGTGTATTTTGAAGATTTGAGCAAAACAAATTGCTTAAGAAAAATGATTTTAGTGGAAAACTCATGTCATGGTGGTGCACAATATGCACTCTCTCAAAGAATACTCAGCCTTTAATTTAATTTTAAAATTACTTTGTTCTTGTCCTATGTATGGTGTGAGTACCAAGCATCAACGCCTGGTACTTACTTGAGTACCTCACTGAAAAATGGATGCGTACCCCTGCTAAAAAACACAAAACAATAAGTCTGCATCAGGTCACTCTTGGAAGACTACTCAAATTGTAACAGCAAAGAAAAATGGCAAATATTGATCTTTGTTTGACTGCTGGATTTACCTGTTCTGTTCTGTTCTGGTAAGCAATCGTTTTAAATGTTGTTTCTGTACTCATACAAGTAGGGCACGAAATACAAGCTAAAGATTGTTCTTGTACCTTTAAATGAGTGACTGAAGTAAAATGTCTTCTCTTCTTTCTAGATGACCTTTTTACGATATCTCTCCAATTTTTTGAATTGCGAGTGTCTTTTTGTCTCCGTCCCTCTGCAGCCTGTTCTGCTGGTTTCTATAAAGCCAGGTCTTCAGATGCCGAGTGCTCCAAGTGCCCCCCACACAGCCACTCACTCAGAGACGGGGCCAGTATGTGCGACTGCCACATGGGATTCTTCCGTGGTGATGCTGACCCTCCATCCATGGCCTGCACCCGTAAGAGCTCAGACTCACACGAACACAGACATTTAACATAAAAACCCAACAATGTACGTGGACATTTTTCACAAATAAAAGGCAAGAGCGCAGCCATTGTTTCCCAAAGTCTCTATCTCCTCCCAACAGAAGGCGACACAAACGTGTCTGAATGCCACCCCTGTTTCATGATCCCATTACTTATGACTAAGCTCCCATCTACATCCTGTCTGCCGGTGATAACTGAAGACATTGAGGAGTGAATAAATGTCCTCACTCTTTCTCTCTGAATCTGTGTGAGAGATTCGGAGACCCTGTTCTGTGTGTCTTAAACTTAATTATGCCTATATACAGCACATGGTTTCCTCTCGCCTGGGAAAAATGAAAACACACACAGACACACACAATCTCCCTCACACACACAAAAAATTAAATACCACAGAAGAAAATAACCAAACCATCAAAAGCATCTCAGCACCATATGGTTTTCGGTTTCATGCCAGATGCCGAAGCAAGAACCCCTCCTGTCTCCCTAAACGCCCCTCTGCGTTCTTATTCTTCCACTTCCCTTATTTGATTTATGTTTACAATTAGTTTATGCTTGTGTGCCACCTTTTTCCTCAGAGCCACCATCAGCACCACAGCAGCTCATCTCTGTGGTGAACGAGACCTCGGTGGTCTTGGAGTGGGCCCCCCCTCGTCGGCTGGGGGGAAGAAGCGACACCAGTTACAGTCTGGAGTGTCTCATCTGTCAAAGCGGGAGCCACGCTCAGACCGACGTTCGAACCGCTCCAAGGAACCGCACCGTTTCCCAGCCAGAGGTTCAACGCCGTGGAGTGGGGATGCAGTCAGACCAGGGCATTGTGGGCCCTGAAGTCCAGCTAGGCAGAGGGGTTCTCCAGAGCTGGCCCGGCTCTGACTCCAGCGCTCAGCTTTGCCTGCCCTGCGGCTCAGACGTGCTCTTCTCTCCAGACCAGACGGGCCTGCAGGCCACCAGGGTGGTGGTGAGCAAGCTCCGGGCACACACACACTACACCTTCATCGTCCATTCGCGCAACGGGGTTTCCCAGGTCAGCGGAGCAGGGGCATCGCAGAGTGCATCCGTCAGCGTCACCACCAACCAAGCAGGTGAGAAGGAGGAGAAGTGCTGCGTGTGATAAATGTGTCAGATTGTTGACTTGAGTAACAAAATCTGCTTATAGAAGTGTTCTGAAAGTGGGTCAGCTGAGAACACACTGCTGCTCAGAGCACAAGGCCCCGCGGGGACCACGGTCCCACGAGTAATGGTCAGAACTGTTGTAGCATGAAATGTACAAGATCTGGATCTGGGCGTGTGTGTGCATGATGGATGCAATTATCCATCGGGAATATTTTAACAATTTTTCAGACAAATCAGCAAATTAGTTTCCCAAAAATCTCTAGCTAAGAGAACGTACAGACAGGAAAAAAAAAATCAAATCTTTCACGTCAGCTCAGTCCCTTTGCATTGATTTCTACAGTACATTTGCTTTTGTTTTGCTTTTTTCTCTCCATCAGAAACTGTTGGCTCCTACTATCACTGTCGTAGTTGCCATAGTTATTACTCTGTCCTCCTACACCTAACAACAACTGAATTAATTATAGGGCTGCTCTCAAAAGGATGTCAAAGTATTCTGAAAACTGTAAATCACTGACTTTTATACAAATAGACAGAGCTAGTAGACGGGGGGAAAGGAGAGAGAGAATAAAGAAGCAAATCAGCTGAAAAATAACAGAGCAGCATATTGTTGAAACTTGATGATATTCGTGAAGTTTGAGTTTTTCTTAGCCACAGAAGTCTTTGAAAACTCCCCCACATTTTATGATGTGTTTCATTTTCTCTGAGAAGGAGTCAGCTGGTGTGCGGCGCTCCTCACGCGTACACTATTAGTTTTTAGTGTGCGGTTTTCTTTTTATTTCCTCTGGTTTTGCATGCTGTTACGTCTCATGTGTCACAGCTTTAAGTCTTAAGGGTGGCATTTAGATACCAGCACACCTGCTTGGCTCCCGGTGCCCCGGGGAAATAAGTTGCTGTGTGTGCACACCGTGAGAGCGTGCCTGGGATGTGTCAAGTCCAGCCTGCACGGCCATATGGTCCCAAATCATACGAGCAGCCACACATGAAGGCAAACGTAGATAAAACGAGTGGAAATGGAGGGATATGGGAGGAGAAGGAGGGTTGTCTCTGTGGACTGGGAGGGAATGAGATGTAGGTCACGTCTCAGGTGTACTGGGTCAAAGAGTCCAGATATATTTAATTGTCGATTGAAAATGGAAGGAATAATGATCTTTTAGCTCAACTCGTCACCTTGCGAGCTGCTTTATACACTTTCCTTTCTGCTCCTCAGCTCCATCTCCAGTGTCGTCCATCCAAGTCACAGATGTCACCAGACACAGTTTGTCATTGTCATGGCAACAGCCGGATCGACCAAACGGGGTCATCCTGGAATACGAGGTCAAGTTCTATGAAAAGGTGAGCTGCCCACAGGTTAATGCAACTCAGGCAGCCTGGTGAATGTCAGTATGTTATGAAGCTGTTCGTGTTTTTCTCACAGTGACGGTATTATCAGGCTCTCAAAAGAGACTCAGCTTTTCTTGTCTCGTCCAATCAGGATCAGAGGGAGAGGTCTTACCGAATAATGAGGACCTTCCTGCGGAGCGTCGATGTCACGGGGCTCAACCCGCTCACGGTTTACGTATTTCACGTGCGTGCTCGCACAGCCGCTGGATACGGAGATTATAGCACTCCGTTTGAATTCTCCACCAATTCAGGTAAGCAGATTACTCTGTTCATGTGAAGAAGTCCTTATGGTGTGCTCCATTTGTTTTTGAAAGTTAGAATTTCTGAGTTCCAATTTGAAAAAGCGATTTGGAAAGCTCAGTCCCAAAATCCAATATGGCTGCCTCCTACATAAAATGTGCTGTTAGCTGCATTAATAAACTGTTTATATACTCTTCTGTCAGTCATTAAATCAGTCACAGCTTAGTACTTTAAAAATGTATGTTTATTAAATGTTGTTTGAATGCATCAAACTGTTAGTTGCTAGTGCTGCTAACAGTAGTTAGCCTGGTCACTTAGCAAAGAACAATACAATCCTTCTGGTGTTCTTGCTTGTAAGTGAAACACAGTTTAGTTAGGTGTGAATTCACTCCTAAATCAGAGTTCTGAACCCTAAATTTATCTGACAATGTTTGATATGAGTCGCAGCTCCTCTTTGGTCGTGAAACTGTAAGATCTTGGTGACATGGTCACACTGCATGACCACAGAGAGATTGTTCCTACAATGGTGTCAAGAAGACCAGTGACTTTGTCTGTGTCGGCTGATAATCACATGGTGTGAACCAGCCTTAACCCCTTTGTGAACTGTAGCTTTTGACTCTTTTCTTCCAGATCCCTTCCCTCTGATTGGTGAAGGCGTTAACTCTGCCTTCCTGCTGCTGTCTGTCAGTGCAGTTGGGATTTTACTCCTCATATCTGCCGCTGTCTTCATCATCAGTCGCAGGTAAATGAACACACCCTCTAGATTAGTTTGCCTAAAATTCAGATGAATATTTGTAACATCATGTGTGCAACCCCTGTCTAAACAACTGCCAGCATACCACAACACACACACACAAACACACACACATAATGCTTACAGTCCTCCTCCTATTGTGGGGCAACACAATGTGTGTGTGTTACCTGCAGCTTTTTTTAAAGGAGGATTAGAGAGGAGACAGTGATAATCCCTTTGTCCCTGATTTGTCATTAATGTCTTCAGCAGTTTGTGTGTCAGTTTCCGTGCACGCTCACAAGCACGTGCAAGTGCCCACAGCCACACACACACACTGACACCTGCTCAGCCACAAAGGTGCTTTTGACAGTTTCTTTGTTTAATAGAAAACACCTTTTATCTCTCTCTACCTGAGGCGTCGCCCCTCCTCCCTTTCATCTGGTCGCTCTGAACTACCCAGCAGCCTCTCTGTTCTCACTGCCTTCTGTTGCAGCAAGTCCCCCAAAAAGCCCAACTAAGGAAAATCCCTACGATAAAAAAGGAAAATATATAGTTGTTTTTCTTCATCAACACTTAACACATGAGGAGTGAAATGAACGTATGATGGTTTTCTTTGCCTCCATGTGTTAAAGTTCATACATCATTTCTCATCAGGAGGAGCAAGTACAGTAAAACGAAGCAGGACTCAGAGGAGGAGAAGCATCTGAATCCAGGTACTGCACACACACAAAAAACAAATAGATGCTCTTTTCCCATCTCCTCCATCAGATCCTCCTTCACACATCTAACACACACTCTTTCAAAGACACTTACATAACATATGCAGTTATACAACTCCTTTTTCTCACCCTCCTCTTCATTTCTCCTTCTCATCCCTCACTTCCTGTCCTCTCCCGCCTCCCTTCCTTAACAGGAGTCAAAATCTACGTGGACCCATTTACATACGAGGACCCGGACCAGGCCATCCATGAATTTGCCAAAGAGATTGATGTTAGCAGTATTCATATTGAGAAGGTTATTGGCATAGGTAAGGCTGGCTTTGGCACTCACACACACACAAACCCACACACACATGCTGGCTTGGCGCTGACGTTTGCTGTGTGTGTGTAGGAGAGTTTGGGGAGGTGTGCAGCGGTCGGTTACGTGTCCAGGGGAAGAGGGAGATCTACGTGGCCATCAAGAGTCTGAAGGCGGGGTATTCTGACAAACAGAGGAGGGACTTCCTGTCTGAGGCCTCCATCATGGGACAGTTTGACCATCCTAACATCATCAGACTGGAGGGCGTCGTCACAAGATGTGAGCAGAGCTCGTAATCTGGTTAAAACGATGAGTGGTTTATCTTCATTTTAACATTTTCTTTATTTAGGCAAACCACTGATGATCATCACAGAATACATGGAAAATGGATCACTGGATGCATTCCTTCGAGTACGTAAATGAACATAAATGTATATTTTAAGAGATTTTTTAAAATCTGTCTTTAACCAGCTCTTTTTTCACTGTAACATTCCAGAAACACGACGGTCAGTTCACGGTGATCCAGCTGGTCGGGATGCTGCGCGGCATCGCCTCAGGCATGAAGTACCTGTCAGACATGAGCTACGTTCACAGAGACCTGGCTGCTCGAAACATCCTGGTCAACAGCAACTTGGTGTGTAAGGTGTCGGACTTCGGCCTGAGCCGCGTCCTGGAGGACGACCCCGAGGCCGCGTACACAACCAGGGTAAGGCGATCCGAGGAACGCAAAACACCAACGGAATATCTTTGTTTCTGTGACACACGTCATTGCAAATTCATTATTCTTCAGCACGCAAATATTTACAAGCTGCGCTGTCCCATTTTCACACACAAGTTCACACGTACTTAAATGCTGCCAAAAATGTGTGACTAATTGAAACCACATTTCGTGGTGCCGTTTGTCAAATGTTCAGACATCTAAACAAGAATAGAAGGGTGCATGGCTGAATTTCTTCAACAAAGTTGAGAAAATAGGTGGTTAAAAAATGAATTCAGTTATTAAGTGAAGCTTTTCTGCTGGTTTCAGGAAGCCACAGGCTCCTATCTGTCCCCTGGAGGGAAGATCCCCATCAGATGGACCGCTCCAGAGGCCATAGCCTACAGGAAGTTCACCACAGCCAGCGATGTGTGGAGTTACGGGATCGTCATGTGGGAGGTGGTTTCATATGGAGAAAGGCCCTACTGGGACATGAACAACCAAGATGTGAGTCACTTCTAGATCATTTTATATCTGCAGTTTTCTCACACGAAAGCAGCTTCTGACTGTTTAGTGCTTGTTTCATTCAGCAGCCAAGCTAACGATCGAACAAACGTTAAGGTGCTAAAGTTTTTTATAAACTCGTTACTAACACCTGAGAAAAATCCCCTTTAGAAAAAATTGCTGCACAAGCAATCTATTTAATAATAGTCAAAAAGCCGTTGTGGTAGAGTTTTGTTTTTTTTTATGACTGATTCCATCTGCGGCTAATTAATTCTCCTGGTGAGCTATATTTAGTCCTTCCTCCTTTGTAGTTTTGGAAGCAGAACCGCTCCTTTTGTTTCATATGTTTGTTTGTTGTTCACTTCGTAGCTTATGTAGCATCTTCACGCTGACTGTGGGAGAGAAACACAGTCCATGTCAACATGTCACGCCTCAGATTTCACAACGTCAGGATGCTAACCTGAAATCACACACCGGGAAGCCATCGAGCGGCGTTTGTTTGGTTCATTGTTTACAAGGGAAGGCGACATAATGATGGGTCCTCTATGGGGCATTGTAGCATGATGCCTGTGTGAAAGTGGCATTTGCTCAATGAAAGCCTGACACACAGATCTCACAACCCAACCTGTTTTCTTCCAGCCTTTTGTACAATTTGAACACTTGGAAGATTTTAAAAAGTACAAATACAGAAACCATCCTTCAAAAGGTACAGAGTATAAAGTAATGTGGTGTTAGAATAAGGATTAGCCTATTAATGCACTGTTAAATAGGGTTGTGTAATTAGTCAAGCTGATATTTCACTTTCACTTTTGACTACAAACAAGAATTAAAACAGTGCAATTAACAAAACGTGATTATTACTCAAATTCTTTTGTCACACAGCCTATGACGCATGTCAGTAAATACCCCTCTATCATTTTTTATAGTGACCCCTCCAGTCGTTTGGTGGTGCAGTGTCCGGTGACATTTTTTGGATACCTGGCAACAAAAATTGACAAGCTGCATTCCCCGTGTGTTTTCAGTTGCAGCAATGCAGTGCAGCATGTTTTGCATAATCAAGCAACCCTACTGTTTTGCATGCACACAATTAAAGTGATAAAATGCGTCTGTCCTTCATTTAGGTGATTAAAGCGATAGAGGAAGGCTACCGACTGCCCGCTCCCATGGACTGTCCTGTGGTGCTGCACCAGCTCATGCTGGATTGTTGGGAGAGAGAGCGAGCAGAGAGACCCACCTTCAGCCAGATTCTAAATATGTTGGATAAACTCATCCGCAACCCTGGAACGCTGCGCCGTACAGGAGGGGACAGGTACGCAATGCACATGTGGAAAAGACTCACTTACTACATGCAGACCCACATCTACAAGTTAAATCTTTAACTGTGATGTCATTCGGTGTCTGCTTTAACAGACCTTCAGGCACGATGTTGGAGTCCAGGGTGGGCTCAGAGGTGTGTGTGTCTGTTGTACCAGAGGTGTGTGTGCCGCAGTGGTCAGTGTGTGAGTGGCTGCAGTCCTTGGGGTTGGAGAGGTACAGAGACGTCCTCGCAGCTGCAGGATACACCAGCCTGGACAGCCTCCTGGCTCTCACACACCAGTAAGTCCAGCTTCGTAACATCATAATACAATTACTTTAGATTTAGTTGTTAAAACATCCACAACATACTGACTTTATTTTACAGTAAAACATTACAATAAATGTTTTAAGAGAGTAAATGGACTCATTACTCTTTTTTTTGCATCTTTGTGCACAAACTGTCTGAACATGTCTAATGTACTCATACTATTTTAGGCATTATTTATTTACAGCGTTCCACTCAGGGGTCTTTAGGTTACACTCAGACCTAATAGGTGGAAATATTCCAATAGTGTGTCAGCTGTCTGTTCAAAAGAATAGAAAAAGAAAAGTAGTTCATGTGATTTTTTTACCAGGAATTTGACCTGGTAAGTCCCCACTTATAGAAAAACACGTTTAGTGGTGAGTTTAGTCAGTTAGGCATTAATCATAAATTGAACCTAATTTTCTCAACAAAATTGCTATATTTAAGAAATGGTTTAAAGTTTTGAATGTTTTTTTTCTACGAATGAACTGAACTAAACAAATTTAAGTGAAAATTGATCCAAAGACAAAAGGCATCCAGTGAGTAAATCTGTGAGTTTACAGAGAGGGGGGGGGGGGGATCTGCAGCATACAGAGAGCAGTGATGTACAGGAAGACCCAAACCAGTGATGCATAGAGCACTGTGCTACACTCAGACCAGTTCCTTCAGCCATTTATCAGGTGCCCTCATAAAAACCGAATCAGCATAATCTAACAAAGGTAGAAGGGTTGCAGAGATGAAGTGTTTCATTGCCTTCAGATAAATACATAATTTATTCCTATAAAAGAAACCTAGATTCTGCTTATTGACAAGGTTTTCTACCTGTAATTTGAAACCTTTGAAGGGTTGGGTGTTATTTTCTTACCATTTAGTGCCAGTTTTAGATTGGTAAAATGAGACTGTACTACCTCAAAAAGCTCCCTGTAAATTCTAGAGTTTGAGTGATGATGGGGGTGAACAGTAATAACTGTGTCATCTGCATATTAGATATGTGATCACAGACATTATTGATGTAAACAGTGAAAAGAAGAGGTCCGAGTATGGAGCCTTGGGGTACACCTTTCAACATCAAGAGGAAGGAAGAGAAAGATCTTTTATTTGTATCTTAATTTATTGAAACTGATAAATCTTTATTAAAAAACAACAACAACACTAGACTCACCACAGATGTTTCTGTTTCTGACCATGTGTGTGTTTGTGCACCCACAGGGAGTTGGACAGACTTGGAATAATCACCCCGTCACATCAGGACTTACTAATTGCTAGTGTGCAGCAGGAAGTGTTGTCTCAGATGCAACACATGCAGCACTCGATGGTTCCGGTCTGAGCCGGTGAACAGTTACAAACCTGTTTCGAGAAGAGTTTCATTTACCTCATCTGTGCACTTTAGAGGAACTGTTTACCAGTGGAAATCCGAAGATTGAAGGAAAATACAAACACAGAGAAGGAAGAGAAGAGCGAACTAAAAGCAGCACTTTTGTGAACTTCCATCCTGTGGAGTTTTCTATAAATGGACGCGGCCACAGATTGGACCGAGCTTCTGGGAGCTCAGACGACGCCTCATCCTCCGTTTTTCAGCTGTTCTCTACCTGCTTGGTGAAGGCTGACATGTGCATAAGCAGAATGGCTTCCAAGTTATTTTATTTTGCGCTTCACTTGAATTAAATGATTTTTTGGGGGTTCATCCAGATGTCTGTATGTGTGTGTGTGTGTGTTAGTGAGTGCGTGCATGCACAGTGTGGTATGAATGCATTAAACATGAAATCTCCCCATTAAGAAGTCGGCTTTCTTTAGGTAATCTTAATATGCAAAATGAAAGAAGTAGTGGGAGAACCCAGACAGAATGTATCATCTAAAGCTCTCTGCTTTCATAAGGATTGTCCTAACAAACACTTTGATTTGATTGTATTTTGATCAGTCTTTTATTTTGAAATTTCAGATTGTATGAACTATTGTTTCTGTAGATGTTTAGATTAGAACAGCGTTCCTCTGTCTGTACATACGTCTCCTGTTTGATGCTGAGAAATAGCTACTTGAAGCTTTTTGTTTATTTATGGTCCTTTTTTTATCAAGTTTGTACATTGTAAAATAGAAACACTGAGGGTGGTATTGTAATGAGTGCCATATTGCGTTGCAATAAATGCCAAACTCATTGGTGTGTGTACTTTTTTTGGGAGGGTGTTTAAGTGGAAGTTTTGCACGGTGAGGTGTTTAATGTACAATGCAGAGATTGTAATTTCTTTGAGGTGCTTTGTGTTTTTAATTCTGGCAGAAGAAAGTGTCCTCTGTGAAAGACTGAGTCAGAGGTGGCTATAACGAGGAAAACAACCGTAGACAAACACCCTGCTGGTGTAATGACACACCGCGCTGGGGTCTGTGAGGGAAACAACAGACACAAAGGAGGGAAGGAGAAGAAAAGAGTTGGAATTAAAAGGAAGGAAAATTAGGAGTGGGCTGTCATCACGAGCATCCGTGTGGCTTCACATTTTTTGTCAGCTAAATTGGGCTGAGTTTGCAGTGCAAACCTGTCGAATCAGCAAACATCTGTCCCCCACTACCAACCACACACAGGATAAATATATAACACACACTCACACACACACACTCACACTCCAGGGAGTTGATTGGAGAAAGTCTTTGATATATAAAGTGGGAAAAGATATGATCTGGTTCCTGGCAACAATGTCAATGTTTTTTCAGCCTAATGAGTGTTGCTTGCTTGCACACAAGCGAACGCACACACACTCACGCACACATTTACGGACCCCTGCCTCCCTTTTAGTGCATCCAAATAACACACAGCAAACAAAATGCTGATGGTGGTTAATGAGGCAGATGCCTCTGAGTTGGAGACACACAGAGCAGGAGAGGTGGAGGGATTGAGTCTTCTCGCCTGAAGGCAAAGAAACGGAAAGCTTCTGTCACTTAATGAGACACTGACAGCACATTTTGCAGGTAGCCTGCATGTGGTGATACAACACACTGAACCCTGCTTAAAAACACCACAACGGCACATTTACTGCTAGAGCGTCTACAGCTGATAAACTCTTTAACAGTTTCTAAATCGGCTATAACATTACAGTTAATGGTTTTTGACTAAGCTATGGATGCTGCTGCTTCCTTCTAGATGGAAATCTGTGCTCACACTCCAGCCGCAGGTTAAATACTGATGACTTTGGTGCTTTTTACACTTTTACCCTATTAGCTTCTTTAGCTCAAGAATATAAAATAAAATGCTCCAAACCAATGAAAAGATGAATGAAAATAGACGGTAGATGATGTTGTTTTGATATGTGAGTTTAAAGTTTAGGTCTGGGGTTTCATTTTTATCAGTTTATAAATCAGCACAATGTCTGGTGTGACTGGTTCAGACACAAAACACAATAAACCTCCTGAAGTTTTAGTTATTCAGGAAAGTGAATTTAATGAAACACCTAATGAGAAAAAACTGAAAAGACAACAAGATCATTGGCTGCTAGACTCACTGACAGTGTTAGGATTTTCTGATCTATAGTTATTGTTGGTTAATCCCTTATACCGTAAAGTTAAAGCTGGTTCTATAAGGAAAGGACTGACTGATCCCTCTTCTCTCAGTGGTCTTTGAGCATTTTGGCATCACAACAAGATCCTAATGCAATGGAAACAGGTGGTCTGGTTTGGTTTGCAGAACCTGGGAGATGTCATCTGGGAAAGACCTGAATCAGGATGCTTTATGGAAAAGGTCAAGCTACTTGTAAGGTTTAGACCATCTGGTCCTAGAGGGGCACTGCCCTGCATGTTTTAGCTGTTTCTCTGCTCCAACACACCTGATTAACGATTGAATCACCTCTTCAGCATGTCCTCAACTTCTTCAGAAGCCTGTTCATCTCCCATTGCTTCAAACCAGGTGTGTTGGTGCAGGAAAATATAGACAACATGCAGATGAGTGTCCCTTCAGGACCAGAATGTACAGCTTTTAAAGGTTACACCTGTGAAATGATCAGTGTGGTGACTGCTACCTCCAAATGTGTTCAAACCCCTCTCCTGTTGGTAGTCACTCTTGTTTTGAGCTTCCGTTCAAAGGAAATTATATTTTGAATCACATCACATGTTTAGATAATTAATCCTCCTTTGCTGGAGCATTGGTTCCAGACTAGTTGAAGAACCACAGCAGTGAGTCCAAGGTGTTTCTTTGACCTCTAAATTCTCATCTTCACTGTCCAATCTAACACCAGTGGGACATGCTGGACAGCTCTGATCCAAAAAGTCCCCACTTCATCACTTATCAGACTTAAAGGATCTGCTGCTGGCAGCTTGGTGCCTGATACCCACCTTCAAAGGTCTGCAGGAGTCCACAGCACGCTTTTAGAGCTGTTTTACCTGCAGACCTAATTAAGATGATAGGTCATTAATGTTATGATGATTTAGAGAAATGCTAATCAAAGTTACTCTATGCATTTACAGACAGCATGGCCGGCAGCTGATCCAAAATGTTCTAAAAGGTATCGATCGTGGGGACAGAAAGGACACAGTTCAGAGCTAAACCCACACTGACTGATAGAGTGAGCAGCATGTCATTTTAACTCTAAAAGACACTCTTGTTAAACTGAGAAGGGCAGATCAGATTGAATCTTTCTGTCTTCGGGTCTCGGTGGGAGGCAATTGAGGGTTTTTGTTCCCAGATTAGGGCGGGTATAGAGCTGGTTAATCCTGCCAGCGCTTCCATGTGGGAGTTGCAGTGGGGCGTCTTTGCTGTGCGGCCAGCCGTAAACTAATGGCTGCGAGATTGGGCTTTGTACAGGAGCACGCTCGCTCGCACACAGACGGAGGAGACGCACAGCACAAAGTCTAGATTTGTTTCAGGATTAAAAGCATCACCTCAATAACTGACATAATGCCACAGGCATTCCCACGGTAAGCCTGATCAGGGTGGTGTGCATGTGTGATAGCTGGCAGTTCTCAGAGAGTGTGTGTGTGTGTGTGTGTGTGTGGAGGTATTTCCTGATGCTACAGATGAGAAATAAATTGAGAAAAGAAGTGGAAAGAGCACATGAGGACAAGAGGTGTCAGATCTGTTCACAAACTTTAGAGAACAATCAGAACTTTCTTTCCTTACAAATCCAATGCAGACAATAAGTACTTTTTTGTTCTTATTAGGGGGGAAATGCCAACAGATTTACACTACAACATACCTGAACCACACACACACACACACACACACACACACACACACACACACACAGTGCTGGTGGAGCAGCAGCTGCCCACGTTGGCAGGCCGTGCTCCTCTCATTATGCTGGCCAGTCACTCGTGTCCTGGTTCTCTCTCCCTGCTGCTGCTGCTGCACAGGTAGCATCTGACACACATTAGCCTGCTATTAATGACTTTCATTCAGGCCATTATCAAACACTTAGGTACAAACATCCCAGAGGGAACAATTTTGCAGTGACACGCATTATATATTCAGAAGCATTGTTTCAATTTATTTGGCTCAAATTTTCACAGGGAAAGGAAGTTTCTCTCTCTCTTTTTTTAGTGAGACCAGACATTGCTACAGCTCCTCTGTGCTGCAGCTCTAGGCTTGATAATATTTGACTGAATTGGGTACCTTAAGTTTCACCCATGAATGTTTGCAACTTGCTGTCAGGAGCAGTTTCCTAGAGGAGGAACGCTTGAGGGTTTAGCTCTCGCCCAGTGGAAAGGGAATGCCTCTGTGATCAAGATTAATCCTGCTAATTGTTTCCAAACATCACAAACACAATCTCAGGCGTTCCATCCTCAGCAGGTGTTTCAGGTCCTTCTTGGTTCAGTGTTCACATCGTGTCTGATCAGATTTACACATAAACGGATTCAGGGATCAGGTCTACGTATTTCACTGCAGATGTTTTGACTAGAAAGAAGAGGAAAAGCCCTGGTGGTGAGAAGGGCTGCATTCCATTTCTTGTTTTGCTCTGTAATAGTGTTAATGAGCAGAGTGCAGCCTTCATTAACACACCTGTGGTTTTTATTCAAGTCAAAACATTTGAAACAGACGTGTAAATGTAAAGATTCTTACAACATGTACAGTATATTCAGTTTATAGTTGTCTTTATTTATTTATTTTTTGGTAACTCTGGCTCTGATTTAAGCTTTAAAATGAAAAAAATGACGAGAGGAAGTGAAGCTCCATCCTCATATAGAAATATATATGTTATAAATAAATCAAGAGTCATTTTGTCCTCTATGTTAATGTTAAATCTTAAACACTAGAATCATCTGCATCCAAATTTACATTTTTCATCTTCTTACTTTGTGTTTTGTTTTGTTCTCTATGTACTTTTACAGAATGTCTTTTAGAATCAATCAGGTAATATTAACAGTGTAAAATAGAAATGTCCTGATATGATCTCCAGTATCAGAGCAACCAAAGCATTTCCCATTGATCAGTATCTCATTGATACTGTGACACTGAGCTCCCAGTCTCTATTATTTTTGATGGTTTTACGTCAGCGCTGCTGTAATCCGACACCAGCTCTTTGTTGGAGAGGACCGGTTTCATCAAGGAGAAGGAGTAAGCTATGAAAAGGTTTTAGTGCCATCTTTAAAATCTCAGATTTAGTTTGATTTTTCCTTGCATAATTTAATACTAAATACATGAAAAACAAGTGAAATTAGCAGGACAAACATGCAAATCATTGTCTCTCATCTGCCTGCTGTATGTGTGTGTTTTAATCACCAGTCACATATTTAAAGCACCATAAAGCTGCCTTCAGTTCAGAAACAATGTCATCTCTTATTTCACCATCTAGTGTTTATAGATGGTTGTTTGTAGTGAAATGCAAACATGAATCAGAGATTGACTAAGAGCGTTTTTGACTTTTTAAAAAATGTTTCTCAAATTGATCAGTGATTTTAAGATATTTGTTGCTAAGAACATCAAGACAGAGTCTAGCTTTCTGTAGATAAACTGTCTCCCTGCACTGTGATCCTTTAGTCACATGTATTGATTTGAATAACTTTTATGCACTAAAGGGCTGAAGTCTGCAAGTTTGTTCTGTAAAACAAAAAGAAAAATGATGCAAGTTTTGAACTGAGACTCGGTACCAACAGATACTTCATTTTAAATAGTTTAATCGGTATTGGGGACAAAAAAAAAACCTTGATCAGGACATTCGTAATGTTACATGATTCTCAAAAAGTTTTAAATATATTCTAAGTGAGTCAACACAGGTGTCTATTTTACTCCAAGTCAAGTCAGTCTCAATGATTTATAGGTTTAAACTTTTTAAGTATTAGTGATTAGAGAGCTTTCATGACCAAAGGATGTGTCTATAAAGTGATCCTGAGGTTTTTAGTCTACATTATCATCACTCTCATCTTTAGAACCCAGGTCAGCTACAGTCAGATGACGAATTCAAAGGTTCAAACATCAGAGATTTAGAAGAGTGGTCCACAAACCATATGTTTGACATCACACTCACTCTGACTGCGTCCGATGATTGATACCAAACAGACAGAAATATAATTAGTGGTGTTTTGACAGGAAACTCACTTCACTAAAGTCTTTAGTTCTCAGTGTTGAGTTCGTTCAACCACTCCACTAAACTCCAATGAAGACCTCTGCAGACGTCCAGGGTTAATGTTAGAAATAACTTGATGATCCATGCAGTTAGAAAGGGATGAGACAGCAGCACATTATCAAGGAAAGTTTTGTCCTTCATCAGCCCCTCCATCCTGTTCCACCTCTACCCCCCCCCCCCCCCCC
>SSNR01000127.1:452834-475926 GCA_006937965.1 Callopanchax toddi
CCCCCCCCCCCCCCATCTAATTAACGCAGGATAGATGATCAATAGAGGAGAAGCAGTGGAGGGGGATTAGGATTAGAAATCGATGGCTTTGTTTTCTTCGATCCACCAAAGATAAACACTGCCTTAAGACACTGACAACGCAATGGAGAGTCTTACTGCTTTTCATGCACGTGAGAGGGCACGACATCCCCACTGTGTGGACAGACAGACATCTGGATGTAGCTTCTCACGCTAAGTTAAAAAGAGATGCTTCTATCCCTTGGAATGAGTTGGGAAAAGGGGGGGATGGGTGCTAATCCAATTTGGTAGACATTTTATACGGCGATATGCAGCCAAGGCTCCAACCCAGAAGCCAGCTGTTGACGTCCTACAGAGTTTTTGTTCAGAACGCAGTCAAAACAGCTGAAACTCTGCAGCTGAAGCCATGAGTGGGAGATGCAGGTTATGTAGCTCAGATCAGAGACTGACTGCTGGCTCACATCAAATCACCTTTTCAAGACTCTGAGAATAGCTGGAGATGACTGTTGGAGAGGTAGCGTAACACGCCGGCTGAAAAGAAAAGTGATGCTCCTAAAAACCTGAGTGGGCTGCAAGGAGTGAGGCAAGGCATTCTGGGTAGGTGAGGCTTCACCTCCCACACAGGGTTTCAAAAACATATCCCCTGCTTTGATCTGTCTCTGCATTCTCTCTCTCTCTCTTTCACTCGCTCTGCTTCCCTTTCTTTTTTCATTTCACGTGCAGACACACAAACTGCACGCTCGCCCTGTTTGTTGAGGCTTTCGCCCCTCTCCTCTTTGAAAGAACAAAGGCATTTGTTTATGTTCCCTGCAGATGAAAGCTGGGCTTTGAGATGACCCGTTCACCTACGGTGCAGGTGCTGCCACTCCACAAGTTTTCTGAAAATCAGGTTTTAAAATAAAAATAGAAAACAGGTTTAAAAATCAACGTCATCGGTCATTTTGTGCTGCTGTTACATTTTAATGAAGCTGTTTTGTTATGATAATCAGGATGAATTCATTCCTATTCAGAGTCACAGGTGTCTGATAGTTAGATGGAGGCATGCAGGCAGGTTAGGAGAGGAACAGGGACAATTAATTTAATCTGGAATAGATTAAAATCTGCTTTTATTTATTTATTTTATTTATTTAGAAAGGCATCATTACGCTGTCGTGCTGAATAAAGTTGATAGGAACCATTTTCAGATGTACAATACATTTTTTTGGTGATCTAGTGGGTTCTCGTCCTTGTTGTCAATCTGAGTCTGGGTCATGAGGGCAGCAGCCCTGTCAAAGAAACCCAGACTGTCCTCCCCCAGCCACCTCCACCAGCTCCCCTATAGGATCTAGTGTTCCCAGGACAGCCTAGAGAAATATAATCCCTCCAGTGTGTCCTGGGTTGACCCCGAGGCCGCCTACCAGCAGGACATGCCTGAAACACTTCCCCAGGAGGCACCCTAACCCAAACCACCTCAGCTGGCTCCTCTCAACGTGGAGGAGCAGTGGTTCTAATCTGAGTCCTTCCTGATGTCTGAGCTCCTCACCCTATCTCTAAGTCTGAGCCCATCCTGTAAAAAGGAAACTCATTGGAGGCTATTCGTGATCTGGTTCTTTCAGTCTTTGCTTCTGGTTCTCCTTCCCTCCCTGGTGAATGAGACCCTGATACTTAAACTCCTCCACTCAAGGAACACAACCAAGACAATAAAAATGCACATTTAAAAGAAATATGTGAGACTGTAAGAGAACAGAAAATGTAAACCAACCAGGCTGGAGTCAGCTTCACTAATAACTGTCATCATGTTGATAGATGGGTTCTGTTTATAGAGGCTGGAATAATAGATCAGAAAAAGATTGAAACTGACTCAGTAAATGATCTTTAAAATGAAACCATCAGAGTCTTTTTAACATTTCAAGAATTCAGCCTACATTAAAAAACTTTCCCTGCAGAATTTTTTTTACAGATTGCATAATTCTGATCATGGGTTCAATCACAGTCTCGAGGTACTTACAAGACTCAACCATCTCCACTGCTGATCCCTTGATTACAGCAGAAAGACGAGGCAGAGCGATTTTTTTTCTAGAATCTGTAGCCATGTCTTTATTTCCTGGATTTTAAGCTAAAGGGAGTGGAAGTCGCACCATCTAAGTCCATCACAAATAGCCCATAACCCTTCCACCCTGTAGCAGACTGACAGGAATCACATCAGGACCTGGACTCGTCCTGGTCTTACAACGGAGGAACTGGTTTTCTGATAGAGGCCTGTGGCTTTGGGACAGCTTATCAGATCGCAGATATTAAATAAAACAACTTTTTTTGCTGAGTAAAATAACACTATTCAGATTTCTTTTTTAGCTAGACAAATGTATTTGTGGGATTTGCTGAGTTTCAGAACATCAGCTGGACTTCAGCTCCTGGCTGGAGTCAGTCAGCTGCTAGAGGAATGCCTTCTGATGGAAAATTAGGAAGAAGTGATTGAACAGGCCAAGGAAGGAGGAAGGGGATTTTGTGTGTGTGTGTGTGTGTGTGTGTGTGTGTGTGTGTGTGTGTGTGTGTGTGTGTGTGTGTGTGTGTGTGTGTGTGTGTGTGTGTGTGTGTGTGTGTGTGTGTGTGTGTGTGTGTGAAGTTTAGATGTGTGTTGAAGGACAATTTCATTCTGGACCGATTGGTCAGGTGGCTGCTGATCCTTGTCCATCACACATTCCATCATGGCTGGACATGGCTGACTTGTCACCATGAGTGACATTCACAACTCTGACACACACACACACACACACACACACACACACACACACACACACACACACACACACACACACACACACACACAGCACCTTCAGATTGTTTAATGGGAGTTACTTTACTTCTGTTGTGTACATTTATAAAAATAAAATCTGCTTTTATTTATCTAATAATTTAGATTATTATTATAGAGCTGTTTGATACAAAAGCATTAATAAATCTTGTTTTATTTGTAGTAGTAAAGGGCTAATAAAATCAATCTGCCCAGAGTGAAGCCATCAAGATTTCATATTATGTTTATGTGCATTAAAATGTCAGTGATGTGGAGAGGTTGAGATATGAGGCTTTAAATACGAGCCTCGCTTTTATGGTCCATCAGGAGCACAATAAAGAGAATCATGACCCACACAGGTGGCTCGTATCCGGGCGTATGCTGGACATTTTAATTTAATAATGCAACTAGGAGGAGGAAGGTTAAAAAACAACTCAAAGCAGTGAGTAGTTTTCCAATCAAGATGGAGCAACGCTGAGATTTATGCCTTTTCCAGGCACTGTGGCGCCCTCTGGTGGCCACACCTTTAAAGTTTCACAACTAAATTACTCCTTTATTTAAATTATCAATTCATCCACATTATTTACACAATATAATTTTATTATATTTTTCACAGTGATAAGTTACAAACACTGTCGCCTACAAACAGGCAGGTAAATAAAACAATTAAAATAAATTAAAAAAAGCTAATTGGTGTTTGACTCTCAGACAGGGAGTCCAATCATTCTGGTTCCTGTTTCTGCAGGTTTTATCATGTAAGGAACAAAAAACTTACACACACTTTTATTTTATAACTACATGAAGAATGGAGGATATTTTTAATTGGTTTGTATCCAGTGTTAATGAAAACCAGGCCAGATTTGTTTCCACACAGCCAGCATGCTCATAGCTGGTTCAAACTCTGATCAAAAATAATAAACTCTTCACCATTTGACAAAAAGGGAGGACAGACACTCCCAGTCTCACATTGATTGCATGCAAACACATGCTCACACACATACGCACCAGCAGGATTATGTGCCTGAGCACATGCAAACTGTTTACAAAAGACAATTAAATTTATGACATCTTTTATTTATCTGTAATGTTTTTCTGCTAAAAAATAGTTTGTTTGTATTTACTTATACTTAAATATTTTGTCTTTTTTAATACTTGTATTTTACTGGAAGATATCAAAAAGAATTCTAATACTAAAGTTAGTAAATAAGGCCATTTGAACAAAACCTTTCACACTGGATCAAACTTCTCTAAGTGGACCACCACACAGCACTGGAAGAACAAGAACGTAGTGAATACACAGTGGTCTGAGTGTGCACGCTGATAAAGTGCTAAAATAAAACTTTACAAAGCCGACATGCTGCTAGTTAAAATAAATAGAGAAAGGAAGGAAGTCAGGAGTAAATCACATGAATCCATAGGAGACATCAGGAACACGTATTGCATAGGCAGAGCTGGAGGAGTCTGGACCCGATTCGCTCTGTAACCTGCTGCTTCTGCAACCAAACTCTGACAACGCGGAAGAAAACGATGTAAAGATGTGTTTAAATCACAGGATGAGAAGTTTCATGCTGACGATGAAACCAGCAAAAACAAATCACAATCTTTTAACAGCTGATTGTACCAGAACATTTCCATCAGATTGTCCATTAACTGAGGTTCAATTATTGTTTCCATGCTGTTGATAATTCTTTGATTTTAATGTGGTTTTTTTTTTTAGATGAATGCTTCATCATAAAATTTATTGTTCTCCAACATGCAGCTCCAGCACACAGCAGTAAATCTGCAGAGCCTTGTGGCTTCATCGCAGCTTTTCTACTCATGGACTCCACCCATTCCTGTCGTCTCCAAAAGGGGGATTACTGGAGGAGAAACGGAGATGATTAATATCAGAAACCGACAGCCGGAGAAGAAAAACAAATATAAATCTAGCTGTCTCTGTTCTCGGAGTTTAAATCAGGAATGAGACGTAGACTTACTGTCTCACTCTCACCATCTGAGCCTCTTCTGGACCCCGAGCTGCAGTGAAAAGGAGAATTCACCCAGCTCTGGTCCTCCTGAGTCTGTGCAGAAGAAGAGAAGACTGAGAGACCTACAAACATTTGACTAATAATTTAAAGCTGCATTGTGCGGGTTTGTAACACAGGAGGCAAGAAGGTGATTCCTTCTGTGCATTAATAAAAGTTCACAAACACTTTATGAGTGTCCTTAATTTAATGCTTTATACTGATTGGGTCAAGGGGATATAAACATTAAAACATACACAGTGCAGCTTAAGTTATCAGGTAAATCCCCCAAACTGATTGATTTTATTCTAGCAAATCAAAAACAACCAAAATCAGCAGCATCTTGGATTCTGAGCATTCAGGTGAGTGTTAAGTGGAAATATTCAACATAAAAATGCAGGATCTATTTCTAAAAGCCAATGAAGAAAATTCCTAAGCAGCAGCTTTCATGTGCAAACTTTAAAAACTAAAGAAAAGCTTTTACAAATGAGCTGCAGCTTGATTTTAAAATGCAGATCCACAACAGCAGATCTGACTCCCAGTCTGTCTAATGACTAGAAGGACTACAGCTACCTAACTGATGACTTACATTGTAACTTGAGCTAGAGTTAAGTTTACGACGACCAAGAACAGGAGAGTACACCCAATATCTTCCATCTGCATACTGATGATTGGACACACACAAATGAACACACATGTATACACACACCAAAATGAAAGAGTTTACACAAAAAATGATAACAAGAAATGAAGAATGCAATCAAGACAGTCAGCTGAGAGATGGAATGTGACACGATGCATAAAAACAGGTTGCAGACAAACTTCATGCTGTGCAGGCGAGATGCACTCAAATGATGCCTGATTAGAGCTTTTTGAGTCACAAAAAAGCAGCAAGAGCAGGTGTTAGAGTCACACTCAGACCTCCTCACCATCATAACTCTACCACGCTATCCTGACTGGACCGCTGAAAAACACCCAGTAGATCAAAGAGAATATTATCTTTACCGCCATTTTGACCTATCAGATACCAACTGGTTGATTAGCTCATGTTGACTATAGGCTGAAAAAAAGCAGTGAACAACGAGGACTTACAAAGTAAATGTCAGAAACTTGCACCTCTCCGTCCAGCGAGTTGTGGCTGCTGGACACCGAAAGCTGATTTTGTGGCGCCTGTTGAGGCACCTGGGGGCTGGAGGGGGAGGAGGAGGGAGGGGTTGATGGGAGATGCTGAGAGGAGCTCTGGGTGGTGGAGTAAGTGGATGCGGGGCAAATCGGGGTGAAAGCTGAGGCGGGAGGGAAGGAGGAGGCGCTTGTAGATTGCACGGCTGGTTGAGAAACCGGAGAGGGAGGAGTTAACGCCTGAGCAGCTCCCGGAGAGGAGAGCGGCTTGTTGGATGGACGGATGGATGAAGAGAGTGTAGCGGATGACTGGGCAACACACTGAGCAGGGGAGGAGGAGGAGGATGACACAAAGGATGGAGGAAGGGTGGCAGAGGAATGTGCAGAGGATGAAGCAACTGTATGATCGGATGATGGCTGGCTGGAGGAGGTGATGTCAGTCATCTGCGTCAGCTCAGTGCTCTGTGGGATTTTGCTGCATGAGGAAAGAAATAAAACTCTTAAAATACTCAAATTTTAAAAAAATCTAACTGTAATCATTTCTGTTCATGTGTACCTCAGCTCCACCTCTACGGTGATGGTCTCCTGGCGATCACCGTGAACCTCAACGACCTCTTTTTGTGACCTTTTTGGACCAAAGAAAACACAAGTTGTGAGTTCACCTCAGTGACGGGACTCGCCAGGTGTTATCTTCTGACCTGGACACGTTTGGTGAAGGCATCTGTCTTCTGTAGCGCGGATGCTCCGGCGTATCGAACGGGGAGGTGGGTAAAGAGTTGTTGGAGGACAGAGTGGTGGCAATAGATGCTGTGGTGGCGTCTTCAAATGAAGGAGGAGTGCAGGGGGGATCCCTGCCTGAGTGGCATAAAATTACATCATGAGTCAGGTCCAGAACCAGCAATTTATTCAAACCCACATCAGTGTTATGATCAATCAATCAATCCCTGAAAGAAATTAGGTGTTTTAGTAAGACTTAATTGTTGTTGAGGCTTAAATTAGTTACTACAGTAACTGTCATACTGTTGTCATCCAGCAGAGGGAAGTTGCGAGCTCCTCTCAGGTTCTCCATGTTGTCCAGGTTCTCCTGCCTTTCATCACACAGCGAGGGGCGCTGCCCAGTCGACCCGGTTCCAGCACCAGACTTGGACATGGACAGCATTCCTCTGCCTCTCTTGGACGGAGACGATCGTAACGCTGTGAAAGGAGATGATTTACTCAGATGGTCAGATGTAGCTATCAGCTAATCACAGCACAATGCAGAGTTTTATTTAGTTACATGAGGTTTGTGTTTGCACTTTAACTCACAGCTGCTTTTCTTGAAAACAACCGAGCTACAAAACCTGTAGAACCTCTCAGCATAGAAACCAGGCCTGTGGACAGACACGGTGTCCTGTGGCAGACAAAACAAGGTTTTAACTTGACGAAATATTTTTAAATAACGTCTCCAGATTACTGTGCTTAAAAAAAGGCCTACTCCGTCATGGATGAGAGACTTCCAAGAGTGCTCCAGCTTCTTAATCAGTCTGTGAGAAACACAGTTACACACATTCAGTATTAAATCAGTTCACATCACTTTAATGTGCATTTAAAACCAGTATTAAAGACTGTTTTTAAACATTTGGTCCCTTCCTTCTTCTTAGATCCCATCTGTATTTACTAAAAACTTTTTTAGATGAATTTGTGTTATTTATGTCTGGATTAGCCTCGCTTCCACCCCAAAATGTTACTTTTATGGTGCCAATGAAAAGTTTCCCACACTTTATTATGACTCATCTAAAAAGTATCTCTTTTTCTGCTTATGCACACATTTCCTTACAATGTAAAAAAAAAAACAGGTCTTAGGAGAATTCTGCCCTTGCAGTTTTCATCTATTAAAAATGTTTAAATAATAAAAAGTGTAAAGATTTCTTTATAAATGAGAAAAGCAACAGATGAATCAGGTCATTACCTGTAGGACTGCAGGATGTCAATTATTCCGATGAACAGCAGGAGGCGCTCTCCTTTACCACTCACAGCTGGAATACCACCCATCCTAAAAACAGGAAATACAAGTTTGCATCAGGTGTGACTTTGATGTGATGATGATAAGGCGGTGACTCACGTGTCGTCGTGGTCCAGGGTGTCCCTACACGTGGACCCCCCCTGTATGGACTCCATAGCGGTGGAATACAGGGCTCTCTGCCCAGCAGGCTTCTTCTCATCCCCCCCTGCTGTGGGGGAGCCCTGGGACTGTTGCTCTCGCTCTGCAAGGCTCTTATTGTGAACGCCAAGCAGCAAACTGTAGTCCATGATCTTAAAACTCTCCAGAACCTGACAGGAAACAAGTCACAAGTCAATTTTTGAGATGATTTCTATCTGAATATTAATTTTTCATCATAAAAGAATAACTTATTTTTGTTTGCTCTGTAACAAACAGGGAGTGTTTTTGTTTTCCTTCTCACCAGGCAGTCTCTTTGCAGGGTTTTGACCAAAGCGCTGTATGTGTCCTGGTCCAGGATAAGGCCTTCAGGGACGTCACTCAGGAAATCCAGGTCCTTAAAAGTAGGTTTGGACTTCTCTTTTTCCTTCTTGGATGCCTGTCTCTTGTATGTTGAGCCCTTCAGATCAAATTTAAGGTGCATGCGCACTGAGCGTGGTAAAATGTTGTTCATAACAACAATTCGGATATTCTTGCCTCCACACTGAACGCAGTAGAGTCCAAAGAACTTAGGCAGCAAAGTGCGAGGGTTCTGATTCAAGTTCTAAAAAGGAGCAAAAAGACAGAGAGATTAGATTAGTGGTAAAAGATTTGGTTTCATGCATTGCAGGACCAGGAGCGTGCACCTGCAGGACAGCGTGACTGCTCTCCACAGGCCTCAGCAGAAACCTGGAGCTAATGTCTGAACGCTTAAACCTGTTAAAGATCTCACAAAGTCAGCTGCTGATGTCACATCTGACAGGGGGCCAACTCCAGGAGGAAGGATAAGGAGGATAACTACAAGCTTCAGCTGCAGAGCTACTCTTAAGCATGTGCTCATGTACACAAACAACACACACAAGTAAAACTTCCAGCTGATGTTTTCTCTCAGATAGTGGGTCTACCTGTGTCAACGTTTATATCCTACAAACCAGAAAAACGCTGAAAATGACTGAAATGTCCTCTTTCTTACCATATAATAACCAGGCAGCAGTTTCTGCAGAAACTCCGCCTCCTTGTGCAGGACGGTTTTGATGATGAACTCGTCGTCACGGGTTACGTAGAAAATGGAGCCACTGGCTCCGGGATTTGTCAGCTCAATCAGAGGCTCATTACACAATGAATACTGGTTGGAGAGACAGAGGGCAACAGATTCAAATGTCACCTTTACCTTAAGCCTGTCACTTTGAATCACAAGTTCTGAACACGTTAAACATATTTTAGCCACTGCTGATTGTTTTCTGTTGGTTTTTAAATGATAACTTCATTTTTTTTGCTATTTACAATATACTTAAAGGACTAACTGTGTGGAAACAGCTGATAATTATGTCCAAATGTTGCCTTAATCACTCAGATAAACTGTTGGTTTCAGTTCCACATCAAAATAAGAATGTTAAAATGACAGGCTTCAAACTTAGATCATTGCACGGCGTTAACTTGTCTGACAAAGTAATTAAATGTCCAAGGCTTAGTCGAAATGCAATTATACTCCAGAAGCAAGACAGAAACACCAGCTATGTTGACTGTCTGCTACTTGGGAGATAAAATGAAAGCTTTACTCTGCTAATCTCCTTCTTGGCGCAGGTACGACGTGCTTTTGTGTTGTAGAACACACTAAGTCAGTGCGAGTGTGCAGGCAGCGTGACATGCACAAGGCGCTAAGCTTTGGCATGTTACAATGTGCTTTAAGGTTTTATATTTTAATGCATGTAAAAGCTTAGATGTTTCGGTATTATAATCCTTATTGTAAATGCTTAAATCCAAAATACTCTACTTTTAGGTAATAAATAACATGTATTGTTATATTTTTTGTCTTATTTCGGTTGTAAAACATAATTCTTGTTTAGAAGAAGTTGTATAGTACTGCTGAGTAATTAGACAAGGTGGATCTCACCAGGTAATCATCTGGTCTGATCCCAAAAAGTTCTCTGAAGTACCGGAAGGCCACGGGGGCGTAGGTCTTAAACCTGAAGTCTGGGTAGTGATGAGCTGGAGTGAGGTTACTGCCTTCACTGTAGGAAGCAATATGGACCAATTAAAGGTACAATATATGAAAGATTACTATAACCATAAATGACATCAAGTTTTTGAGAACTCACCTGGGGAAGAAGATGCTTTCCACCACGTAGAAGTCCTGCATGAGGACATCTCTCTCAGGTTTGGAGCTGAGGTTGCCGACGGTGTAACCGATACCCAGCTGGATGGCCCCTTTCAAGGCCGAAGAGGTGGTCTGATGGTGGAGAGCAGAGACAAGTGAGGCAAAGAGTAGGTGGAAGGGAAATCATGCGAGTAAACTAAAATCAAAGAAGGAAAGTCCACCTTTTTGTAAGTTGTCTCTCCAGAGGCGTCTACCCTCCTGTGGCCAATCTTCTTCTCCCGAGTCGGGTCTGCTCCAAACAGGGACGGCATCTAATTCAACAAAAGATAAGTAAACACCCCTAATAGTCCAGCCACCTGCTTGATTTGTTCTAAAATGAGTCAATAAGTTAGTACAGAGGACAGAAGAGACGGGCTGGTGTATCGTGTGAAGTGACCTCTCACCTCTGTTATTTGAGCCTTCTTGGCTGAATCTGTTGACCAACAGAAAAAAGCAGATTAGGAGGCACCTATTATAATACGTTATTTATTATTAGGCTTTATTTATCAGACCCAGATCCGTTTAAAGACATTAGAAACCATCAGAAGTTTTCCCGCATAATAGATATAAACTAATAGATCTGAATGAGAAATACTCAGAGCCCTAAAACCAGCATCAGACCGTAATGCTTTTATTTTATGGCTCCTTTAAAAGAAGAGCTGTATAGTGCATTGAACCTGATCCAGCTAAAAGCCAATTTACCAGCTTTCATTAGATTAACTTCAGATAAATTTGTGGGTAAACTCACCAGCAGCAGCGCGTGTCACCTACAGATTACCAGCTGTGTGATGATCCAGAAAGAAAATGACCAAAAGAGGCCAAATCAAACTTTGACAGTCAGAACGGAGAACACTGTAGCAGGAAATCTGCTGTTTTCTATTCCTGGATCTGTGAGATTTCTACAACTCTATTGGATTGACTTCCTCTATAATCCCAGAGCCGCCATTGGCTGAGAGCTGCAGATCACACCACCGACCAATCACACGCAAGGATTAGAAAGAATCTTTCCAACAAGAGACTCAACTAAACGGTCTGCGTGTGTAAGATGAGGAGACAGGAGGAGAGAGAGGAATAAACAGAGAACCAACTACTGATGGTTCTATCATCATGAGGACTCTCAATGTTAAAGATTATAAATGCTGCTGATGGAGCTCAGGTCTGTTAAATCAGCAAATAGCAGATGGTGCTGCTATTAGTGCAGGACTACAGTACACAGCTAGTCAGATACAATAAAATGACAGCTTATCCTCCTGGGTCAGAGGAGGACAACAGAATATAATAAAATATCATAATGTTGACTAGAATCATTATTATGAAATAAAATAAAGATATTGAGCAACAACAAGAGCTTTCAGTCCTGGTTTCCAAATTCACTTTATTACAGCCAAACTCTGCTTTTAGAAAATGCTAATTCATGAAAATTGTATAAAATCTTTACTGTGTATTCGCAAATAAATGCTTGATTATCTTCACATAAAGTAAAATAAAACTATAGGCTGATGGGGATGTTAGTTATTAAGCTATTGAGTCATAAATCGGTATTTGATATGCTTTTGCCTGCAGATATGACATTATATTTGACAGCCCTCAAAAGCCGTTCTTGCTATGGAATATTTAAAAGTCCCATATTCTGCAAAATTCACTTTCTAAAGATCTTTTAACAGTCATATCAGTCCCAAAGACTGTGTCTGAGACTCAATAGTGAGAAAATGTTTTCACAGTTTTCAATTCTTCATTCTTATTTTGGGAAATGTGTTTTGAGCTAATGCTAAAACAGGTGGTTTCAAAATCTTTCCCCTGCTGACGTCAATAAGGGAACAGACCACTCCTCTCTAGAGGACAGAGCCAATTACGAGCACCTTTGTCTACCTGAGCCCACCCCCACCCTTTAAAAACCACGGGAGCGCACATCCTCACCAACGTTAGCAAACTGTCATGGTGAAGCTACGAGCAAAGCACTACAGTTGCGTCATAGACGGTTGCATCAACGAGCACGGAAGTCTTTTTTACTCCCTTCATCTGAGCTCCTGAAAACCCACCAACATCTCACTAACGTGTGCGGAGACGAGAGATGGGCGGGGCTTAGAGAAGCTCAACGTCCAAACTGCCCCGCCTATTTGAAACGAAGGTTTTGCTTTAAGAGGTTGATGAGGGGTGGAAGAACAACAGCTGCACTTAAAGTAAGGGTCAATTTGACCAATGCAGAGTTTTTATATGTTATTGAGATGTAAAAGAAGTGATTCAGACTGAAAGGTGCATAATATGGGACCTTTAAAGTCACTTCAATGGATTTCAGAAGGAATTAGATGCTGCTGCTTTGGGGCAAAACTCTTTACTCTAAAATACCTTGTGATTTAATTACTCTAGTGATACAGTAGCTATACATTCTCAGTACAAAATACAACAAAGGAATCCAGCACAATTCTAACCCCTCCATCACAAAATCAGCCAAGCTCACCCTACCTGCTGACTTCTCAGTCAGCCTGAAGCTTTTTGGTTTTCTGTGGTTTCTCCTTCATGTCACCTTCTCATCTCAACACTTGATTGTTAAACAAAGATTTCATGATCTTTGGTAATTAATTACCTGATAGTCTACAGAGGCCTCTTAAATTTAATGTACAACATTTTAGTGTTTTTGTTCTGTGCATTAAAATAATCTGATTGCACAAAACTGTCATGTTTGGGGTCATTTCAAGAGCAAGAACAAATGTTAGTCAGTGAGGGAGCAGACAGTCAGACCACAGCAATCCAACAGACGTTTCATTCAAACCACAAACATGGACATTGTGATGGTGACAGAGGATTACAGTGCTGTTTACACCTAAGATCTTCAAAATCTCTGTAAAGTCAAATGTGATCATTCATTTAATATAATGTAATCTGGGCCAGACACATTGATATGAAAGTCCCTAAATAAATAAATAAATAAATAAATAAATAAATAAATAAATAAATAAAAGCTATTCAGAACTTTTTAAGTCCTTCTATTTTGCACACCTGTCCTTGAAACATGGCAGTCTGTTTTTGCAGGTTTTGTGGACCTTAGTTAAACAAATTGCATAGAAATACAATGTAAACGTTTGGAGAGCCTTTTGAAGAGTGACATGTCAAAAGGCCTGTTGTCCACCAGGAGGTTCAGACCTGTAACCTGCAGATTAATAGTGGAACAATTAGGAGTGTGGGACAGGGGGGATTAGGGTCAGATCAGAACAATGTGTCACTTTAAGCTGCAGGCAACAAACAGAACAGCCCGCTGCAATATTTGTGATGAACATACAAGGAAATCACTGGGACTAGTGCAATAATAGAACATTTAGACTAAAATCTGTTTATAAACAGAGTAATAATATATTTTTCATAGGTTTAAAATAAGCATTGAGGCCTATGTGTGTGCTGCAGTAAAGAGGATTAAATCTTTCTCCTATCAGCTGAGAAAATGGCTGTCATTATGTGAAACTAAAGCCAGGAGCATGTTTTGATCCGTCAGAACTCTGCATGCAAATCTAATCTGTTTGACTAGATATGAATCTGTGCACACATCCTGTAGGAGCATGCACGTGCAGCAGCATCTTTCTGGGCTGGCTACAGGATGCAGAGGTGTGAGAAAACAGACCTTCACCTGCAGGATTGATGCAAATATGTTCTGCTACGATGAATGTATCAAATCTCCACAGGCCCAGTGAGAGTGCGTGTGCAGTGTGCACATTATGCGCACCTGATTGTGACAGCATGCATTCACACAGCAGCGGTGGTGAATCCAATCCTGGCACTGCTGTCTGCCGGAGCCATTTATTATTCATTCACACGGATCCTATTTTATTTAACTGTCCTGAGGAGGACACCGTTTAACGGTGTAATTACAACCAACGCTGATGCAGGAAAATGACTTTTAATCCTCAAACGTCCCTTAGAACACAGCCTACCTCCGTCCCCGGACTCCGACTGGAGACTGTCGCTGCTTCCTTCCTTCCCGGTTTCCGACTCCATCTCCCGGACGGCTGCTGGTGATGATCCGTGAAGCTACAGGAACCGGACGCTGCGGTGTGGATGGACCGAACGTCCCGACATGTCCCCCCTGTTCGGCTCAGGGTGACATCGCCTCGGTGTTTTTCTGTCGCTGGGTTTTCGCTGCGACGCCGTCGAGCTCAGAGCCAGCGGTGCTGATCATCTCTGCTGCTGCTGTGCGTCATCTTCCTCCTCCTCCTCCTCGCGCTGCGGCGGCCTGCGCGCGTGCCGCTACAGCGTCATCACCTACTGGTGACCCTCCGTTTAAAAGGGGGATAAGCCAGAGTGGTCACTGAAATAACTTGAAACCGACAAATAAAATTCTAAACATAAAAAAAAATCTAACCTAACCGTGACACCCGTAGACATTAAATAGAGGGTCATCAGGTGTCTATGTTTGTATATGTCTATGTTTATTCTTGTAATCAGCCACTCATCCTCTTTAAAGAATGAAAAGTGCTCAAAAGCTATCATTTTGTTCAGAGCAGTTTCATAAGGTTTTTTTTTTTATTCATTTTAAATGAACCACGATTCTAATGCAGGGTCTGATATTAGTTGATTTTCAGTCCATTTAAATAACATTTTGTCCTTTTTAAGTTACTTTGTGTATTTTCCTTGGAAGGCTGTGCCTGATGAATATGTTCTGTAAATCTTTGTATTCCATTTAAAATGCCATACTAGACTGATGTAAATAAAATTATTCATTGTACAATTAAATTTGCAGTTTTACCACTAGTCTTATACGAATCTACATGTGTTATGCAAGAATCAAAATGTAACACCTCTGACACTAAACCCACTACTTAGTCATGCTTTAGTCCCAATTCCTCTTTTTGAACAGGTTTACAACTTGCGGATTAGGCATATTTGTACTCATGCTTGCACATCTTCTCTACTTGTAAAATGCTTTAACCTGCTGCTGTCACTTAGACTGACACCTCATTTTTTATGGCTGCTCTTCTGATCTTGTTATAAAATTGCTTTTATGTATGTGTGTTCATGATTTTGTAAATGTAACATTTTACTATTTTTAAAATGTTTCTAATTCATGTTATTTTAAATTGTTTTTATATTGTAGCCCTTTTCCTTTCTCCCTCAAAAGACATTGTCTTTTGCCAGGCCACAGTTGTAAATAAGAAATTTGTTCTTAATCTGTTTTGCCTGGTTAAATAAAGGTATTATTTAATCATAGTGTTAACTACATTGCTCAATTTATGCAAAAGAAAACTGATGCCAAACTGGATTTTTCAAATTGTTTAGCGCTACATTTGTGTTCAGAAATTTACAACTTATACTTGCTTCAAGATTTCCCCCCCCATCTTAAACTTTAATGTTTGAATCAAAATGACAAAATTAAAATGACCTAAATCTAGAAAAGTTAGTGATATGGTAAAAAAAAAAAAAAAAAAAAAAAAAGGCACAAAAACAGACAAACATGCAAGACAGCATTTATTTTTCTAATGTAAATCACATGTTTTGACAAGTGCAAATACTATCAGTAGCTTTACAGATTTCTGTGCAATTATTGGCATTTAAGTTCTTACATAAAACCACATCAACAGTAGCCCCTATCACACATGGTTTCATGTCACTGACAGGATGAAATTGATCCACCTCTGAACACAGAGGTTGTTACAGAGCCAAGTTGTGATGGCACGAAGCGTTACGATCTTCAACGCTTGTATCATGTATGTAAACACACAAACACTGGACTGAGGGGCCTCTGATCAGCACCTGGGATTTACTAAATATGAACAAAGCCTCCTCCTCCTCTGTGTGAAAAGGACTACTGGCAGGTTAACCAACAAGTTACATAAACAGAAAATGACTAAGTGCTATTTAAAATGTACAAAGGAATGATTGTTCAAGTTGAAATTATGATGCAAACTGTCTAATTTCCTTTTTGTGATCTCTCCTGACTGACTGTCCTCTCAGACGGTCTTACGAGGTTTGGTGAGAGTGGGCTCTGGTGATAAGTTGCACGCTTAAAATCATCAGGTTCTGCCCGTCCCAGTCATGGGTTTATAGGCAGAGCCGTCACTGGTCCAGGCACACACACAAAATACCCTAAAGTCCATGTGAGAGGTCAGGAATTGGAGGAACGTGTAGGAGTATTACATGTACGTGGGCAGGTCCTTCTCCACCACCTGTAGAAAGAAACAAGTTTCACTCTGCAGGAAATTAACTTCACTCATTCTCAACCAGTGATCATCAACTCCAGTCCCCAAAGGCCAGTATCCAGCAGGTTTTATGCATTTCCCTTGAACACACCTGCTTCTAATGAAGGAGTGATCAACACTTCTTCAGAACTTGACATAACGAGGTAAATCAGTCATTTAAAAATCAGGTGTGTTAAAGCAGGGAAACACCTAAAACCTGCTAGAGACTATTGACCAACCCTCAGGGCCTGGAGCTGGTGATCACTGTTCAAGTATTTGCAGAAAAAAACAAAAAACAAACAAACATGGCAACCAACATCCTACGAAGAGGGTTGTAAATCATGTACAAAAAATGTGTAAACAGCTGCTGTAGCTTACAATTGGATCATCTGTTGGACCGTATCTCTTCACCACCTGCCCACTCTTGTCAATAAGAAACTGTTGAGGGAAAAACATTTATTTTATTTCTGCAGTTTTGATGAGGAAAAGAACATTTCCATTTGTTCCAAAACGTTACCTTTGTAAAGTTCCATTTGATGTTGCTGTGGACAAAAAGGAAAAGACTTAAAAACTGATATGGAATCAATAATAACGCCACTACTTTTATAACTGAATAGAAGCTCTGCTTGAGGTCATAAGGTTAAGAAGGTATGAAACATCTTTGTGTCATTTCAACTGCAGTCAAAATTGGCTAAAGGATGGTTGACTTTTATACAAGATGTATTTAAAAAAACAAAACAGAAGAGTAAAATAAAGACTCACTTTCCAAAAGTTCCCTTTCCTTTGGGTTGAGCCTTCATCCACTTCCACAAAGGGTGAGCGTCGTCACCGTTCACATCAATCTTACTGAAGAGATCAAACTCTACATTGTAGCCTTTGGCAAACTCTTTAATATCTGCTTCTGTGCCTGGCTCCTAAAAAGTACAGAAGAAAAATAATCAAGACTTCAGTCAAATCAGTTTAACCCTGTTGTGAACACCTTAAAGACTTGACATTACAAAAATAAGCACAGAATCAGTGAATCCATATTACCTGTCCTCCAAACTGGTTGCATGGGAAGCCCAGGATGCGTAAACCTCTCTCAGCATAGCGGGCGTGCATTTCCACAAGCTGAGTGTAGTTTACCTTGGTTTTACCTCATTTAGAGGCTACGTTTACAATGATGCACACGTGATCTCTGGTAGAGAAAACATTATTTAGATTGGAACTGGTAAGGATTGTGTAGCAGTGAACAGTATACTAAAAGGTAACTTGTTCCACTATTCTCAAAAGTATTGCCAACAATGTACAATAAAATTTAAGGTCTGTAGTTTACATATCATGAAAATCTAATAGTTTATTCTCATATCAAAACTACTGGACAACATGCTGATATATTGTGAGCTTGAAGTACAGTCAGTGTGTCTTACCTATATTTCTCAAGAGAAACCTCGTTGCCATCGATGTCCTTAGCAGAGAACTCGTAGATGGACTTGGCAGTTTGCCAGTCTCTGACCTGAGCACACTAAACAGGAAGGACGAGGTCAAAAGACCTCCAGGTGAGTTTACATGGTTATGCAACAGCTGGAGACAATTAAAATCTGTCACAGTAAAGTAAATAACAATTACAAATGACAAAAATTATCAAGAAGAAGATGAATCGTATTCCTGAGAAAAAAAGGCGTGGATGTTATCAGTGCTCCTTTTTCTCTGCGTACTTTGACCCACTCGTTGACCCACTCGTGTCATCAGTTCTTCCCCCACCCCTCTAACCAAGTCTGGGCTCAAGCGATAGCAGAAAGAAGCAGATTAAATACTAAGATTTAGGAGTTTACCGTAAATTTCAAGTCACATTATCGCCAAAGAGTAAATAAACGGATTACGCTTGAACCGAAATTCTTGTTGATCGTCACCACGGATTTAAAAAACTCAACAGAATATCTATGGTATAATCTAAAGTCTGTATCACTACAATATGACGAATTCATTTGCGGTACAAAACTGTAGTTGTAAAAATAATAATACATTTTACCGGACATCCTCTAAAATGCTAAAATCGTGTCAGAGAGGAGGGGCTTGTTATTGCAGCAGCTGCAGCTATCATGCTAGCTCAAATTACAACATCGGACTCGTTTGCTCGCAGCACCGCGACCAAACAAGGAAGTCTTCAATGTGACCTACGTGTTAACAAACGTTCAGGCAGCGGTGAGTCTCACAGTTTAACCAGCAGTAAGGATAGAGTTTAAAAAACGCATTTAATTCTTTAGCATGAGCTTACCATACTCCTCACTAGTCCTTTGGTGCCCAGCACCCCCAACAGCACTGTTGGGCGCAGCCACATGACGGCTACTTTTATGACGTAAAGCTTTAGCTCCTCCTTTTGACGCTGTCTTAACTCCGCCCACCTCCACCACAAAATTAGAAACTGCTTTTTATTCACGTTTTAATGAAACATGTTAAAATTACTAAACAGTATTTAAAAACATTATGTAAGTAATGTAAGATATGTAAGTAATTATTTTAACGGGGGCTCAGGAGGGACATACTAAAGCGAATCAGATTTGTCACATTTCCCCCCGAGTGACTTATTCAGCAGAAACTTTTTGTCATGATTACTCCGAATGAAAGAAAATCGTACACATATTTTAATTCATGTAGGTTATAACACTAAAATAGTTTTTTTTTAGTTTCCTGAGAAAGAATGACTGCGATGATTGCTGACACATCCACAAATGGTGCCACAATTACCACTTGGAGCTAGTAATTATGATTCATGAACGAAAACTATAATTTCTTCTCACGAGTCATGTTGAAATCAAAGCACACCCTCTTTTTAATTTCTATGTCTTGCCTTATTGGGATAAACTATTATTTGAGTCTTCCTTGAAAAAGAGATTCTTAATCTCAATGGGATATTACCTGACTAAATAAGGGTTTTACATTTATTTTCAAAGTTTATTCTTGTGAATCGTTACTTTTTGCTATATATTTTACAGAAATTTAAACATTAAATAGAACTTATGGCTGTATTTGTTAGATTTAATCATTTTTTTATTGTACCACGTGATTTTATAAACTAACAGTGTAGTTTCACGTTTTGTCCAGTAGAGGGAACTATTGCTTAGCAGACTAAAATGTGTGAGTTGAGTAATCTGGAGGCAAAATGAAAGTAATGGTTTATTAAAAGGAGAAAATCCCCATAACTGAGTTTCAGATGGGAGTTTTTATGTTAACTGAGGTTAAAATTATTGATTTTTTTTCAGCAGCTGCACACCTCCCTGGTGTTCTTACTGATTTAAACCATGTAGGGCACTGGGTAGTTTTCCTATACTGTATTCAGAATGACCAGTATTTTTTTAATCCTTTCTTTTTATCTGTTCTATTGTGTTCACTAGATCATTGTTTTATTCTTTTATATCTTTGTACAAAGAGGAAGAATAGACTTCATTATCATGATGCTGCTATTAAAATCCCCATGAAACGCCATTTAGTTTCTTTTAATTAGCTGAACTCCCCACTGAAACTGGACGAGTGAGCGGAACACACCGCACAAACAAAGCCCTTGAAAAGTAAGCCGGGTTATCAGTTAGAGGAAAAGACAAAACATTCATTAGACGGGGTGTTTAGTCTTGTAATAATAATGACTTTATTTCAAAGGAAGATTAGTTGGTTTCCTTTTTTAAGGAGGTTCTTAGAATTAGATTTCAAAGCAATTCATTTTTAATCTGTTCACTGATAATGTTTTGCTGTATTTGAACAAATAAAATATGTATGATTTTTTTTGCACAGTTCTGATTTCATTTCATATATCTGTTTACAAATTTAATAAATCTTAAACACTGTTGTCTTAAAAAAAAAACAATGCAAGAACTGACAGCGATGAGGTTGGTGAAAGGCATTTTCACACACAAATGCACACACACACACACTCACGTAGATCATATAAGTATAAGCTGTAAGTCATAGGTGTGAATTTCAAAATTAAAGCCCTATTTTGCTGAAATGACATTTAACCGTCCTATTCTCGACTCATTAAATGTTTATGTCCCACTGACAGTTTGTAAAACGTGCTTTATTTGACAGTTCCAACCATGTGGTCAAAGGTCAACATGTAATAATCACAGGGTGCGTGAATTCTGGCACTAAGTGCATTTGGGGTAATCACGATTTCTGAGGAAGAAATTTTTAATTAGAGCCTGACAAACACAGAATCTACCACACCTGAAACATCCAGTCTGGAGACTATGATTACAAACTTCACACGCAGCCAATTAAAACACGGATCAAAGGGGTTCTCCTGCAAAAGACATCAGCACAATTAGTGTAGTGCGAGCGTGCGCCGAGATGCAAGGGGTTAGACGCCGCAATTAGCTGATGATCTGCATACTGTCGAGGAGAAGGAGTGTGCAATAATACAGCCAGTTTCTGATTTGCAGGTAATTTCTTCTCGTAAATGTGCTGAATAAATCAGTGTTTAATTACCCTGAGTGTGTTGTGGAACTCAGTTCATTTATATGATGTGAAGCTGAGGTATCATGGTAAATTCATTACATGAAGCGCAAATAATTCCTTCAAATATACAGTTAGGATGTACTTTATCTACACCTGTTGCACAAACAAACACACAAGTTTAATTAGAACATTTCAGATATTAAGGCCATGAGATGACATTTGAAGGTGGCACATCAAAATCATCCTAACAGCTGTCCAGCAGATAGAAAAGGTTTATCTGGTTGGTTGTTTACTTTACTTCAGCCAAAGCTGTAATGTAAAAAACTTTATAAATATTACACTGAAGCAAAAGGCTTTCAGCAAAGTTTAAAGGAAAGTAAAAGATGAGACAGAACAGCAGTTGTCCCCATGTCAGCTGAAAAGATAAATCACCAGAGCAGCATCAAATATTTAGAGTGAGAACAGTTACTTACACTTTTTCTTCTTTCTTGTTAGCTCATGCATCATGAAACCAGTCAACCAGATGTTAATGATGAAAACTCATGTTTGAGGAACAAGAAAGTGAGAGATAATGAACAGGAAAAAGACAGAAAACAAACAAGTTTCAAATTAAAAGAAAAAAACTGTTGCTTAGGAACAACCTCTGCTAAACCTGACTCCACCACCATCACCCCCTCCACCTTCCACCCTCAAGACACACGCGCACACACACACACACACACGCACACACGCTATGAGCACCATAGGAGACAAGATCAGACGCTTCAGGAAAAGTTGGGGTTATTTCTTACTGTTCCTAAGCAACAAGTTTGCTGTTTTCTTGCCTTCACTGTATCTCAGATGGCTCCGCTGGAGATTAATAGTCAGAAACAGAAATTAAGCTGACCGCAAAACTTCAGCACTTCCTCCAGAAGTCTGCTTTATGTTTGAGGGAGGTATAAAAGCTGCCATCGACTCGCTCGCACCACGGGGAGTGAAATGAGGAATTATCAGATGTGAAATCTTTTATACGGGCATAACTGTGCTTTATGGCTCAGTAATCTGCTGGTTAAATGATGTGAAATGACGATTCTGTTTGTGAATTTATTCGTTTTAATATCTGCAGTGTAATCGAAAGAAATAGCAACAAATTCAACATGTTTTAAACTTTCTACGCTGCAGCGATGGCGTTTAAAGATGTGCTGGAGGAAGAGCTCATGTATATGTTGTCTATTACATTTCAGTGGCTTGAAAGGCTTATTATATCATTGTAATTACCTTCAACGTGTGCACATTCCACTGACAGGAAAATATGTAATTAGGATCATGTTGCAAAGGGCTGATGATCTGATTCCCCCATTTTTGGCCTTTTTTTTTTTTTTGAATATGTAACAAAAGGAACATAATGAAAACAGATGGCAACCTATATTTGCATTGGCAGAGCATCTTTTATATTTAACCCTCACACTCTGAGGGGTTTGGTTGGCAAGGCAACAGATTATACAGTCTGTTTTTCATGACTGCGTCTCAATGGTCCAGATCAGCCTCCTTATCCCTTCATCTTCCTTGAGAGAACACAAGTAAAACCAGTCAGGTACTGCGTGTGTCAAAAGGGTTCAATGTTGTGCTGACAGGCAATTTGCAGGCAGCTCCCTGGATCCTTTATCAATATCTCTCCAATTCCATTGCTAAGATCAGTATCTGTGGTTCCAACAGCCACAGCCTAAGCTGCTTGTAACCATCGATCACTCATTTTATTTGGGCTTAGTTGGAAAACTTGCACCTGTGCTGCTTAAACATTGTAACTCAAGAGATGCTGCAGATAAACGGAAGGAGAGAATATCTGAAATTTAGGCTGTAAAGCAGTTTTTCTAACCTCATAAAGGAATGCTCCAATTTCATGCAGCAAATTTCATCCAAGAAATTACAAAATGATGAAATTATGATGCTTATGTTAATAGAAAAAATGTTTTCACGTATGTGATGAAATCCTTTGAAAGGCTGGTGTTGAACCACCTGAAGACCATCACAGGACTCCTACTGGACCCCCTGCAGTTTGCATATATCAGGCAGGCAGGTCAGTAGATGATGTAGCCAGCATGGGGCTGCAATACACCTCGCAACATCCCAACACTGCAGGGACATATGTCGGATCCTGCTTATAGGCTGCAGCTCGGCATTCAATAACATTCTCCAAGAAATCCTCCAGTAAAAATCATCCCAGCTCTCTGTTCCTGTCAGTGGATCAAAAACTTTCAGACAGACTCAGGGGCGGTTCTAGGGGGGGGGGGGGGG
>SSNR01000127.1:475936-631301 GCA_006937965.1 Callopanchax toddi
GGGGGGGGGGGGGGGGGCGGCTGGGCCCCCCTGACAACAAGCTTGGCCCCCCTGTGGCCCCTGCTAAGTGCTGAGTGTTTTAGAATGTGCCCCTGTAAAAAAGCAGCTGGACCCAGCCTGGCCCCCCCTCTAATGTTGGTCTAGAACCGCCACTGGACAGACTACTGGGGAAAATGACATCCGGCAACCAGATCAACAGAACTGATGTTCCATAAGGGTGTGTGCAGTCTACTGATAGTCCTCTTTTATGAAAAACAACTGCACCTCAAGTGATCCAGCTGTCAAATTCCTAAAGTTTGCAGATGACAGAACGGTCATCAGCCTCATCTGGAATGGTGACAAGTCTGCTTACAGATCAGAGGTGGACTTCAGGAGGAACCCTTTATCCTTACTGTCCTCATCACCATCCACAACATCACTGTGTCCATGACTGATGCATTCAGGTTTATGGTACCACCATCACCCAGGACCTGACCTGCTCAGCCAATATTAATGCAGTCATTAAGAAGGTCCAGCAGAAAGTGTACTTCCTGCAGCAGCTCAGGAAGTTTTACCTCAAGGAGCAGCTAGTTCACCTCAATCCAGTCCATCCTCAGCCAGCTCAGACGTAGCAACCAAACTAGGAGCAGACTGATCAAGATTTCAGAGAGGATCACTGATGCCAACCTGCTTCCCATCCAGAACCTGTACTCCTCTCTATAGAAATGAGCAGGTGGAATCATCGGAGACCTCTTTCTTTCAGAATTCAACCTCTTCTCACCTTTCTCCCCTGGAGGATGCTGCTGTGCATCAAAACCACTAGAGTCAAAAAGTTCCCCCCAGGCTGTCAGTCTGTTGAATAAACATTCAAAACACATAATGAGGAAATAAAATATTTGCTAAAGCAAATAATAATGCAAACATACAGGCTTGAAATCCTAATTTGTCATCATAGCCATCTGTTTAGTTCTGTCTGTGTTTACTTGCATTTATTTAAGTGTATATATGTGTATTTTTGGTGTATTATTCACCCATATGCTTAGTGTTTTGTTGGTGTTTGGATACGTGTGTGACAAGTTTTTACCCTCGGGTTTAAACCTGTTTACTGACGGTGAAAGTAAACAGTGACTTATGTAAATATAGAAAAAAAAACTTTTAAAGAACCCCACATAATAAATACATTTGTAAAGAAGTGAAAACGTCACTAAATGTCTTTACACTTGGCAACAACAAGCTAAAAAAAAAAGTTTAGTGGTCTAATGAAACAAAAAGTGAGGTTTTGAGCTGTAACTGAAGGTGCTATATTTAGTAGGAATCTGGCAAAGCTCGTTGCCCATTTAACTCGAACCCCACAGTGAGGCAATGAGGTGTCAGCAGCGTGCTGGGGGGGAGGCGCTGTTGGGACCGGGACACTTGAGTAAGTGAGTCAGGATGAAGTGAAAAGCACTCGACAAGCACAACTTTGTCCTAATTGATTTGTTCTTGGTAAATAGCTGTTAAAGCATTTATAAGATTTATAAATGAAAAAGGCTCTACATCAACAGGAAATGTGTGAAGAATTTACAACTAAAAATCCAACATTTTCACTTTGTCAAACAAGAACTTCTGCTGCTGCAACATTTTTTGACAGACGTAAGAAAAATCACATGTTTTCACTTTGATTTCCATATTAACTGTAACCAAAGTGTTCCTTTCCCCACATAACAAGTTCCTGCTTATCATATAAAAGTCTTGACAGAATTTCTGGCAATTTAAAGCTTCAGTCTCATTACTGTGAAGAAAAAAGTTTTTGCCTGGACTCTTGTTATTACCTTTTGCACAGGTGAAGGCAGTAAATTTGGATGTCTGCTGATTTGCAGATCAGTCTGCAGGCTTTGCTTCTCACACTCACAGAATGACACCCATATGTCTGGAACAAGCTGCTGCAGAACTGTTGCTCTGCTGCAGCTTGTTATAAGAAATTGACTTCAAGGAGAAGGAGCTGCATCTGTTTCCTAAAAGTTAATGATGAATATGGCTGCTTGAAAGAGTTCTAGTCTGGATTATGGGAATAAATAACAATGATTAGAAGAAAAAGAAAAAGGACTAGTTTGGAATTTTCTTATTTATGCTTTTTTTGTTAGATAAGGGCTTATTTTGTGTTGATTGGAAATCACAGCACCACACGTTTGATCTGGATGCACTTTTAAATCAGGTGATTAAAAAAAAAAAACATCCCAGAGTGATCATCTGCTGCCTCACAGCAAGGCAGATCTCTGCAGCTGTCGTTAATCTTTCTCTCATGTCTATATATCCGACTTACCTCATTTTTATCCCTTTTTAAAAAACCCTCCTGCTGCATTAATCTTTTCCTGTGTCACTCTTCCTCCCCTTCCATACAGTTTCTCTTTGCAGTCTTCAACATCACAGCATATTTTACTGTATGGCTCACCAGCAGATAATAAAACATACCGGCGCTACAACACAGAGGGGAAGTGTTTCTTCTGATTTTGAAACAGAAAACAGAAACAAATGTGAAATGAATAAATTTAACCTCAACTCACCTCCTTCTCAGACTTCTTTAGTTTTTATAAAGGCATTAAATTGAAGACGAGGGAAGGAGAAATAAAACTCTGTAAGAGTTTTCAGCCCACATTTTATCCTCTTGTGTTTTGGAGTCAGAGAAGGTTATTTCACTATGATGATGAGATAAACACTGAAATAAACAACGTGGAGGGAAACGAGCCAACATGGTTTATTTAACAAGTGTCTTTTTATAAAACCTAAACCCATGTTCTTCACAGGGCTGGAGTTACTTTGATAGTAAAATTTGCGCAGAATGCTGTAGTTATTTTCAAGTGTAAATATCAGAGGCAGCAAAGTGTAGCACGTTTGGTCAAATCAGGGGTTAAATATCTTAATTATTCAGCCAAAATAAGCATGCACTGCAAAACTGATGTCATTGTAAAGGATTCTAAAGCTACGTTCTGTAAATTACCCCTCCTGACATTCTGTGGTGCAGGATATTAGCAACTGGTTTGGGAAATACAGATTCAATTTTAGTGTAATTTACACAATATTGGAAATTCTCCATTATTAGGTTTGCACTGTACAGCATCACAGCCATTAGTGACTGTTTAGGTTCATTTCAGCTGATTGTCTCTTCTACCTTCACACATGAGGACACATGAAGCTTTCAGAGAACTGAGGCTGGGTTATTATGAAGACTGCTGCAGAGGCTGTTAGCGCCGTAACACCTCAGACATGAGTAATTATACTTATGAAGCATAACCAAGTGAGGAGGGATATATTTACTATGCTATAAATAAAAATTGATTGAAGGGATAATTATTTTATTGGCATTAGAACAGGCTCTGTGAAGTAGTAAGCTGGGGTTTAACATCCCTCTTCTCACTCTGAAACTGTCCACAGCCGACGATAAAACCACAGACTGGACAGTCTTTGACAGGTGGAGATCTGGTTGGTTTGGACGGACGTGATAACTGCAGTGGTGGGAAATGTTATCTTTGTCTTTTTCCCTCCTGCTTCACTCCAGTAAGCTTCATTTAGGCATGGCTTTTCTTGTTGCTTTAGCAACAGTGAAGGAAAGGGTGTTACTCGCTCCTCTCAGGACTCGCTGTTCTTATATTTCCACCCGTTTTTGGAGCCACTCCATGTTCGTGAAGGCAGGTGTGAAAAATAGCATGTATATACGGTACGGTAACATTCATACGTTAACATGTGTACTGGATTTCTGCTAAAGAAGCTGTGGGGGTGGTTGTCACCAATTAGGACCATCCTTTATTGGCTCATTACTCATAGCAGCTAAAAAAAAATCTGCAGGTCCACTGAATTGTACTTTAAAATTTACTAGCGTTCTTATAGGCATTCTGACTTTTAATTCAGATAAAAGACATGAGGAGAGACATGCAACATGTAGGTTTTCCCAATGATGACAATTTTGGCAAAGCATCACTTCAAACATAACCCTTTCACTTCATTACACTACCAGTGATGGCATCCAAAGTTTTCTGGCACCTGCATCCTGCTCGCTGGAGACCGATAAGTCTCCAACTGTAGTTCGTGGGAGTGTTAACAGTATAAATAGAGCCAGGCTTTGTGGCGCTAAGCGTGGCCTGTTATTGTCTCAGCGCTTCGACGCGGGTCCTCCTCCATCTCAAACACCCTCACCGTTTGGCTGCCAGCGTTGAACATCTTCACGATCATAAAAAATGCTGAAGAATATTCATATGAAGTTCAGCATTTTTTTCTTAGATTTAGTTAAAAGGAGAGTATAAAACAGTCACAACACAAAAAAGTACAAAAACAGTCAAATTTTATTCAAAGCTGACGCTTCTCTTTTTATCAATTCTCTCTAAAGTCTTCAAACATTTTGTGAAATATGACACATTTCCCACAGTTACATCACACACACTGTGGCAAGAAGACTACTGATGTATACAAAACCTGACAGTGAAGATGGTTCAAAAGATTCTAACGTGCAGGGTTGTCCATGCTGACTGCAACAGGACGTTTAACCTCCTACACTCTTAGAAATAAAATGTTGGATTTAATTAATAAAGTTAAGGCAATCTTTTCCACAAAACTCAGTCAATTAAATGTAAAACAATAAGGTTAACTAACCTGCAATTGCAATGGTCACGCATATCAGAAGTGAAATTGTTAATAAAAGGCAACAACCTTTGTGCAGTTGTCACTATTTAACACCATTAATTAGAACGTACTCACACTCTGTTCATTTTAATAACAGTATCACTTTGGGTTTAATTGACCATTTTAATTGGAATTTAACGGCGCCATTTACAATGGCTTTGGATCTAATTAATTCAGCTTACTCTATTTAAATTTGTCAATCAATTTAATAGAACACAAGTTTGGTCAGTAACCCTGACTTTAATCAAACTTTCAGGAAAACTCCACAGTACAAACTGACAATAAATGCATAATTTTAAAAGTTGGTCAATTACCAATTATTTTTCTTAAAATCACAAGTGCATTCATTTGACAATATCTTTAGTTTTATTCAAATAGTTGAAATTATCACATTCTCAGATTGTTTTTAACACAGTTTGTAAACGATATTGCATCAGGATTAGCCAAACAAAAAAGGGCTGCTCATAATAAAGTACATGTCATAAACAATACAACATGAACGTAATATTTGACCCCTCAGGTTAACATTCTGTGCAATGGTTGTCCAGTTATCAAAACAAAATACTTCAAATGAATACAAGTGACTTGTGCTGTGCTACACTTGCACTCTTAAAAATTTCTGTAAATTAACGGCAGAATTCTAGCAGTAACATACCGTTTTTCCAAATCACAGTAGAATAATGTTAAATCTGATGTTTTTTCTGTTGATGGTGGCTGGAAAATTACGGCCAAAAACAGTATACTACAGTATTTCCTTTGGAGCACATGCTTTTTAGGCATTCTCAACTTCGACCATCAGCATTGTATCACTCTTGAGCATGTAAATTGTGGTTTTGTTTTGTATAAAGTCAATATTTAGACCACCAGACACTGCTGTTATGTTATTTGTCATAGTTTAGACTATAGCTCATATCTGCAGCCAGGTAAACAATGTAGCTTTTAACGTTTTTTTAAAGCCTCTTAACAAGTTCTCTAAAAACTTTAGCCAATCCTATTGTTTGGTCCGAACGGACGGTTTATTTTTTCTAGTTGCTGCCAAAGAAGCATCAACAAAGTACTGAGCAAAGGCTGTGAAGACTTGGGTTCACTTGATTTCTAAGTCTTTTTTTTTTCAATAAATTTGTCAAAAACACAACCTTTTGTTGTCATTTTGTGATGTTTTTTGTAGAAATCCTTTGAAAAAACAAGTTTAATCCATTTTGAAATGAGGCTGGAACATAACAAAATGTGGAAAAAGTGATATACGTAGAGTTGTGTACTACAGTCTGGTACTGGAGTTTGGTACTGGAATTCTGGTACTAGAGTCGTGTACTACAGTCTGGTACTAGAGTCTGGTACTGGAATTCTGGTACTAGAGTCGTGTACTACAGTCTGGTACTGGAGTCTGGTACTAGAGTCTGGTACCGGAATTCTGGTACTAGAGTCGTGTGCTACAGCCTGGTACTGGACTCTGGTACTGGACTCTACTAGTACCAGGCCCTCATTGTGTTTTTGTACTCAGAAAAAATCCTGCTGTGTTCAGACACCAAATAAAGTTTTGCACATACTCAATTGTGATTTATAGAGTTTTATCTCGATATAAAACGAATGTCCTCATATGTGGACATCATTTTTCTCAGAAACTACATCAGGTACAAAGATAATTCTTTGTTTTGACATTCATCAGGTCCCAATCAGCCCAAATAGCAAAGAGAAATTAAAAATGCATGTCATGAAAGAGTTCGGGTCTTATACTTAACTATGAACATATCTCAGATGTTTGTGACAGGGAAGGAAGATTTGTTAGAATAACAGGAAAGATAGAGGGGTCTGAAATCACAATACTAAATGTCTATGCTCCTCCCAGAAGTGATTAGGCACATCTTTGACTTAATGGTGGATTCTCAGGGGACCGTTATCTGTGGGGGGGATTTTAACCTTAGACTAGACCCCAAATTAGATTCCTCCAATCCAACTAATCAGACCACACCACTTATCCAGAAGGTTAAAGCCGCATTGTGGATTATTTCATCAAGAGAGCAGTTTTTGAATATACGTAGTACCAGAATTCCAGTACCAGACTGTAGTACACAACTCTAGTACCAGAATTCCAGTACCAGACTGTAGTACACAACTCTAGTACCAGACTGTAGTACACGACTCTAGTACCAGAATTCCAGTACCAGACTCCAGTACCAGACTGTAGTACACAACTCTAGTAGCAGAATTCCAGTACCAGACTGTAGTACCAGACTCCAGTACCAGACTGTAGTACACGACTCTAGTACCAGACTCCAGTACCAGATTCTTGTACCAAACTCCAATACCAGACTCTAGTTCCAGACTTAAGGCTCCAGTACCAGACTCTAATAATAGACTTCAGTACCAGACTAGTACCAGACTACAGTACCAGACTCTAGTACCAGTACCATACTCTAATACAAGATTCCAGTACCAGACTCTGTAACTCCCTCTGTCCACATTTGTGGACACTGTCAAGTTTACAAAACTAAGTCCCTCTGTCCACACACGGCATGGTAAATCATTACAGTTACTAACTTTTGTAAAATTTGACTTCCATATTGAACATTGAACACTTTCATAGTACCTGAACAAGAATCAGCCATGAAATGCAATTGGATTTTTTACCTGGTCTAAGTGTGGCTCGGGAGTTGGCATATGAATTTCTGAGTATGTTGTCAGCCATCTTGAAACTAATGTGTAATGAGAAATACTCTTCTGCCACCACCAGGTGGCAGTATAATGTCCTCGTATGTGGATATCAGGTCTTTGTAGAGCATTAGTACTTTGGTCTAGACAGCCCAAAATGTGATGTCCACATATGTGTACGCCAGGTCCTAGGAGGTTAAAGCTCTCTCTCTGATACTCTCTGAGTCTGGATCTGTGTTTCTATCAAGCTGTGTGCATAATTTGAAATGCAGTTAATGGTGGAAGACAGACCACATCAAGTTCTCAGCACTATTAAAAACAGTGACTCATCGATTTCAAATAGACATAATCCAAACGGTGAACACGAGGACAGTTATTCCATAATAATAGACTGTTTACAGGATGTAAAGGCAAATTATTGGATTATGTATAATTTTTTGATCCCAGGAAAGGGGGAATTTAACAGCAGCAATATAAAATAAATTAAAAAGCAACTAATGAGCAGCACCAACTGTCTGTGTGTCCAAAGTGATTAAAGTGTAAAGTGTTTGGGTGATCTATTAGAAGTGTCCCATGTGGTGTTGTGCAGCCCGATGGCTGCCGGCACAGCAGAGTCTGATTCAGTGTTTCTTGCTCTGGCAGAAGGTGCTCCCCATCTGCTGCAGGCAGCTCCTGGTGGAGGGCATCGGTGGTGTATTTCCTCATGCTCCTGGTTCTTATGGCAGACCTCAGATGCCCACCAAAAAACTGTAGCCAATTAAGCTACCTAGTTGATGTGCCTCATCAGCTGTTATCACATTAACTGGTGAGTGTGTGTCTGTGCTGAAGCTTTACTCTCTACCTGCTGCGAGCAGACAGCTGGTGAAGGCAGGTGCGTCTCGGTTTGTCGACACATGCTGCAAACACAGATGACTGTAGTTGTGTTGTGTTGCGTGAAGGTGTGGGTTCAGTTTGGGAAAAGTAAACACAGGATGAAGTGGTTTAATTAAAGCTGGAGTGATGGTCAACGCTCAGACGGGACCGCCAGCAACTCAGTTTTATCATTTTTGAGCTTTCCCTTGTTGGTTTATATAACATTTAATTCAAACTCCAAAAAGTGAATGTTATGCTCAGTGTATGTTTTGTCTGGTGTTTATTCATTGGTGGGCTTTAATTACTCCTCAAATTATTTTAGCTAGAAATGTTTTCTTCACCACCTATTATTCTGTAGCTCGCTGATGAATAAACACACGAGCCCAATCTTTATCTTTTTGCTCATGTGTTTAATTAAAACCATTAATGGAAAAACTTTTCTTGGATGTAAATAGTCATTTTGATGTACTTTTAATTATAATGTATTTTTTTACGTCTTATAAATCTTTGTTTTTTCTTTATATTGTTAAATAAACTCGTTTATATTAGACATTTTTAATTAACTCAAACTTCTGAAAGAAGAGCTGAGTGAATAACCACTTTATGAACTTTTGAACATTTCTGACATTGTTCTATTGTTGAAGTCTTAGTGAGCCATGTTCTCAGGTGATCATGTATAAATGAAGTGACTCATGAATTCTATTATTTATTGAGTTTCCTTTGCTGCATTTCCTGCTGTTACTTTTCCTTGTCACTACCTCTGCACCATACAGTAAATACCATCAGTCATTCACATCGAACTGGGCGCTGAGTCACCTTTGTGCTGAACTTATTAAAGCATTGTTCAGGCTGCTCCTGACTCAGGATGTACTTGAGTTTTTCCTGAAATTGTAGTCTATTTCCTTTTTTTTAACCCAAGGACGTGACTGAGAGTCTTATTCAGAGACGACAGCATGTTTCTTCTGCTCTGGAGTGACGATTAAAAATAGGAATTCATTTATGTTTCATATCATCTGCTCAAGGCTGTGAGGAGAGGCTGGAGCCCAGATGTCATCAGGTGAGAGGTGGAGCTCATGCTGGACAGACTGCCAACTCATCACAGCCAGCAGAGTCACCAGCATATGGTCATCGTTGATTTAACATGTGTTTCTGGCCTGTGGGAGAAACACTAAAACCCACATGCAAATGACACAGAAAGGCTTCAGTAAAGATTGAAATTATTTATTTGATTATTTAAAAGCACTATGAGGATCATTCAAACCCACTTCCTGAGTGTGCAGACGGGTATTACAAATACAGCAGCACCAACAGGACAGTTGGGTTTTACTTTTCTCCATCAGATTAAAGTGGAGACATTTTGTCCATCTTTATTCATACTGATGGTTTTCAGTACCACGTCCTTTAAAAGAGCTTGTGTCAACCTCTTATGGACTTGTGTTGCTATTTAGCATCAAACCACATCTGACTTTAAAGCAACCAGATGGAGTATCAATATTAGTACTTTCATCAAAAAACAGCCATATCCAGTATACATGTCTGCTGCCCTCTGGTGGAGGGTCTACAGTTGGAAAGAGTCAATTTTATTTATTTATTACTGTTATATTGTTAAATAATGACTTTTTTTTAAATGGAGCATTACATTGTTGTTTTATTTTAAAAAGTCAATACATAATTCAGTTTTAAAAACTAGATATTTAAATGATTATTATTTCATAATTCAGGCTTTACAGGATTGATCCATTTGTACAACTGACTGAAATCAAATAGTCTTTTTGCAGTTTTTATTTGAGTTAATTTCAGGGGGACTACATTATAATGTTAAGATGTACAGTATTGACATCTGCTGGCTGTGAAATGAATCCAGCTTCTTTTGTGGCCGAGCCAATCAGAGCCTGTCATGATTCATTCATCGATTTACTTGGAATGCTGATTAACCCAGGCTGGTGTTTATCTTCATGTACCATTTGGTCGTTTCTTCTTCTTTTTTTTCTGTTTTGAGAAACACTGTTCGTTTCCAGCATATTGTGTAAAGATTCATCATGCTGTTGTTGTCACAGCTTTAGCTGTCACACACTTGTCAAATGCCAACCAATCACAAAGGATGGCGAGAACACTCGCAAACACACACTCACACACACACACACGCACAAATGTAAATGCAGGATGGAGGTGGAGAAGATCCAAAGTAGCCAAGTGACTGAAAGATTTCATCTTGTCATTCAAACACAAATTCTTAAAGGAGAGCAGCCCAAATAATAATAATAATAATAATAATAATAATAATAATCGTTTGTGACATTTATAAAAAGCATACGCTGAAAGGAGTCAGGGAGGTTAACGTCATTCACTTAATAGATAAGTTGTGTTTTTGTCAGTAAAATATATAACAGGGCATTATTTCAAGACAGCCAAAAATAACATAATGAACTGCATGATTTAGCTGTTTTACCAAAGTTGTTGTTGCTGTTTATTTCATGTATTTAGCCTTAGTCTTCTTGCATTCACTGGGGTTTTTTTGTGTGTGACTGGAGTTGTAATTAAATACGTTCATGAAATGCTGCATTCTTTAAAAAAAATAAGTAATTCCTCTTTAATTTAATTTGCAACATTTGTGCATCCAGTTTAGCTTACTTTAGTTGTCAAATAGGAACAAAGTACATATTATATTGATCTCAAATCATCAGCAAAAAATATGTTTGAACATTTTACTGAACAAATTCATCGCTGCATTATTTTAAACTATAATACGGAAACATTAATCATTTATTTATTTGAACATATTTTTTCAAGATGCAGAAAATTTTCTTCTAAAGATAAAGTAGCAGCATGTTAGCTTGTGTCCTGCTCAGATGGGAGAAAACTCTGATGGTCAGACTGATTGTGGAAAGTTAAACCATGGAGTGAGTTAACAATGACGTGTCTTTGTGTTAGAGAGCAGTTTCATCTGAGCGGTGCACACTTTGTGTCATTATCACTGTTCAGAACGGGGACTGTGGTTATGAATGAGTATAAGCTCAAAAAGAGATGTGTATGTTACCCCCTCACACACACACACACACACACACACACACACACACACACACACACACACACACACACACACACACACACACACACACACACACACACACACACACACACACACACATTCCCCCCTTGTCACTTGCATGATGCAAAGTTAGAAGTCCTAAACTAATCTGTTATTTCTGTCCACTAGAAGTGTGCATTCTATTACTTTATTGTCTCTATAGAATGAAAGCAGTGGATTTGCACAATGTTCTTCACAAATTGGCTGAAAATTTTATTTTATCAAGTTTTATTTTATAAAGTGAAATAGTTTGAAGAGCTTATGAATAATTTTGCCTGCAGCACACGGGTCTCAGTCTCAGCGCTCTCAGTTTAGAGAATCAAAGAGAAAACCTGACACACAAGTTGACCTAACTGCTGCTAAAAATAAGACTTTAGAAAAACTGTATTTTAGAATCTAGAAACTCAAATTGCAATAATTTCATGGCTCTTTTAACAAAAGCCTTATCGTGGACTTTTTCACCATGTCACCTATTCATCATTTTATTTTTTTTACTATACGCTGCATGTTCTTAACAGCAGAATATCTATGTTGAACAGTTATGGTTTGTGTGCAACATCATTTTAGGTTTTTGGCTGCTGACAATTTGTTGTTCTGATACCAATCTACTCATCCTGATTTATATTTTAATCAGCTAACCAAGGAACAAGTCATGTCTGGTATTGCATTTATAAAGCAAAGAAATCCAGCTATTAAAGGCACACTTGTCAGTTTTGGCTTGTTTTTAGCACCCCCTAGGGGTTGCACGACTTAATATTTTTTAAAGTCGACTACCAAGTAATAAAAGTCGAGTTGACTTTGACTAATCGCTGATGACGTCTGTAGCGTTTGGAATAACTATTAGTTATTTTAACTACACCCTCTTCATATAAATATTGGAAGCTTATTTTTGGATTATAATGAAAAGTGATACACTGTCATTTAACCCTGATAATAGCTAATATTTATTGAAGGTATCTTTAGGTTCTTTGAAAAGAGTACAGTGAATTGAAATACCTTATTAATAATGTGAAGCTGAGACAAGGTAAAGATTGAACAATCATTTAATTTAAAAAACCTAAGAACACAGACAGGTAAAACAGTTTGAAAGTTTGATGTAAACACAATTAATATTCTTAAACATGTTGAAGATGTTAAAGATAGTTTTAATTGTGAGTTTTAACGGACCGTAGCATATGTTTTAATGACTAGGGAAGTTAGTTAATTTAGTTAACCTAGCTGTGACTTTAAGAGTCGATTTAGGGCTATTTTGAGGTTGGAATGGAATTTAGAGGCTTAATTTAGAGTGGAAGAATTAAGCTTTAGCAAAGCAAGGCCTCTCGATCAGAAAGTGATGTTTCGCTTACTGAAAGGTGGACGTTCCTAGATCTGGCAGGCGTTGGTTTCTCCACGAGCTGAGGCTGGAGTCCCCAGACTCGGAGTGGTGGTCCTGGAAGGCGTGGCCGCCGAGGACCTCGCTGGACAGTCCGTGGATACGTCCCGGTCAGCAAGGGAGGCATTTCAACAGGCATGCTGAACTCATTTCTGATCAGTCCCCGTAGTGAGGGAGAGACAGAGGCACCCACGCAAGCAGGTGGCTCTCGAGGCCTTGTTCAAAGCTACCTCAAGGTTCAGCTAAGACTCGACTACATTCAGGCTGTAGCACAGACTGATTCGTACCGGAACTGAAGCTTAGTTTTGAGAAGAGTTATCTTACTTTTTAACCAATCAGAAGGTATTAAGTGTTCCAAAAAAACATGAGTTAGTGGACTTGTGGACGGCTCTGATTGGGTAGGGGAACTGTGGGGAGTTACCAAGTCATATTAGTTCCACCCGTTAAAACACTCACATTATGAATGTAGAAATGCATGAAATAGCAGAGAAGCATATTATAACACTTTGAGTGTGAGTGTGTGGATGACCCTGAGGAGAGGAGCACTGCAGGAGACTGTTCTGTAAACAAGAGATTACAGTTTGAACACCAGTCTGTGGTGTTAAAGAAGAGACATCTTTAAAGAGTGTTTTATTAACAGCTAGTGTCCAGTTAAGGTCATCTGGGAGGTGGACACCTGGAAGTGGACAGTTGGACACCTGTAGGAATCTTGATTCAGGTTAAAACATAATCCAAGAGTCATTGTATTCCAAGTTATTAAGGAAAGAAATGGATTATTGTTGTGATGGTCACAGAGGTCAGGGGTCAAAGGTTATAGCATATTTGATGGTGCTACACGTCATACAGACGCAATAGACAGGACGGCTTTATAAAACTTGACAGGCTTTATTGCAAAAACTTATTTCTAATGCTGACAACAAACAGCTCAGAAAACATGTAAATGTATAGAGAGCAGTGTTGTTTTAGGCAGCACTTTGGTTTTACTCTCAAGTCTTTTGGACTAAAATGTTGATTAGTTTTAGTTTAATGAATAAAATCACCCATTGGTCTTTAGCTTAGCCATTAGCTCCTCAGAAGTTTGAATTGGCTGAATGTAGCACCACATTTTTAGTAAAACTAAAGAAACGAACAAAGCAAACAACTCTCTGTTAAGTTGATGAAATAAGGACAGTCGATCAGCAGGGTTGTTGTCACAAGCTGTCAAGAAGGATTCTTTGAGTAAATAGCCATTTTATTAGTGCACCACCAGAGAGACGATAGACTGATCGCCACAGAACTGATCAAAGGGTCAACCCCTTCAAAATAAAAGTCCACCTAATCAACAGTAAAATTAGTTCACCTAAATAACGTCTCACAACTTCACACATAGCGTTTTTGTCTTGTCTCTTTGCGCCGACAAATACCCACAGATGACCTATCTCATTTACGTTTGAGGAATCGTTTTTGTCATGTGATCGGCGACTAGTCTAAGGCATAAAAAGTCACCACAGAGCAGAAAAGTCAACTAGTCAAGTAGTCGACTGGTTGATGCAACCCCTAGCTCCTAGTGTCTGTTTTAAATCACCGTGGTGAAAACAAACTGTGGGCCCCTCCTCTCACTGTGCGCTGTTTTCAATCATCAGATAAAGGTTTGGAGGATCCACCATGATGAACATGATACAATAGAGCTCTTAGCTCATCTGTGTCTTCAGCTTGTCTGTCCTGAGCAGGTAAAGCCATAAATCGTTATTGCTTCTCACGAGATACTGACTTTGTGAGATTTTAGGGCAGCAGGTCGGAGACTCAGAGGTTGCAAGTGCAGTTTTCTGGACAGAAGCAGCAGATGGGGCTGGGTGACTTTTTATTAACCCTGTAAAGGGTCATATTAGCACATACTGGCTCAAGAAAAATATATAAAAATATGAAAAATTACTGAGTGTAATTTAAAATTTGACCCATACTGATGAGCTCTAAAATAGATCGTCTGAATGGACACATCCAAAATGGATTCTGTTGGCTTAAAACGGCTGCAATTGCTGAAATGTTTCTACAGTTCATGCAAACATTATTCTATGAATTTTTACACTGCTGTCAGATTTGCATTTTGGCATAAATATTATAATGAACATGAGTCCTGGATGCACCAGAAGCACATTTAGCTGATGATGATTTTATTTACAATTGTAAATAACAGAGTTCTATGTAAATAATGATATAAGTATGCTAAAATAACATTTGCATCAACTGTAATAAATTTAGGATTGGCACTCATCTGTATTTTGATATATGTAAAAGCTATTTTTCCAAACAGAGGCAGGAAGCTGGTAATTATTTATAACTTTTACACAGAAAAACACAGACTTTTTTCATTTTTTAGGTTACCAAAATTTAAACACCAAAAAAGCCTAAAAACTCCTACCAGTCATTTAGCTGTTTAAGACCTTAATCCGTTAGTCTTTATTACTGCTTAGGAAACAGAAACACGTTTGAAGTTATTACTTCCCTCTTTGTGTGATTTCTGTACAAACATTGATTTTTAAAGTTGAACGGTTTCTTCCTTTTTGCTGTTTGCCGTTGCTCATGTTCGGTCTTCTCCAGAATTCGTCTCCCAACTGTTTTACAGATGGTATTGGTCCACTCTTCACTTTGTGCATGCTTCTTCTTGTGCTGCCTTCACCCCCTCTCCATCTGTCTCCTCTGTTTTCACTTTGTCGTGTTTACTTGTTCCATGTACACACATGGCTTCTGGTCTGTATGAAATAATCCTAAAACAAATGCTTCATCATAACTCTGAAGTCTGACACAAAGCGCCCTTAAATCCACCCTCTCTTTAATTCTCTGGTGTTTGTTCTTCCCGTCCTGTGAGCCCAGAGTTTGTGTAATGAAGTATAACAAGCTGGCCCATTGAGGGAACATCAGTTTCAACTAGAGTCTGAATTAGAGACAATAGAATGAGGAAAGCATTTTTATAGCAAGTCAGCTCAGTTTCATGATATCCTAATATCATATCTGACATGCTTTGGTCAAAATACAACAATAAAGTAAAGCAGTTCTGTTCCTAAAGCTGATAAAACAGGAATTAAAAACGTTTTAAATGTCTTTTTTTAATTGTTAGTTCATTTGGTTGCTACTGCATGTATCTGCTCCAATCGCTGCAGTGTCTTTGGTCTTAGCTCTCTGGCAGTTTACTTAAACCCCTGATTCTCATCAGCCACAGCATCAACCACTACATCTTCATGTCTTTTTCTCCACTCTTCCCCAGATGGCTGTCAGGTAAATCCTTGCCTTGTCAAAGTTCTTGTTGTTGATTTGGAAACCCGTCTTCTGTGTCTCACTCAGTCTGCCTGGTGGTCAACTCCAAAAACCAAGAAAAGACTGAGATTTTCATTTCTTGAACTAATGACTGAACCAATTATTGTTCTCACGCTTTGCTGTTAGCATTTAGGTTATCATTATCTCACTTTGCATGACTTTTATTATTAGAATTAATTGAGCCAGTTAACCCAAAAATAAAATGTTATTTTGAACCTGACATAGATCTGCTGGTTGTCTCTGAACTAAAGTGCCTGTATCCATACAGAAGTAGCAGCCACACTGGTGTCTGTTTATGTTCTAATCACTTGTGGAGTAGTAGAATTAGTGGGCTACATGTGAGATTTCCTAGTGTGTACTGACACTGTTACAGCATTCTTGTTATCACATTAAATTAATGAGACGCATTTAGGTTTTTTCTCAAATGAGAAATTTGTGCCTATTTACTAAGTAAAGGATAATTATAGTGTATCAATTTGCAGTGCTGTGAAGAAATTTTTGTTCCCATACAGATTTATTTTCTTCCGGTTTGTTTTCTTTTTACACAAATCACACAAAAAGGTTTTTTCAGACAAAGAAAACTTAGTCAATACAAAATGTTATTTTATTAAGTGGTTAAAGTTATCCAAATCAGACTGGCCCTATAAATGTAATTGACCCTTACACCTATTATTGAAACATCATGGTGTCAACAACAGCAATCAAGTATTTCTGATTTCTGAGTCTCTCAGATCGCTGTGGAGGAATGGTATGATGATGTTTTTATGAAACACAGTTAGTTTTACTGCACTTTTGTTTTATCTGTCCACAGAATATTATAATAACATTTTCTCAAAAGTCTTTGGATCATCAGTAAGTTTTTGTTATATGTGAGAGGCAGCCCCTTGTGTTATTTTTGTCTTGTCTCTTTCTTATTGCTGAATCATGACCTTTGACCTTAAGCTTAACCAAGTGAGGCCTGCAGACAGTGCTTTAGATGTTATTCTAGGTTCTTTTTGTTCTTGAGTCCCTTTCAAACGGGGCATGATGTGTTGCTTTTTGAGATCTTTTAGCCTATTACATGTTGTCAGACAGGTTCTGTTGAAGAGATTGGTCTGGCCTGGTGTGACTGGTGAAATTGAAGTCAGTGGTTAATCACAGATAATTTAACTTACCAATAGTAAAATTCTTCTTCTTCTTTTTTTAAACATAGGACCAGGTTGGTTTGGATATTTTTTCTTTAATAAATGAACCCATCATTTGAAACCTTCATTACTCAAGTTATCTTTGTCTGACACTGTAACTTGTGTGCTGATCTGAAACAATGAAATGTGACAAAAGAAGGAAAAAGCAAAAAACAAGTGTAAGGGGGGGGGGGGGGGGGGGGGGGAATACTTTTTCACAGAACTACTGTATATATTTTTTCAATCTGAAATGATGTGCAGTAAATTGCAGGAAGTGACTGGATTATGTTCAAACTTACCCTCATGTGTGACCATGACTCAACTGCACAACCATCACCTGATCTCAGCCTGGACAGGAGTCACACTGAAGGATTGGTTCTTTATTATAACCTTTTTTGTCATATACTAAAAACAAGATTGTAATTATTATAATTTACCATAGAAATAGAATTATTTAAAACAGAAAAACCATTTAACGTAAATCTAGTTAAAATTTCCACATAAATCAGAAAACATATTTTTAGGATAAATGTTTTAACCCTTTATTGGGATAATCAGATCTATGGGAAAATGAAACTAACACTTAAAAACATCTTGATCTGATTGATCCTGTCCAGTTGAAATGCAGAATTTCTATATGCATGTTTTTAAGGAAGTTCCTTTGGTGAAGTGGTGTGAATAAGGTCCACCTACCTCCATTGACATGAACAGTTTAACGTTTGTTTTTAATTGATCTTTTCTCATTAAACGGCATTAAATGAAGTCATGTTGAATATAATTACTTGTCACTGCACCTCATGTATTGGTTAAATGAACAAGTGCAACCCTGCAGCCTGGTGTGATGAAATACAGCAGTCACACACTCCAAGTCATATCCAGTCTTATTACTAAGTCACGTGATATTCTTGCATTTTGCTTTATGTCACGTTATAGCATGACTTTCACCCCAGTAATCACTTCATTTTTGCAACTCTAATACTTAAAATATGGCTTGGAAGTGCTCCGAAAACCTTACCAGCAGTGGGGAAATGTGGAGGCTATAATCTTTATGACATTTCATTTGACATTTACTTTAAGTTTTCAGCACTGTTTCCTGGAGGAGAATTCAACTTCCATCACTCACTATGCAAGTAATGAAAACCGAAATCAATAGGTTTTTCTCACTCTGCTGTACCTCTGGCACACATGCGCGCACACACATGCACGCACACACACACGCACACACACACACACACACACACACACACATGCACATGCACACACACATGCACACACAAAATAGATAGAGCTGCTATTTTCTGATGTGGGACCAATTGTTGCATATCAGGCCAATAATAATGACAGCCAAATAACATCCAGTGGAGAATGCACCATAATGAAGGCGATGCTGCTGAAATGCGTAGGTAGCCTCTAACATTTCAGATATTGTGCCCATGTGTTCTGCTTTAGTTCAGCATTTGTTTTACTATAACACAAAGTAAAAGGCAGATGTTCTTTGTTCACAATATATGTATACATATATATACACACACATGTGTTGTTAGACGTCAATTAGCAGAAAATTATTTTCAGGATGTCATTTAATAAATGGGTGAAAGTGTCACCACAGAGCTGTTTATTAGGCAATAGGTGTTTTTCAGAAAACAGGTGAGAGATGATGGAATTTAGTTGAGATTTTATAGTAAATTTATTGACCTAAATATTGATTTCATTGATGTTTTTAATGAAACGGACAAGGGTTAGACCCCCACACTCCACGACCAGCGTGACTTATTAGACTATGGATGGACTGAACTTCATTCAGAGTGAAGGTAATTATGACTGCTGTGCTCTGAGCATTGAACAGATAGGTTTGCTTTTTTCTTTTGTTATTTTTCTGCCATTTGTACCAGAGCTGTTACAGTTTTGCTCATGAGAAAATAGTACAGCTAAACAGCAGGAATGGCTGAGAAGAAAAAAAAAGTTTTACGCTAAAGCAGTGTGTTTAGAGAAAATATTTATTTTTGCACAAAAATGTTGCAGCATTTCAGCTACTATTTTTAACTAGCTTTTGTATTTTTCTTCCAACTATTAAATGGGTCAGATTTTATTGGTGCACAGACACAATAAACTAATGCATTAAGATTTAAAGGCATACTATACAGTTATGGCTTGTTTTTAGCACCCCGTTTTAAATCACCGTCGTACAAAGTCAGAAACACCTAAATCTAACTGTTGAAATGTCTCCTCAGCCTTCATTGCTTTCTACTGGAGCGGTTCATCACTCATTCAAAGAAATCAGCTGTGTTCAAGCAGGAAGAGATTTAAAAAAAATCAGGAATCATGAGCTAAAAACACTCCAGCGCTAGCATAACAGCTAGCCACATTGGGTTAGCCTAACCCTCGTGAGATACAGGACTTTGTGAGACTTCAAAGGTACCAAACCAGAGACTCAGAAGCTGCAAACGTGGTATTCTGGACACAGGCAGCAGATGGGGCTGAGTGACTTTTCATTAACCCTATGAAGGGTCATATTAGCACATACTGGCTCGGCTCAAGAAAAAGCTTTTAAAATATGAAAAAGTTACTTAGTATGCCTTTAATTTCATCGATGCAAGAGTATATGTTGACATTCACATTCTTGAGCTGATTGTATCATAGGTGTGTGGTCAGCATAGCCAGTCCTGGTTCAAATTCCTAACAGCCAAGCCACACCAGTGAATGGGTCCCATGTCATGGACCAGAGTCCACCCAGGTCTCGGCATGCTGCTACCATGATGATAAACCACCACAACCTTGCTACAGAAATGTTTCCCCCAAATATGGTGAACCTGTCACCCTCTGCATGCTTAATAGGAAGTCTGTTGAATTCTTAAAACCTTCCAGATGACCCGACAAAGGCCTAGCACAGTCCTATAGTCTGCCTGATTTTGAGGTCTTAATCCAGTGTGAAGAGGGTCTTAGAGAGTATCAGTTGAGTAAAACCATCCTATTAATTAAACAGGCACTTATACATCTCAAAGTGCTAGCATGCAAAAAGCTTTCTAACAGTAGCTGAGCTCTTGTGTGTGCAAAATGAACAAGTGGCTAAAACCAAATTCTCACATTTCTCTGGAATACAGTGCATTATGTGACTTATGTGTCATGAACTGTGTGATTGCACCAGTGCAGCAGTAATTGGGTTCCTAGTTTGGCAAATGGTTGCCTCTAAGTAGGGAGCAGGGAGACAATCTCAGTCTATTTTATTTTAAGAATAACCCTCTCCCTCTTTTTGAAACTACTAGTGGTTCAACTAATAAAACTCTGTGCAAGCATAAAGACTTGTCCATGTACATTTTGGCTGTAGCATCTTTATTTTTTTCATTATAATAAATACAGGTAGGTATATCTGCTCCTACTATAATGAACTGAAAGCTTATTTCTGTCAGTTCCTATTGACTGTAGAAGTATGTTTATGAATAATTCCAATAATGACCCTTCTGAAAATGTAAAAAGTAGAAATATTTTGCACTTGAACAGTATGTGAAAAATACTTTTAGACATCAAGCTTGAATCTAAGAATCTGCTCTGATATTCCAGTCAGTTCTCACTGTATTAACACTTTAGAAGGAAAGCCAAAAAACTGTTGGACAAGTCTGAGTGTCTCCTTTTTGGCAATCCAGAAAATAGTTGTTACCAAACTTTATTCCAACCTCATGTGGTAAATTAACTAAGCAATAGTTTGGAAAACAAAATAATTATTCCTCTAAATCAGCCAAACACAAAGTAAGAACGCTACGCAGAGCGAAAGACGGCTGCGCTGAATAATCCTTCGAGTGAAGAGAAAACTCTTATTATTACACTGCCAAACACTTTATGACCGGTGATCTTTTGTATCAGATGTCTGTCAGCCGAAGTGATGTGCGAGGTTTTGTGTGTCGATGGTTTCTGCTCCTGAAGATTGCCTTCGGCTGAGACTTAATTGGAGCAGGAGCTGGTGAGTTCCATCCAGAGGGCTGGGTTGGAGAGGTCCAGAAGAATCAGATAAGTGTGCTAGGCCTCATTATATTGGTCCAATTAAAACTGACAGTCACACCACACACACACACACAGACCCACACACACACACACACACACACACATTTTCATGTAAACTCTAAACTAATGTGTTTTTGTTTACCTTTATTTTGAAGTTTTTAATCTTACTGTGTTTTTGTTCCTTCCAGGATTTGAGGTTGTCATGCTCCTACCTTCTTTAATCTACCTCATGGTGTTTCCTCATTACACTCACAATTGTGTTTCCTCAGCTCCTTCATGCATTTTATTTTGTTAATCATATTATTACACTAGTGTTTTGATTTTTTTTTGTTCAGAACACTATTCTTTTAGTAGCGTGTGGGAGGTATTGTTCTTTTGTTTTATGGATGTTTCTGTTTTAACTCTCTGTGAAGCACTTTGTGTTACGCTCAGTTTGCATGAAAAGTGCTGTACAAATAAAGCCTGATTGATTGATTATATAAAGCATGTGTTTACTTGGTTTTATGTGTAAGAAAGATGTTTCTGTCAATATAACATTTTATCTGCAAACAAGATTGATTAAGAAAGCGGATCATCCATCTGTTCTGGCAAATTTCAGGATTTTTTTTTTTTTTTGTTCATTTAAATAAAAAAAATATGGCTGCACTTTTAGTGTTTTTGAGGTGAACGTGTGATTTCTTGGCCAAACCGGAGAGCCTCAGCAGATGCCTTTTGTTTTTCTGTCCACAGGATTACACAGTAAACCACCGATCCACACCTACTGCAGAGGTTAACCACACAACACAAGGACGACAACACATTTTTGTGTTAATACATTTTACAAGGCTGTGTACATTTGGGAAAACATTATGAGGTTCTGTATTCTCAAAATAACACTCTTGTATCAATGCACTGACGTTGGGTTGAACACTTTCGAGAAATGTTTAAAAAAAAACCTGAACCTGACTGACCACCTGGTGAAACGGAGCTCAAAGTGACACCAGACCTTCTCCTCTACTGACCACAACATGTAGAGGATGAACTAAATTAACAAGTGATTCTGAATTGAACAAATCTTCAGTGCTCACGCGGCTGCGTCCACACCAAAGAAGACAACACTAAACTCTTATAAATCCATTTTGGAGTCTCCTTTCTTCTTCTTCTTGTGACTGACTTATGCTGCATTCAGTTATCCTTCAGAGAAGTGCAAAATCTCGTAGATACTGATGTCACGGATGACATTTTGCTCCCTGGATCAAACCAGAGCTTTGAAAACCACTTGAAAACTGAAGTCCAGCATTCTCAACTCAATGACAGCTGGCCTATGAATCAGCTCAGGGAAGATGAAAATCCTGCAAATTACGATACCCAAGCCCTCATAGCAATTATGATCAATCAGCAGAAGGTCAAGGAAGTCAACAACTTCACACATCAGGGTAGAATTATCTCAAACTACAGCCTTTTGGATTGTGACGTGTGCTGTATTGGACAAGAAGTCCTTCAGTCAGTCAGCAATTCAATGTTCTACAACAATTCCAGATCCTGGGAATCTCATATAGAGATTTGATAATGAACAAGGAAGTTTTTCAAAGAGTAGACATCCATCCTTTTGTTGGGTGTCAATTTTGGTTTGCGGGACACAGCTGTTATCTACCTTCTCAATGCTGCTAACTTAGCCGTGACGTGGTTTCTGGAGGTCAGAAAGTGCAAATGAGGATGATCAAACATCACCAGGGGTAAGACTTTCATAGACAACCTAAAACTGTCGACATCAGCTGAAACAAATTGCTGATCAGCAACAAAGGAGATTATTAGCTGCTTACAGTAATACACCATGCAGCATAGAAAGAACTAACTGAACAGCTGTGTTCAAAAAGAAAACATACTGCATGTGACATCAGGCAATTTCTGTAAAACCCAACATTTTTATAACACAACTAAAAGAAAGACTATTATTCAAAAAAGAGCTTCACAGAAATCTGCTTCTTTGTTATTGTATTTTTATCACATTTTTGTTTTTATTGTTATTTAATCATCTATTTTGTCATTGTGATTTTTTTTCTAGTCGTCCACTGATGGATAAATCCTGTATTTTCGACCTTTACCAACCCACTATGACACAGTTATAACAGCGCATTGAGATATTTTTTTCATATTCTTCCATTTTAATTTATAGATCTAAATTACCATCTGGTAATATATCATTCTATTTAAAAACATTGTGATCTTTGTGGTTTAATTAGCCTGTTTTAATATTATTATAAATGGATCTGGGTGTTTGGATGCAGAAGTGTACCGAGCAGGGATCTCAACCTTCACCAGAGAAAGAGACATTTCTTTCCTACCAAACATATTTTACATAGAGTAAAAAAAAATCACTTTAAATCAAGACTAAATGTTTTATAAAGTTTCTTTATTCTCTCTCTCGTGCATTTGTGTTTTCATTTTGTAAGAGCTGGACATAAACAAAAGAACAAACTGTATACAGTAATTCAAGACGTGTTCAAAATATGCATAGCTACTTTAGTCCAAAAGTAATATGTGAGCTAATTAGCTGAATAGTCAAATTGGTCATTGCATCTTTAACGTATTTGGGGGGGAAATCTAAAGTTCTTCAACTTTAAAAGGTTTCTGTTGTTTTTGGTATGAAACGATGATCACTGATGGGTTTTATTAAAAAACTGAGTTCACACACTTCCTGGATTAGGAGTGTCATTCTGTTTTTAGACAATCTAAAAAGTCTGGATTAAAAATAATGCTGTTCTTCCCAGTTCTCTCTTATAATATACATATTTTCAGGTTCAATTCATTCTTGGTCAAAGGGACAAAAAGCTAATTCGGAGGGGATGATGAAGAGCCACATGTGGCTCCACATCTGCAGGTTGAAGACCCTGATAGAGATGAATAAAAGAAGAATTAGTGAGGAGCATCTGAATTTATTGTTGACATATTTCCTAATATGAAGAAAATGTCGTTAAAACTCAGTTTTTCTTTAACATGCTGCTTTACAGTCCCTATTGTAAATGAGTTTCATCCTTGATTTTTTAAATTCATTTATTCATTCGAAAGGAAGGAGCTGTATAATATCTATGTAGATTATTTTGTCCTTCATGTTGTGTTATTTTAAAAGTCTGAAATAAAAAGCAACTGGACCAAGAACTGTCTTGTAGCGATGCACTTTGGGTGTTACCGTTACCATTAAAAGCACAAGAACGCCTGATTACAATGAATACTCAGTATAGAGGGTAAAAGAAACAGAAAGAATTGGTGGAATCAGAAACAGTTCACTAGCTGGATGTCTAAATGTCTTCTCATGGATGAATAATTCCCCTGACATACAACTCTAATGGTTCAGCACTAATCTATAATTGACCACTGTCCTATTTTAGGAAATAAAAATCTCTTCAATTACCCTCATTTGCTGTTATTTTTATCATATATTAAGTTATTTGTAGATTTAGATTCTAAAGCTCAGAATTTAGACACATTGAACAGAAAATGTATTAAAATACATTACTGATTTATCATGAAGTCATCATTTACAGATTTATTTTTGAACAATAATATAACGTTTATATTGTTTTATGAAGGATGAACCTGCAAAATCTGGTTCAGTTCCCCTCAGGGATGGTTTTTTACATTCTATCCTTATTCATGTTTTCTCATCAAACCTTCATACAGTGTGTGTGTATTTCTGACAGTTTTAAGCTCTATAACATTTTTTAGGATCATTTTTGCTCTAGACTTCTCCCGTTCACTGAAATAAAAACGTATATTTCAGAACACGATGATGCGAAGATCCTACTGATGAAGTTCATGTCAGCTGAGAAGTAACTTTGTTCAAATATGCTGTTATTCAGATATACCTGTGATTGTCTTCAAATTCCTTATTTCTTGTTATGAATGCACAACAATGAGAACAATTATTATTCAATGAACAATCAGTGATTCTAAAGCTGAGACAAAATATTAACCTGTCACATAAACGGATTTTTACTAGACATCATCATGTTGGGCCTTAACCTGGACTTGAGTCACACTTGAAGCTCACAATCAAAAATACGAGCATTGACTTGAACTTTCCCTTAAAGGACTTGAAAAATGACTTAGAGTTATTCTGTACAGACCTGAGATTTGACTTGGATCTGTTCCTCAAAGATTTGAGTCTTGACTTGGACTTGTCCTTCAAAGACCTGAGACTTGACTTAGATTTGACCCTTGAGATTTGACTTTGATCGGATGCTCAGAGACTTTAGACGTGACTTGGACATGCCCCTCAAAAACTTGAGACTGTACTTGGACCTGTCCCTCATAGACTTAAAACTTGACTTGAACTTTTCCCTCAAAGACTTGAGATTTGAGTTGGATTTGACTCTCAAAGACATGAGACTTCACTTAGACTTGACCTTCAAAATCTTGAGACTTGACTTTAAATGAGTAAAACAATGACTTGTGAACACGTTTTTAATTCAGCAACAATCACTCTGGACCTTGAACGGCTCGTCCTTCATCATGAAAACACAGTAAGGATGTTCCTCCTGTGGGGGAGGAGAGCGAGCATCCCCCTCCTGTTCTCACCCCTCACATCGGGGAGCATCGACGTGTGCATCACCTCCTGGTATGGCAGCTGTGGTCCCTCTGACACAAAGACTTTGCAGCATGTGGTGTGCTGAGAATGACCGAGTCTGCCTTCTGGGTCTCACTCGCTTCACTTTGCGACATCCATGATGACCGATGAAAGAATAAAGACCTTCTGCAATGTGAGAGGCTGCTAGCATCCAGGGAAAATATCTCTTCATTAGCACATTTTTAAAAGAATCAGTTGAAACGTACACGTTTATAACACCTAAGTCAGCAATAAATATAAAGTACAATAAAATAGAGTAAAATAACAGAGTTGGACTTAATCTGGCTTGAGGACGGTTTGACCTTTTGTTAGGACGTACTAGAGGGAAGACACCCAGACTGTGCAGCAGCTTTTTTCCATCAGCAGTAAAACTGATAAATAGGATTTAATCACTTTTCTTCCAGCACACACATTAACACAACATCACAATAACAGTTTAATGACTTTTATATCATTTTTATGTTCTATTTTAGCGTTTGCACTTTTAAATTTGCTCCAGTTTCTTTTATGGTTTTAAGTCATTTGTCTCAGTTGTGGCGCATTTCTCAGTGATGTACAAAAATATATACACAAACCTCATGTAACACCATTTTGTTTCGCTGTATGAGTTGAATGAAAATCATTAATACTTCATGTCAATGCTCAGCTTCACACATTAGATATTTTGCTTGTAGAATCTGATTGTGATTTGGATATTTTCAGACGTGAACCAGCAGTAGAGACAAGAGGCTGCTAAGAATGCATCTCGTCACACTGAGGAGGAAGACCAATCAACGAGCCTTCGGCTTGGCAGTTAGTTGGTGAAGCCTGCCAGGATGAAATCTGGTAGAAAGAGAGGCCTTCAAGAACAGTCATCAGGTCTTCTGCCACACCCTGGGCTCCACCCACACTCACCAGCTTCACTGGAAGTTCACTTGGCTGTTGAAAGAAAATGTGGGTGGTTGAAGATCTGCTCAAGACTTTGTCAAGTCTTCATGTCCTGCCAAGGTCTAACACTCCTATCATTGGCTTTGAGAAGATCCAGACCCCTGTAGAGGTTCCTGATGCTGTAATGTTGATGGTCCAGTTGAGAGAAATGCAGAGATACAGAGAGGAGGTCTGTATTCTTCCACCGACCACTGAAGTTTAATCCTAATGTCCAGCAAAAACCAGATACAAATGTACAATAGTGGCATCATCATCTATTTTCAAACAGATTGTAAAACAAACTCCAGACAAAACTTCATTCAATCATCCAAATTTGAGTAGTGGATCACAATCAAACACGATTACAACATTTCCATCAGGTTTAGTCATAACACAATGTTGATTTAAGTCCTGCAGAACCTTGACTGGTCCAACTTCCTCCTACGAGATGGCTGCTCATACCATGACAGATCCACCTCCATGTTTAACACCTGACAAAAACACTGTGGGTTGGATACATGGTTTTGGCTTTCTCTGAACAGAAACTGGCCCAGATAGAAGACAAAGATTATTCCATCACTGAAAGTTTATTTTCCTTTGATCGGGGTTTTGGCATTTGGTGGATTTTAAGCGTTTCTTGAACAAGTCTTAAGTGTATTTTTTCACACCCGACTCTAGAGTGATATATTTTAAAATGACTCAGATGAAATGTTTGTGACAGTACAGCATCAGTACCAAAGTAATACAGTGGGTGGAACCTATTAAAGTGTTATTTAGTCTATTTTAATGTGTGTGTTCCCAGAAATAAATCCTCATGATCCTGACTGAAATCTTATGGTTATAAAAACTTAGTCATGATTTACAGCAGAGGACAGCACAGCATTAGCTAGATAACTATTCCATTTTCAGTCAGACATACACTAATATGACACTCTATATTTCCTAACTCTGTGGTGTAAGTTTGCATCTGCATCACAAATATCAACAGTACATTATCTATATGCAACTGGAACCTGGAAGTCCACCAGTCCACCTAGTGGCTGGTTCCAGTTCAAGTCCCGCCCCTCTCATGTAAACAAAGAGATTATCCTGATGAAAAATGAAAAATACACTGCAGGTAATTATTTTCACGTGTTGACTTCTGTTGCTGTCTTATAGCTTCATGTTTACATTTTTATCGTAATAATTTATTTCATGCTTATAAAAACATCGTGAGTGTGTGCAGACTTTTAGTCCCATGTCTCCAGTGCACAGACTCTGGTTCCAAATACAACATGGCAGCATCTGCAAGCAGGATATCGTGGCTTCACTTTACAACAATGCAGGAGGCAAAGACACTTTCTCCATCTCTATCTATCATCACATGTTAACACCAATGTTTCTCCCCTTGTGTCTTTATCAGTCACCTCTTCAGTAAGGACAGTCTCACTGCTAAGCATACAATGTGATGTTACACAATCCAGTTTAATTTACTAGATGACGTTGTAGTGCACAAGTGCAGTTTTGCTGTGTATTATTTTATAACACCATGCTGCTTTACACATCCAGTTTAAGGCTAAAACAAGTTCAATGAGATTTAAAGCAGGTTCTAGTCTTTTGGGAGCAAAGACGGACATCCTCAGCGTGTAGCTCAGTTGGGAGAGTGGCCGGTCTGGTAACCGGAGGGTCACCGGCTCAATCCCCAGCTCTGGCTGGGTTAGATTGTCGTTCTGTCCTTGGGCAAGACACATCACCCACCTTGCCTGTGTGAATGTTGGTGGTGGTCAGAAGGGCCGATGGCGCAGAATGGTAGCCTCACCTTCTGTCAGTCTGCCCCAGGGCAGCTGTGACTACAGACGTCTGTCGTAGTTTACCACCACCAGAGTGAGAATGACTGTGTGAATGAATAATGCAACTCTGTAAAGCGTCTTTGAGTGACCTAAAAAGCGCTATATAAAACTGATGTATTATTATTATTATCCCCAGTTTGCTGACAAATTATGGTGATTAAGTCATTAAACAATTGCTTTGAAACGTGAAGGTTTTTTTTTTCAGTGCACATCCTTAATCTCTACCTGAATAGAATTTAACAGTAAAACCTAATTAAACTAAAAGAAAATCTATAAAATAAGAGGATGTAATGTAAAACCATGATGTAATTGTCATGATTCCCCTGTCTGTCTTGTCTTGTGGTTTCGTGTCTGTTCCTTGTTCCTGTTCTCGCCCCTCCCTCACGTGTTAATTGTCATCAGGTGTTTCGTGTTCCATTGATTTTCTCCCCATAGTATTTAATCCCTTCTGTTTCTTGTCTCGTCCTGGGTTCATCTTTTCAGTTCTGTTTTGTCATAGTCGTAGTCCTGTCCGTCATAGTCATAGTTCCTTGTTCCTAGTTCTGTTCCTGGTCTTTTGTTTTTTTAGTTTAGTCATTTAAATAAACACCATTGGATTTGTACCTCCGTCTCCTGCCTCCTGCTTCTCTGCGCCATCGGGTCCACCTCACCACGGTTCATGACAGAATGAACCCAGCCCTGGACCCAGCAGAGGAAGCAGCCACACGGAGAGTGCTCCAGATGGTCGCCGCCACCTCCTCCGTCTTCCGTGGACCGGAGGGCCCGGCGTGCCCCCACAGACGGCTCCGTATAGCCAAGCTGCTTTGTGGGCTGTTTTGGAAGGAGCCCTGGCTGGCTGCCGTTCCGGCGCTGTCAGGCCACGCCAAGCTGATGAAGATTGAGTTCCTGTCCGCTCTGACAGACGCCTCAGCAGCGGCTCTTACCTGCTGTGCGGAGGTGGAGACCGACGCTCCGTGTCAGGTTCAGCCGGAGGTCGGACCTGATGCTCCACCTCCCCTCCTGCCAAGAGCACCGCAGCCAGTCACCTCCTCACCGAGGGTCCCGCCGCCGGACGCCTCGCTCCCTGATCCACCGAGGGTCCCGTCGCAGGACGCCTCGCTTCCTGATCCACCGAGGGTCCCGCCGCCGGACGCCTCGCTACCTGATCCACCGAGGGTCCCGTCGTCGGACGCCTCGCTCCCTGATCCACCGAGGGTCCCGTCGCCGGACGCCTCGCTCCCTGATCCACCGAGGGTCCCGTCGCCGGACGCCTCGCTCCCTGATCCACCGAGGGTCCCGTCGCCGGACGCCTCGCCCCCTGATCCACCGAGGGTCCCGTTGCAGGACGCCTCGCTTCCTGACCCACCGAGGGTCCCGCCGCCGGACGCCTCGCTACCTGATCCACCGAGGGTCCCGTCGTCGGACGCCTCGCTCCCTGATCCACCGAGGGTCCCGTCGCCGGACGCCTCGCTCCCTGATCCACCGAGGGTCCCGCCGCCGGACGCCTCGCTCCCTGATCCACCGAGGGTCCCGCCGCCGGACGCCTCGCTTTCCGCTCCACGTCAAGGTCCCGATGACCCCGAGTCAAGCCAAGTTCCAGAGGGTCCCGAATCAAGCCAAGTTCCAGAGGGTCTCGAGTCAAGCCGAGTTCCAGAGGGTCCCGAGCCAAGTCGAGTTCCAAAGGGTCCCGAGTCAAGTCGAGTTCCAGAGAGTCCCGAGTCAAGTCAAATTCCAGAGGGTCCCGAGTCAAGTCAAATTCCGGAGGGTCCCGAGTCAAGTCAAATTCCAGAGGGTCCCGAGTCGAGTCTAGTTCCAGAGGGTCCCGAGTCAAGTCGAGTTCCAGAGGGTCCCGAGTCAAGTCGAGTTCCAGAGGGTCCCGAGTCAAGTCGAGTTCCAGAGGGTCCCGAGTCAAGTCAAGTTCCAGAGAGTCCCGAGTCAAGTCAAATTCCAGAGGGTCCCGAGTCAAGTCGAGTTCCAGAGGGTCCCGAGTCAAGTCGAGTTCCAGAGGGTCCCGAGTCAAGTCGAGTTCCAGAGGGTCCCGAGCCACGTCAAGTTCTCCGGTGTCCCCGAGCCACGTCAAGGTCCCCGATGTCCCCGAGTCACGTCAAGGCCCCCGAGCCAAGTCAAGGTCCCCGATGTCCCCGAGCCACGTCAAGGTCCCCGAAGTCCCCGAGCCACGTCAAGGTCCCCGATGTCCCCGAGCCACGTCAAGGTCCCCGATGTCCCCGAGCCAAGTCAAGGTCCCCTATCCAGTCCCCGTGTCAAGTCAAGGTTCCCGATCCAGTCCCCGTGTCAAGTCCAGGTTCCCGATCCAGTTCCCATGTCAAGTCAAGGTTCTCGATCCGGCCCCTGTTCCAGCGTCAAGTCCAGCCCCTGTTCCAGCGTCAAGTCCAGCCCCTGTTCCAGCGTCAAGTCCAGCCCCTGTTCCAGCGTCAAGTCCAGCCCCTGTTCCAGCGTCAAGTCTAGCCCCTGTTCCAGCGTCTGTTCCGGCCCCCGCTCCTGCATCTGTTCATCCTGAGTCCTGTGGCCCCCCTGAGCCCCGTCACGCCGGGCTGCCTCCGGGCCGCCCCCCTGAGCCCCGTCACGCCGGGCTGCCTCCGGGCCGCCCCCCTGAGCCCCGTCACGCCGGGCTGCCTCCGGGCCGCCCCCCTGAACCCCGCCGTGCCGGGCTGTTTTCGGCCCTCCTGCCTGTTCCCCCTCCTCCCTCCCTGCCTGGTTCCTGTTGGGGCGTCTGGGATCCGCCCCTTGTGGGGGGGGTTATGTCATGATTCCCCTGTCTGTCTTGTCTTGTGGTTTCGTGTCTGTTCCTTGTTCCTGTTCTCGCCCCTCCCTCACGTGTTAATTGTCATCAGGTGTTTCGTGTTCCATTGATTTTCTCCCCATAGTATTTAATCCCTTCTGTTTCTTGTCTCGTCCTGGGTTCATCTTTTCAGTTCTGTTTTGTCATAGTCGTAGTCCTGTCCGTCATAGTCATAGTTCCTTGTTCCTAGTTCTGTTCCTGGTCTTTTGTTTTTTTAGTTTAGTCATTTAAATAAACACCATTGGATTTGTACCTCCGTCTCCTGCCTCCTGCTTCTCTGCGCCATCGGGTCCACCTCACCACGGTTCATGACAGTAATGGCTGCTCTGCATGGCCTGAACACATAAAGCACTTTGAAACAGAGATATCTTCTTCCTGGACCCACTGAAAACATATTTGCAGACAGAACGGAGAAAAATAAATAACATCTTAAAGCCGCACTCTGGATTATTTCAGCAAGAGAGCAGTTTTTGAATCTAGCGTCCAAAGGCTCCTCCTCAAAACATCTCGACACGCGCGTCCGGTCGCGTGTGCGCGCGTGCACACGGCGCACATACTTTGGGCATAAAGCCTGATTTATACTTCTCCGACAGCACGTTTGCGCTCACACGCAGACGTATTGACGGAGACGTTTTGATTTTTACTTCTCCGTCAGTGTTGTGAAGCAATTCTCCACCAGGACAGCAGAGGGCACATAACTTTTCTGCAGTAATGCCTCGGTCGACCAACGTTTGTTTACTTCAGCTCAGTAATGGCCGACAGAGAGCGGATTCTGATTGAGTTTGAACAGATTGATCTCGAGGAACAAACAATGTTGTTAAAAAGAATTAAACAGGAGTGAGGAGACTACAACAGGAGTCTGTTGAATATCCGTCCGTTCAATGAGTACGAGGCAGACGACGAGTGAATATGTAGCTCTTGTTCAACCCTTTAGGGACACTGATGGATTATATAAATGTTCGTATTTCGTCTGCCAGATGTTTCTCGAGCTGATCTATATCTGCTTTGCCGAGATTTCAAGCCAGAAATGACCACGAGGTGTTGAGCCGACCAATCAGAGACATGCGCTCTCCGTCTCGTTCGACGGATGTTTAGAAAAGTGAGCTCGACTCCGTCCGTCCTTGCGTGGATGTCGGAGAGCTCTTGCGTCGACGTATAATGGCGTTGCGTGTCTCCGTAACGACGCAGATGGAGAAGTATAAACTAGGCTTGAGTCCTCAGTGAACGAGACTGTAAACAGAGAAACACACGGAGCGTCCTGTACGACAGCGCCCCCTACTGGTACAGGTTTGGTCGATGCGCGTGCATGTTGAGAGAATGCAGACATTTGAATTTCATTGGCTGAAAAATGTCGGTGGCAAGAAATAATGGAAAGGGGTCTCTAGGAGGAAGGAGGGTCTTCATCAGAATGACAGATGTTGTGGAACTCAACCCATAGATCATAGTTTAGACCTGAAATATCATTTAAAACATTTAGAAAACTTTGATACAGAGAAAAATGCTCCAGAGTGCCGCTTTAAATGCATTGTTGACTTATGGTTTTACTGTCTTCTAAGAATTAGAACAAAACATATTTGTCACCCCCTTTGGAAAAGGGCATGTTTTATTAGCAATGTTTAAAATATTGCAATTCAAATCCTTTTGAAACAATGTAGTAAATATTTTGGTGGCTTGTTGAGTCAGAGAATAATAAAGATTTAACATTTGTCCAACTTTTGTCTATCCAAAAGTGAAAACCACATACCAAAGCTAGAAATCATTAAAATATTCTCACAATTAAAAACAAAAGACTTTGCATTTTCATTTCCATAATAACTAAAGTTCTCAACACATCAAGAGATTCTTTTCTTTTTGTTCAACTAATCATTTCAGCAGCGACTATTTGAACTCTAAAGTCTTGCATAAAAGGAAACGGTTTCCTCTGAAAAGTGAGTTTTCTGTGGGGCTTAAGCACCTCATTTGATGTGGCGTCTCTGCACCAGCAGGGAGACTATTCCAGAGTTTGCATCTAAAGAAGGCAGCTCTGTTACAGGTCTTTGTTCAGAGCTTTGAGCAGTAAAAACAGCAGGGTCTATGGATCTGAAGGCTCCACATGGGACACACTTTGGCACTAAATCAAAGTCAGCTGCATGTCTGTGACAGGAAGATTTATGGATAAACTGGGATTTGAAGAAATTCTGCAGAAACGCTAAAAGCAGTTCTGCAAGTGGCACAATGTGACATGTTTTTACAACAAACAGTGTTAAATCTGAATTTAGAAATACATGTGAAACAGGTGGACTGTTAGTAGTAAAACTACTTAAAGTCCCCAAATTCTTCAGATTGTTTTCTGCTTTTTCTTTTTTTGGTTGCCACCTTTGTCCCATAAGACAAAAGCTTTTCTTTATTGTGAAATGAGTTCAGATGGTTGACGAGAGACAACATATTGTTTCTTTACATAACTATCAGTTTGCTACAAGGAAGTCCAATTATGGTGTCTGCATGTTGATCAGATTCCTCTAACAGACTATTTTAGTCTCTGACAATAGGCTGCTGAGGAAAGTGGTTGTCACGTGAACGCCAAATGCAATTACGGTGACGTTTTCTCAAAAAGAAAGAAGAAAAGCTAAGAAAAAGCTGAGATTTAAGTAATGTGCAACAGTTTGAGACACCAGCTGATAAATGCCCCCCGTCCCTCCCCCTTCTTGCCTTTTTTTTTTTGCGCGTGCCTGCATTCACCGGGAGCATTTTTTATGGTAAATGTCATGGGAAGGTCTCACACCCTTCTCATTGGCTCAGAAGTCAGGGACCCCGTCATATAAAGCAGGAGATCCAGCAACCCCCCTTCCTTCCCGCAGGCGAGCGCTGCGGATCACGCTTCAAGCAGGAAAACACCTTTTACGCACGGAGCGCTTGGAGAGGCTGCGGAGCGCCTCGGCTTTTACTCTGGAAGGGAAAGAGTTGAGCAGCCAACAGGTGGGTTTATCTGGAGAGCAACTTCAACATTTACTGCGTCTTCCTTTGAGAGGAAAAGTTACTCAGACCTGTTGATGCTCGTTTGTTTTCAGTTTTATGGAAGTGAGTGAATTTTCAGTCACTTCCATTGTATTTTCTCTCAAAAATGTAGAATTTTCTTTAAATTTATAGTATGAATATCATGTTTTCAGTTTTAATTAAAGTTTTCTTTGCGTATATTTAAATTGTGTTTAAAATAACTCACAAGTGAGTTTTTGATTTAAATAATTTCCTTCAATTTTTATTGTTCCAGAGGAGGTTTAGTCAGTAAAATGAGTGAAGATAAGATGTGTTTTGGTCCTGTTGTGTAAAAGACATTTTAACCTTATCAACTGGATGCCATTCTGTTGATTTAGACTTCATCCTGTCAATGTGTTGCCTCCTCTTCATGCATCACTTCTCTGTTGATAGATAAACTGTGAGCTGAGGCGTCTGAGTGGGCATGTGGTTACTGGAGAAGCTCCGCAGCTCTGTGGAAAGCAGTGGGACACATTCCCAGCCCCCGCAGACAACTGAGGCCATTCCAGTCTCTGTTTATGCCAATGTACTAACTCCAGAAAGGATCCCAGATTTCTTCATCCCACCCAAACTTATCTGCTGCCCGCCAGAGGAGTCTTCCAGCCCAGAACCTAAACACTGCCCCGCTCTGAGACCTTCCTCCTCCGACCATGCCATCTGCAGCCAGAGCCCCAGGGCTCGGACCAGCAAGAACCCCTGCAGCCCTCGCCTTTTTTCCCGCAACCTCCAGAAGTCAGCCAACCGTCACATCATCCAGATAGAGAGCGCCGATGAGCCAGGTGCTGGGGCCGCCGACAAGTTGGGAGTTGATGTCAACACCAACGCTGACCCTCAGTCACAGACTGCCATGTCACTACCGTATGTCCCTAAAGCTCAGACCTCGTACGGCTTCTCCACCTTGATGGAGTCTCCTCACACCCGCCGTAAGGAGAGCCTGTTCCACAGTGACCCCAACAGCCCTCTCACCTCCCCAAACGCCCAGAGGCGCTCCCAAGGGGGGACTCTCCTGGCCCCAGCTGACCCCAACCCCTATCGCTATTTCAGCGGTGGAGAGAGTGACACCTGCTCTTCAGCTGAATCCTCCCCCTTTAACTCCCCTCTTCTGTCCCGATCGGCCTCCCTCCTTCGCTCTATCACACAGGAGACTCAAGCCAAGGTGATGACTTTAGTGTCCACATGTTTTAGATATGATTGTAGATTCTTGTGAGTCTAACTCTGGTCCTCTCTTCCTCCTTTTAGGTGTCTCGAGCCAAGCGCTCCCTGGCTCGCCACAGCTCTCTCTCCACTGATGAATGCAGCTCCGCAGACAACAGCCCCAACATGCAGCGGCGCCGCATGCGCTGCCCTCCCTCCCCTGCCTTCCGTGGAAGTAAAACCAGCGCCTTGAGGGGCGCAGCGCCGGATCTCTGGCAGCGGGAGCACACAGTCAACCTCCACAAGGGGGGGACGCTGAGGCTGAGCACCCACTACGACCCGGAGGCGGCCCGGCTTAGGGTGCGCGTACTTGCTGCCGAAGCCCTGTACGACAGGCAGACGGACCTGAAAAGCATCAACTGCTGTGTAGCGCTCTACCTAAACCCCGGCAAGCAGCAGAAACAAAGGAGCACCATCATCAAGAATAGCAGGAACCCAGTATTCAATGAAGACTTTTTTTTCGACGCCCTGCCCCAGGCACAAGTAAAGAGTCTGGCCATGAAGATAAAGGTTGTGAACAAAGGAACCAGTCTGAGGAGAGATGTCCTTCTAGGAGAGAGGGAGGTGCTGCTCAGCGAGCTGCTCGCAGGCCTCTAGGGAGCACCTGTCAGCGCTCCAGCAAAAGCAAGCAGCTCCCACTTTGGGGATTGGGGGGGGCGCTCCCCTCTGGTGACCTTTATATTCACACATCTGACAAGTTCTGGTCAACAGGAAGCATACTGATGAACAGGGAGCTGCTTCCTGCACAATTTATGTCCATAAAACCTGATCAAGTTGTGTTTAATGGTTCATTATAAACACAAACCAGTGAGGATTAGTCCTGAATGCACAATGTGAATGACAGAGTTGTGTTTAATCTGTTTGTCCATATTGATCTCGTTTAACTTGAAGCTGTATTTTCGTATCACATCTGAATATCGTCTCAGAGTTTTTGCATGTAACCGTGAAAATTAAACCTGAAAGTGAATGGTTAGGAACTGGATATTAAGTGACATAATCAGAACATGTAAATAAAGAACACAAAATCATGTCGCTGGTGCATCTTTTATTTGTCTTTCAATAACTCATGAGGATCAAAATAATAAAAATAAATCCATAGAAATGATTTTAAAGCCTCTTTTGCTCCCAATCTGTGTCACAAACAACTGAGAGGCTGCAGGGAATTTTTTTTTTTCAGATAGGGAAAGACTGGGTGTCATTTGTGGTTTTCTGCATTCAATATTGTCTCAGTGAGCATTCAAACTCCCTGTTTAATTTTAAAAACCACACATCCAATTCAGGCTGTCCTCCAGTGAGTTTAAAACCATTATTAAGAATGTCAGGAGGAAGAGTCATGGTTCTTAATCCCTCAAACCATCTGTTTAGGAGAGTTTTACAGCCTGATTATATGCATTCAGTAGGGCTGGTTGATGAAAATATATTTGTTCTGAACATAAAATGAACAAACAGATAAAGGCCTACTGAGTATTAAAGAACAGTATCTTAAAGCTGATCATCTGCCTCCTCTGCTGGTAGAAAAGCAGAATTACATGTCAGGGAACCCTTTGAAAATGAAAGACAGACAGATGATAATCTATGTGGGTTTAGAGCAGCTGTTTGCATTGCAAACACTACATTAAAACATGCCAATAATAAAAATAAAGTGTTCAGATGGGAGATGTTTTTCCCCCCCATGTTTGAAATAAGAACAAGCATCTTTTTAGTGTCATTGCACCAGCATTAAAGCATCAAACATTACTGCATTAAATATTCTCACTGCTCAAATCACACCACGTGCTTCACACCATGACTCAATTTAAGCAGGTAAATATTATTCTGATTTTAGTGGAGCGGGTCTCGGACAGCTTCATGCAAATCACACTTAATTTAATATTCTGGACACAGCCTTTGTGTGGAAGGAAATGCAATAAGCTGCTGAGATCAAATCATCTAGGGTACCAGCCTGTGTTTATTTCCAACAGAAATGTAAAATAACATCTTTTTTTTGTAAAACATAAATACAATTTTTTATATAAAATAATGAAAGTCTTTGAAGACAATTTAAATTTAGAAACAGAACATAGACATAGTCACTTTTTGGACATAAAATATGTTAATAATGACTCCATCTGTCATTTGTTCATGTTAGCGTTATTTTTCCTATAGCTTCATTCAGATGGACCCTTCAGAGCCAAACTGTATATGAAAAGGAAAATTAAAGTATAGAGGCACATTTCTTACAAAACATAACATGTGTCCATGTTTGGATCATAATGGCAAATCATGTTTTTATAAAACTAAAAACATGCAGGTGGAGCAGCAGAAAGCACCAGTGTTCTACATGTTTAGTAGTCAGTTCATGAATACATAAAATACAATTTTTAAAACAGATATCGCCTTTGACTTGTGATTTCTTAATTTGTGATTACTTGAGAAAATCCACATTTTGTTTTGTTTTTTTCTGTCATCTTGTCTGAAAAGTCTAAAAAAAAATAGAAAATGTTGGATGACAGCACTTAAAAATACCATGGATACTCTTCTTTGGCTCAAAAACATTTAGAAATATTCAGGTTTCTGTTGGATTTTGTTGATAATTAAATCTCCTGCTATGCCGTTCATAAACTTAGTGGAAGTAGCTTTCCACTTTTCATTTAGTGATGTGACTGAGCTCTCTCAGGTTTGCAGGGTTTATGTTTTAACATTTTTAGTAGTATAACAGTTATTTATATTGAATTTCGTCAAGATCATATAATTTAAAAAGTGTCTTGTTTATAAGCATTTTCAGCAATATGTGCATGTCTGGATTCATTGACTATTTGGATTGTTTTGGACTAAACTGAGTTGCAAGAAACTGAACTTGAATGGAACTTAAACCTTTTTGTTTTGTGCCCTGAAATGTTTTTGATGGTTTAAATTGCTTATGAGCATTTTGTAGACATTATAGTTTTTTAAAAAACACTATTGGAAGCTAAGGGTAAGCTTATAGTTTTTTCCACTTTGTATATTTATATTATATTTACTTATTACATTAAGTATATTATATTATATGATATTATATTGACTTAAAATTGTAATTGTACTAATAGCATTAGTCTAATACTAATGTATTACTGTTGTTGTTGTTGTAGTTGTTATTATTATTTTATCATTAATAATAATTTTATTATTATTATGAATTTTATTATTATTATTATTATTATTTACTGAGTATCAGTTTTTTAAAAGTCATCTTTCCTTTTATAAGCAAAACGATTTTATTTTTGGTGATTTTTTCCTTGGAAGTAAGATTTATTTTAAGCGTCCTCCGTCAGCTGACATCTGTCAGTTGGAGACGCTTGATGTTGGTTCAAGGAACCATAACAAACGAACCTATCAGCCGGTAGGAAGTTTAATTGGGCTTTATCGTGGGAAATGTAGTTTATAATTAATGACGCTCAAACAGTGTAAGAACTAGAAAATCTATTTAAAACTTCACTACCCACAATGCTCAGCTAAAATCGTAAACAGAGACCTGTCAAACAGCAAAAACGCCATCTTGACAGCACCCTCAAAATGGCAGAAAGATGTGAACCCGAAGCGGAGTCCAAACTATGATTTCGCGACTCTTCTTTTTAAAACCTCTTTCGTTAGTTTTTCATAAGCGAGTGGTTATGGGGTTGGTGACCTTTGCCGCAGCTCAAAGCCTATGAAATGGATATAAGCACGGCGGTTTTCAACGCGGCCAGAGATGGTAAGCTGAAACTTATCCAGAAGTTGCTGAGCAACAAAACTCCTGAAGAACTGGAGGCTCTAGCCGAGGAGAAAACACAGGGAAGCACCGCTTTGCTAATAGCCTCGCGATACGGACATTTAGAGGTTGTAGACTACCTCCTTGAACACTGTAAAGCTAATGTTGAACTCGGGGGTTCGGTCAACTTTGACGGGGAGACCATCGAAGGGGCTCCGCCGCTGTGGGCGGCTTCGGCAGCCGGTCACCTCCCCGTGGTCAAGACGCTGCTGAAACACGGTGCCTCGGTGAACAACGCGACATTAACTAACTCTACACCGCTTCGAGCTGCCTGCTTTGACGGCCACCTGGAGATAGTCCGCTATCTGGTGGAGCACAGAGCTGACATGGAGGTCGCTAACCGCCACGGCCACACCTGCCTCATGATCTCCTGCTACAAAGGCCACAAGGAGATAGCCAAGTTCCTCCTGGACCGCGGTGCTGATGTTAACCGGAAGAGTGTGAAAGGAAACACTGCCCTTCATGACTGCGCCGAGTCTGGCAGCCTGGACATCATGAAGATGCTGCTGAAATGCAGTGCCCGCATGGAGAGAGATGGCTATGGAATGACCCCCCTTCTGGCTGCAAGCGTCACCGGTCACACCAACATTGTGGAGTATCTCGCCCACCAGCCTCGCACCTCCAGAGAGGAGCGCATTGATGCACTTGAACTGCTAGGAGCCACTTTTGTGGACAAAAAGCGTGATCTGTTGGGAGCGATGAGGTACTGGAGAAGAGCCATGGAGCTGAGGCAGGCAGGTGATAAAGCAGGAACTCTAGCCAAGCCTCCACCTGGTCCCCCAATCCCAGCCTATGGCTGTGCACAGGAGGTGAACACTGCAGAGGAGCTTGAAGCCTTGATCACAGACCCTGATGAAATGAGGATGCAGGCCTTGTTAGTTCGCGAGCGCATCCTTGGGCCGTCCCACCCTGACACTTCTTACTACATCCGATACAGGGGAGCTGTGTACGCTGACTCAGGCAACTTTGAGCGTTGTATCAGTTTGTGGAAATACGCTTTGGATATGCAGCAAAGCAATTTGGATCCTTTGAGTCCCATGACAGCTTCCAGTTTCTTATCGTTTGCAGAACTCTTCTCTTTTGTTCTTCAGGACAGGGCTAAAGGCACCCTGTCAACTCGCATCACCTTCCAGGATCTGATGACGGTGCTGGGAAAAAGCGTCAGGGAGGTGGAAAGAGCTGTGGCACAGAGAGATAACCCTCCAGAAGCTCCTCAGTTCACCAAGGCACTGTCCATCATCCTCCACCTCATCTTTCTACTGGAAAAGCTCGAGTGTAACCCCGAGCAGGAGCACCAGAAGAAGCACACGGTGTACCGGCTGCTTAAGCTGAACCCTCGAGGTCGGAACGGTTTCACTCCCCTCCACATGGCAGTAGACAAAGAAACCACATCTGTCGGCCGCTATCCCGTGGGCCGCTTCCCCTCTCAGGCAGTGGCAGCACTGCTCCTAGAGTGTGGTGCAGATGTTGATTCACGCGACTGTGAGAACAGCACGCCGCTGCACATCGCTGCTAACAACGGCTCTCCAGAGATTATGGCACTACTTATTAAAGCAGGGTCTCACTTCGATGCGACGAATGCACAGAGGAAAACGGCCTACGAGCTGTTGGATGAGCACAGCAGCGGACACCCGACGCTTTTCCCACTGAACTACATCACCCTTCAGTGCCTGGCAGCACGTGCCGTTGAGAAGCACAGACTTCCGTACAGGGGACTGATCTCTGAGGAGATGGAGGCTTTTATTGAGCTGCACTGAGCTCCATGAAGAGACAGGCCTGCACCTCTCCACCTGTTCTTCCCCATTCTTTAACAAACATTTTCAGTTGTCCTCATTTTTGCTTTCACTCCTGGCTGTACCAACATTGTCTTAGACCAAAACCATAGCAAAAAAGTGACAGCTGCTGGGATTAAATCTCAACCAGAGATCACTTATTTCTAACCTAAAGTCACACTGGCTTTTAAAGTGATGGTTGCTTTCCACTGCTATTTAATTACAGGGTGAAAAGTTTCTCAAACAACAAAAACAGAGTTACATTATATCTGGTCTTATTTGGGTTTTCTGGTCTTTGTTTAACTAGATAAGAGAGAAGGAGAAGGTTATTATTATTATTATTATTATTATGAAGCATCTGATCAAAGATGTTGTGCATGAAACTGAAGCGTGGATATGGTAGAGCTCACTTATTGTTTTGCAAATTCATTCAGAAACACAGAATATTTGATGAAACTGCACTCAGACTCAAAAGGTTTTCACTCATTCACATCTATCAGCTGCTTTGGGTTTGGTGTTGGGGAAATGTGTTGGAACTACTGTGCCAATATTCTTCCATCTGATCAACGTAAACCGTTCAGCTCTCCAGTTTCTTCATATTTCAGGCTGTGATGCTCATTCTCCGCACGTAGAACCGTTACTTGAAAAACGTTGACTCTGAGATGATTAGTGTAAATTGGATTATGCAAAACGTGCTGCTACAGTTGTTTTACTAACTGTCCACATTTCACACTGGCTTTTTTAACGCATGCAGTTTGTATTATTCCACTCAGAGGTGATTTTGGTTTTTGAAGCCAGGCATTTTGGCAAGAAAAAGATATTCCATGGTGCTATTCTCAAGTTGCACAAGCTGATCTGATGACGGTAAACTGACGTCTTTAACTAAGCATGCCCTCTTAATTTGATCTGTTTTTAATAAGTTTCAAACTGTTTGCAACCCATTTCTCTCTGGGTAAAATTACATTAACAACAAATGGATTCACTTTAAAGTCAAAAAGGCAGCTGTGGTTTTTTTATTGGGGACTAAAACAAAGCTTTGTTTGTTATATCACTGCCCAAAATCTGATGTAGGGTGTGTTTTGAATTAGTTCTCTTATTCTAGCTTCACAGAACAGAAGGCTGTTTAGCCGTTCCTTCAGCTTAATGCTTATTAGACTGCCTGTTGTTGATGTTGTGGTATCATGAATGTTTGATTTGTCTGTCTGTGCTAAGCACCACCCAGCTGAATGCACACTGAGAGGCTCTATACATCCTGGAGTCCTTACATTCAGGCTTTTGAACTGACGCTGCCTTTCATACTCAACTGTTTAATTTAACTGATAACTTGAGAACAAAAGTGTGTTGGAGACGCCTGAATAAAATTCAGCATTACAACCAGAACACGAGTGTGTGTGTGAATAACATCAGCCTTTCATGCTTTATTAAAATAAGTACATGTTTACATTGGATCCACATTTAGATAAATTATTATAGTTGCCATAGAACATGATCAAGAGTCAAGTCTGGTTTTTTAATAGCTGCATTAGGTTGCTGTGAGCATTACTGGAAGATAATCATTGACCTTTCAATATCCGCTCTATATCAAGCTCAAATAAACTTGAGTTAGTTGGAATAAAGCAGAAGAGAAACTTGATCTTTCTTAGTCCTGAACTCTTAAAGTAAAAATAGACTGCAATTAACGTCACTGCTGCCGGGCAGTGTTCGAGACAGGGATCCCACCTTGCTAATTTTAGGGATCTTTAGTCCGAGCTTCAATTCTGAAAATGGGAATAACGTAATGTAATACTGCAGGTCACAGGGTGGGAGGCAAATGGCACACAGGGAGCAGAGTTTTATTCTAACAGGAATCACAGTTTGGAGCGTTACACTGCAGGGTTAACCTCAACGTTAACAGCTGAGTTCCAGCTGCTGGCTTTATTGTCCTGTCAGCAGAAACTCCCTACAGTATCGTTACGCTGAAACTAGCTTAATCAGACGGGCGTGATTATAGCAGACCTGACCTTTGACCTTTCAGCAGCATATAAAACTTATTAAATCATGATTATGAATATGTAAAATGACAGGTGGATCTGAATGTGGATTTGAAACATGTTCTAAAGTGGATAGATTTAAATCAAGTGTATATTTTTTTATTGCAAAAAAGTCAAATGTGCTTTAGAGAAGTTTGTTTTTGCACACATGAGGAAGTTGCCACAAAATATTGTCAAACTTCTCAAGTTTTTTATTCTTATTTGTACTCATTTATGTGCTATATTGAGAATCCCCCACTAGATGTCACTTGCAACAAAGAAAATCAACCAAACCAGAATCCTTTGTCCCTTAAAAACCAGTGAAATGCTGAAAATTTGGCATTTTTTTCTGTGAAAGATTGTGGTTGATGTTAGATTTTTAGGTTTCTTTCAACAATCTTGTCAGTCATGATATCAACGGGAACTAAAATTAAAACACGGTGCTATTGCTTTTGATTAATGACAAAGAGAAAAATGTGTTTTTATTATGAATCTAAATATAAATCTGTTGGCAAAAGTTTGAGATTCATAGAATGTTTGTAGAGGATAACCTGTAGGTCTGAAGGAATAAAGCTGCCTCCATAAATCCTGTGGAGTCAGAACAATCTCCACCACTCAAAACGCCTCAGAATTCATCCTTGTGGCAACAAAAATTCTCAACATGTGTAACCTATAAGATCAAATCTTAAAGCACCTGCTGTCATTTTTAATAATTGAACCTAAAATGCATTGCATTTTTTCTTTGTATTGATATATTTAAATTTATAGATATGTGGACATTTTGATTAAATATCACATTTTTTTCTCAAAAATTCTTTATGTGCTACAGTATTTTTGAAGCCCTTATTTTTCCAAACTGCTTTGAATTCCAGCAGCTTAATCTGTCAATAAGAACAATCTAATCCATACTGGTCAAACATCTCTAATATTTTGCCAATTTTTTTCAAGCAGCAGACAAACCATTCAAAAATATGTTTGGCCCAAATTACAGGGGACACAGAAAACTTAAAAGGGCCTAAATCAGAGGGAAGCACAAAAATGCTGTTAGAGAACCTTTCAAATAACCTTAATAACTCTAGTTGGAATAAAAGAAAAACAAGCTTCAACTTAAAGTGATAGTTCTGACCATAAGTGTGGTTCTGTGAAAAGATTCAAATAAAAAATAACCTACCCGCTGATCAGCCTTAATTTAGGAAATTAGCTTGGTTCTGACTGGATTGACAAGCTAATGGCTAGTCTGAGTGGTTCCAGTTTCAAAGTGGTTTCCTGTCATCTTAAAAACTATAATCTCTGAATTTTTATTGCAGTTCATTAAAACATGTCTATTAGCCTTTATACTGAGAATTTAGCATTAAATGGCAATTTGGTTAAATGCATTCATATAAAGCTGCAGGCAGCACTTCTGTTCAGACCCAGAGAGAATATAATTATTTATTCTGGAAATGTGCATGAACGGCAATCACATTTTTGAGATGAGCTGTTTTAAGGCAACAGTATTCTACATTGTTCTTGTCCCCACTAGCCATTAGCTCATCCATCTGGCCAAAAGGAAGAAGTGGTTTTCCAAATTGAGGTTAGAGTTATGTAGATAATTGTTCACCACAAATGATCTCAGCCATCCCTTTAACCCTTAAAAGGACATGTCCTAAAATACTTGAAAATTCTATTACTTTGGCCATTATTAGTGATATGACAAGAGTTTTTTCCTCATTTGTAACATTTTTCTGCACAGCAAAATCACCAGTGTTGTATCAACACCACCAGTGTTTAAATCAACACTGAGAGTGACTATTTGAGTCCACTGGACCCAAATAGTCACTCTTAGTGTTGATTGTACGCTGGTGATTTTGCTGTGTGAGTGCTTATAGCAATATAGAAGAAAAATGCAATTAAAATGGAACATAATCTGCCCAATAATGGGTTAAACTGAACCTTAAACCTCATGAAGAATCAAATCATTGTGCAGCTGAGAATTTTAACCATTTAAAACCTGATAATGACATAATCAGAATTTTTTTTCTCCCTTTTATAGTCTGTTATGTAACAATTGTACATTATATATAAGAAATAAATCGGCACTTGTCTCCTGTAGTACATAAACCTTCCACTAGAGGGCAGAAGGTGCATGGGATTTGATAAAGCAGGTTTTTGAGAAAAGTACTAATCCTATTAATGAGGTAGAGCTCTCAGAAATGTAGAAAAATGAAACATCCCAACAGAACCCAGTGGTCTTTATTCTTTTATATTTTCCCTTTATTGCAGATAATGTCCCACATTTTAGTGTCCAGCTAGCTGCTCTCTGTAGGAGCTCATATTGGATTGATGTCCAGCAGCTGTAATTAACCACCACATTATGTGAAACTGCAGGGCTCTGAGGTGCTTATCACCACTTTAGCCCCTGGGGAACACAGTGGAAACACTGGTCACCAACACAGGACCACTGGCTCAGCAGCCCCCAGTCTGATGCACCAGTCTGATCCAGGGAGAGCTGGAGGAGTTCGGGCGGATGGGAGCTGGTAATGGGGGGTAATAGGGGTGATGGTGGAGGAGGAGCAGGGGGGATACGGTTGCTATTGGAGATCTCTTGGCTGCATCACGTCATGTGTAGGGGGAGGAGGGGGGAGGGGAGATGGAGAGAAAGAGGAGGGCATTAAGTAAGAAGGAAGGCAGGGGAGGATCGCGTCCACCAGCAGTATCCGAGGCCGGCCGAGAAGCAATGTTCTCCCGAGGAAAGGGCTGAGGAGCCGCCGTGACCCCCTCTCCTCCTCCTCCTCCTCCTCCTCCTCCTCCCCTCCCCTCCCCAGAGCTCGGTCAGCCATCAGCCGACATCCAGCTCCAGGAGACGGCGGCGATGTAAAGCATGCAGCCTCCACAGAGGCAGACCTTTCTCTGAGAGGAGCTCCGCTGGATTTACATCCCTCCTCCTCGCTGTTTCCAGGGAGCAGCTGCAAGAAGAAGAAAACAAATCTACCCACATGAATTCATCAGGAAAACGAGCACTTCCTGCCGAGGTGAGCCGCATCAGTTTTACTGTTTAATGCGTGCAGCGGTGCACCCCACCCTGCACGCTCCTTCTCACTTGTCGAGTAAAGCCGTTATGGAAACTAAAAGGTAGGAGCGGGTCGGGGGGGGGGGGACATTTTCTGCATTTTTTATTTCAGATTCCTCCTCAGAAACAAGACGCGTCTTTGTGTTGCTTCACCCGCAAACATAAAGCATCTTTATTATAAGGGTAGAGATCAGGTTGGTTGGCAACAGCGTTGTGAGCGCGTTCCCCTGTCACCTTCTTATTGTTGGCTGGAGGGACCTGTGCAGACTGGAGAAGCCTTTGTTCCTCAGCCTGTCTCTTTTTATATTTATTTTTTCATTTTAAAAACATAAATGAGTCTCATGTTGGGTGAAAATTTAAAAGTCACTCAAAAAATCACACCAAACAGATTATAATTGCAAAATAAAAATATATAACTCGTGCATTTTAAGTATGTGAGCTATTTAAAAGGAAAAGTTCTCTGATAATGTCCTCCTGAGCACCTCTGAGGATGCAATCATGAATGCATTATTTATGCATGTGGGCCATTTAACTAATATCAGAGTGATTTTTGGGACCAGGTGGTGAAGTGGATGGACTTATTTAGCAGGAGGACTGTTTTCTAGACAATAGAGTGGCTGCTGCATCTGCTACTCACAAGCATTATTTCAGATTTGCATGGGATGTGTTCTACATCGTCCTTCCTGAGTGTTTCAAATTACACTCTGAAGGATTTGGTTTTGACAGAGCCACTCAGGCGTGCATGCAGAATGTAATTTAATAAAAACATCTATTCATCCTGACACATTTTCTGAGGGATTCTGTTGGTTTTTCCTGTCTTTTTTTGAGGGGCTGATTCATGTGAACTCCTAAATGTTTTAGGTTTTCGGTCTTTTCACTTTGTGTCTTCGTGTTAAGTGGAAAATTGCTCTGCCGAGGTGAATCCAAGGGAGGTCTTCCTCCTCACAGATGGAGCTTTTTTTCCCTGAGGCACTGTGCGTTTGCTGGTTATTGTTCCAGACCATTTCCACAACACTAATTATTTTAATCAGTCATTTTTACGCATGGATTCCTCACTTTGGTATAGACCTTCTGACTGTCTTTTATCTTCACTCTGTCCAGCAACAGAATGGACAAGGGAGTGCACCTGAAAGCAGAGCTCTTAGAATGTATGTTATTTTGAACAGTAAAAGTCACGTGCAAGCAGAAGAAATTAATTTTGGCAAAAAAAATTATATTAGAAGCAGATAAATATCAGTGGGCACACATGCATTTCTTTACAGGCTGTGTTAGGAAGCAGAGGCTGATAAAATCATGACATGATTTGGGATGGCATGTATTTTCCTTAGTGGGTTTTGCTCCATCCAAACAGATCCAGCTGTAAAATCCATCCAGACTTGAGCGTGTGACCTCCCCCCCTTCTGGAGCAGCTTCAGTTTCACGTCAAAGCCTTCATTGAAGTCTTATTCTCACGTCTCCCCTAACTGCTTCGTTTTCTACTTCCTTGCCCTCTGTTGTGTGTTATTTCCTCCCACCGTTGTTGGATGTTGTTGTTTTTTTTGTCAGAACCTCTCTTGAGCAGACTCCGTGATCGGTGCTTTGCACCATGTCAGCTGGCAGGAAGGAGAACATCAAGGCGAGCAACTTTGATGCTGTGAGCGTAGCCACCTGTATTACAAGCAGACAGACACTTTGTTGTTGTCTTGGCGTTGATATTAATTGACCTTTTCAAAGGCTTCCAAACAGGGATGTTTTGGCTGCTCTGTTTCTTGTCTTGTTTAGTTGGAGGCTGCTGAGAATAATCCACACCCAGCATACAGAATGAAGCTCACAGTTGAAGTGATTTGATTGGTATTATTTTTAAAAATTAACTAAAGCCACCATCAGAGCACAAAGCATATGAAAAATATACATTTTGTTCAAAAAATAGGGAAAATATTTAAAACATTGGAACTTAATCATACTTTTTGGCCTTAATTTAAGCTTCATTTAAATAGAATTGAATGCATATTATATGTGATAATAATGAAATACTCTTTCACACATTTCTGGGTCCAAATATTTACTTAAACTACATTCATGAATAAAAAATGGGGGTTTTGGCTCCTGCAAAAAGAGTTTTCACTTCTGTAATTTAGAGCACATTTCAGTACATTTAATATCAGTTTGATCTGTGAGATGTTGCATCACCTAATGAGGTTCACTGGTTTTTATTAAAAAAAAAAAAAAACACTTTTCATTTTGATGTGTCATTATTTTTAGCCTTGCAGCATGTAAACATTTAGCTATGCTGGCAATTAACAGCTCCATGTGTGAAATAAGAGTCAGATCTAACATTAGCAACTCAAAACGTATCAATGCAAATGTGCATGAGAACATTTTAAGAGACAAACATTTTGCACATAAATTAATTACTCTTTTTTCTGATAGGGCACTTATAAACTTGTCCACAGAGCTTTTTGTCACTGCAGGTGGAGTAATAACATAAACATGCACAAAAATATAGAATAAAAAGTTAAGGTGGAGATTTTTATGAGTTTTTTAAAATCCTTGTTTTATTCATCAGAACAAAATCAAATTAGCCAAACCGTCAACATGCATTTTTCTGCTTCACAGATAAGTCCAAAACTAAATGACAGAAAATGCAAACCTAAACTAAGTTCTGGTCAAATGTGCTGCAGGATTAGGACAATTTCAGTGTAAGAGCTTGTGTTACAAAACAGAAAAAGGCTAAAACATGACGACTACATGAAAAGGATCAATCCAGATAAAAGCTAGAATAAATTAACGAATGTGAATGTCAAAGGTCAAAACGGAAGCAAAGATTAAAATTTTATCATAATAAAAGGAAATAACTAAAATACAGTGAGATGTGTAATAAAATCAGGGTTTTAATACCTAAGTATGAAGAAACAGTGAGAAGTCATTGTTACATAAAACCATAAAAAATAAATCATTTCATAATACATCTAATTCTAAGAGCTGTGAGTCTCTAGGTAATTCTGTTTTCATAAACACACGTTAGATATCCACCAGACCTGCCTGCTTATGTAAATATGAGTGTGTCTGTTTGGAGGATCTCTGCTCAGCCAGACCCATCATTATCTTTTCTCAACCATGAGGCCGTTTGTAATTACGTGTGTGTTCATCATGTCTCATGTGTGCATATATGAGTGAAGGCTAAGAGATAGGTTGTGACTTGACTGATGCCCTTCTCCTGATGAATCACAGATTCTGATGTGTCAGCAGGGATGAATAATGCACACCGCTCGGCTCTACCTCTCCTCCTCCTCCTCCTCTCTCCTCCACCTCTTGTCTTCAGCCATTTTCCTCTCTTCTCATCATAACTGCCACATCTGAAGACATCGTTACCTTCCCCTTTCAGCCCCTCCCTTTTCTTGTCTCCTGTCTTATGCAAAAGAGGGCCGCTGTTGATGCCTTCTCGCTGTCCTCTGGTCCACCCCGCTCCAACAGCGAACTCTTTCTTCCCATCGAGCTTCACAGAAAGTCTCTTTTGTGGAAATCTTGTTGCACGACAGAACGTGAATTCTGAGCTGTGTCTGCAACGAAAACAGCAATATGTTGATGTGTGCAGTTCATTATCCAATCACGGGTCGAGGCAGCGCAGCTATTGACACTGTTTGACAGTTACATCCCTGACTGACAGGAGCCATTAGTGGGGTATGTCTGACTGACAAGAGGGCTGATAAAGCATGAGGCAATCTGACTAATCAGAACCTGGAAAAAGAGAGGGCATCACCACCTTTGAAGCGCTCGGTTAGTCGCCAATAAACGTTAAAACGCTGGAATTTTCCATGCACCGTGCTTCAAGCGCTTGACAAGTCTTTAGGTGTATCTTCAGCTTCTGCAGTGAAAAACTCCTCTCACTGCATGCAAAGTGTATGCAGTAAGGGATGAATTCATTTGCATTGGATTGATGCCAAAACAGCACTGAGATTTTTGCAGAACATAAACTTATATGACTTTACTTGGCTTTCTTTATTTAGTGGAATGAAGTCACATAAATGCTAATGCATGGAGCCAAATTATACCTTTATGACCCTCATAAATCTTCTCAAACCCATTTATATCAGAACCATTATGCCATTATGTTGTGTGCGGGTTGGCAAAGGACACAAAACGGTCGCGTAGATTTGAGAGATTTATGTTTTAACTAGAAGGTGTGTATAATCCACTCTGATCCCTGATAGACAGCAAATTACCTCTGATTGCATAAAAAGTGGTGTGAATAAATGCAAGTAAAACCTTTGTACCGGTAATTAAAACAAAATACTTTTTTTTTTTCCTAAGGCTGTTGTTTCCTATAGCAAGATTAGATCCAAGAAAGTAAAACATATATATCTTTTTTTAAGTCAGAGGATTTAATTCTAATCTCATTGGTCAAAATGAAATGCTTTTCAAAGTAAAACACCAGTTTATCCAAAAGTTTGGCTAAAATACTAGCAAAACCTTTAAATTCCTCTTCAATCTCGCAGCTTTGTCTGACTTTTCTATATTTAAACTGGCTCTAGTCTTTTTCATTAAAACTTAAATACTAATTTCATTTGATTAAAGTTATAAATAATTTCCTTCCTTTGAAAATCATGTCTCCATGCTTTAATATATGATTTCAGTTGCCCTAAAATGGGTAACATTTGCCTCATATAATATGTACAAATCTATAAATATGCAAATTAGCACTAGCTTCTATCGCTATCTTTCACCTGCCAGCAGCTGCTCACCCTCAGCTCTGTTCAAACACTCGTGACTCGATATCGAGCAGGTGATAATGTTTAGCTAATGCAGGAGAGTGTCCGATAAACCACGCTCTGACAGGTCCCACACCTACAACAGACGGGGGCACCGCACTGTCGGTTAGTTACGTATGAAACTGTCATTAAGATTTTACCGGTGCACTAAAACGACTCACCGGTTCATTTAGCTAACATTTCATTATTCTTAAAAACTAAACAAAAAAAACTTGCACTAACAAGTTTAAAATCTGGACTTTTATTAGAGTTGTTCTTAGCAAACTAAAAATAGAAGACATGGCGAACTTTAGAGACGCCTCAACAAACAGGGCCTGTTTTTACCGTTGGCATATTAGCAATTTGATTACATTCAGCTAAAAACCGTAGCCCTAACCCATTTCACTGGACTGCGATGGTCAAAAAGTACGTGGAGACAAAAATAATGAGAAAATATTTACGTTTTTTATTCGAATAACAGCGAGTTGATATGTAGGCGACTTGTGACAAGTTTTAAATAAGGCCTAGTCATGTGTGGCATGTGACGTAAGGGCAAATAAATTGTGACTTTCCTGTGAGAGTTGTTGATCATCTATTATTGATTTAATTTGTTCACAAATTACCCAGATTTTCATGAAGATTTGCTCACCAACTTCTCTGAAAGGTGTCATGCATTTCTTGCATTTTCTGATGAGCTAAATTGGACAGAGTTTGAGACGAGTTTGAGAGCAGTTTGAGAAGTGTTCCAGATGAGTTCCAGACTTGTGCAATGACTATTTTGAGAGTAAATTTGTTTTAGTAATTTTTTGCGACATGAGAGCAAAGCCCTACAACTTTCACATGGAAGTGAACGTTCTGAGACTGACTGAAAACTCCCTCAAGAATACCGTCCAAAATCTGTTTCCAACAATTGCAGCCCAGTGAGATCCTGGCTCAACTTTTTTTAGTGCAACTTTACAAGCTGGAAGCTTAAATTCAAGTTAAAGCTATCATCATAATGTCAGTACTTCCACATCTCGATAGAGTGAAACTCCTTGACAAATAGTGTGAGCACCTGTGTCATTTTTCCAAGCTGAATATGCCCCATTCCTTTTCAGTTTTACAGATCAGTGTAAAAACTCCAGCTTGTCTCCCTATGCTAGCTGACAGCGAAAGAACGTTCCTGTTGCATCAGTGAAACAGCTTTACTTCTTTAAAAACCGTCACCTTACAAGGATGGAAATGTTTTTTTTTTCTTTTTCCAGGAAACTTTTGGCTCTATTCCATCATTCCAACTACCAGACAGAAACCTTAAAAGCTAGAAGATTAGACACCCATCAGAGCCAGCAGGAACACTTCACACTATGTGATAAGTGTGTTTGCGTGCGCGTAGATGCAGGTGGTGGGACTGGTTGACGTGTCTCTTGTATACAGCCTCACATTTGTTTGTGGCGTTTCATGATCGCCCCGTCCTCGCGGCTCTGAGGGATGCCAGTTTGGATGAAGGATTTGACGGCGGTGAGAGTAATGGCCAGTCATTCGTGCAAAGCATCCCTGTGCAAGTCTGTTACCCTTGACATGCATTTCATCTCTTCACTTACCCAGACACACTCTCCATCTGATTTCGGCTTCAAGACGGAGGACAAACGCACCTTTTCTAGCCCATTAGTCCCGTTTTCAATTCTATTCACAACTTTATCGTCCCTCAAGGAGAAATTCATTTGGCGTCACAAATCTCATCTCCATCAGGAAGTCATGTAACGGCTGGTTAGTGACAGAACTGCCATGGCTGGTCGTTTGTGTAGCACATAGATAGGATTCATTCACCAGCACACGCATGTCTTTATTGTTTCGCTCTGTTTTCTGTTGCCTAATTGGCAAATCAAACAACAATGTTTCCATTTAAAACTCAAATTTCAGATGTACATATGTAGCTCTGGAGCATTTAGTGTTCCTTGAGATTTATTAGACCCTGTTCATAACTTATACCTGTCTATTTAGGCTCTCACATTTAATTTAGAGTGTGTAAGTGATTCCCTTTAAGATAATAAAGACAAACCTTCTATTATCCCACTTATAGATCCACACTTTACTCAGATCTAAGTAAACACCAAACAGGATGGATTGTGAAATGCACTATAATGCTCTATAAATGGTCTTGTTGTTGTTGCAGAGCAGTCTTGCAGTTGTGAGTTAATGAGCTCTCGGTGGACGATTTATCATGTGATCACGGCAGACAGGTGATACCATGGCAGCAGATACTCAGGAGAGAGCGGGTTTCTTGGCAAACAAAATGACGAGTCTCCAGCAAACTAATAAGGATCTCCCAAAGGGATCTTTACATAAACGGAAAATTAATTAAATATGGTCGTTTTGAGTCTGCAGCACATGAGGTAACGGTGAATGAAAGTTTGGACCGAGTAGTGGATGGAGTCACGCTGTCTCACTGGTGTATTCGTGAGGATTTTCATTCTATAACTTAACCGGAAGCTGAATCCATCTGCATATTTTTATATGTGGCATCCTTGCTGGTATTTAAGCAGAACAAAGAGCTCTTTGGGTGTTAAAAATAGCTGCCACCCATCTTCACCGCCGAGCATCTGAAATGTAAAGATGGTCAGGACGATGACAGGAGAATGAAGGTGCTCTCTGTTGTCAGAGAGTCTTCGTCCTGCCTCAGAAGAAGCTCCCTAATTGGCTGCAGCGTGTCACGACTGGCAGAGCATGTGTGTTAAGAATATGTTCAAAATAAAGGTGTGCTTCAGCTTGACTTCGAGAAGCAATCGCTCAAATTAGATTTGAATTTGAAATCGGCCTCGTAATTGGACAATGATACATAATCCTGCTTTTTCTGATGCCAGCACTGTTTAACTATTAGGCATTTACACGCATGTGCATAATTATATGGACATCAGTATGTACGTACTCTTCCCGGGATAAGTGTCTGCGCCGGTCTCGGATGCTAATTGGACAGGGAGTTAACAAGAATTCAAGCATCAGCCTGCGTAATGAGCCGCTGCACAGATGATCGGCTGCGTCTGAGGAGGAAGGAGGCAACAGAGTGAGAGGCTGCTTAGAGAAATTACACCAGGGTGTGTGTGAGCGAGCTCTGTCTGCATTCAGGCGGTTAAACGTTATGGAGGTGTCTGTATTTAGATGCAAATCCATCGTGTTTTTTATAAAGCCTCATCAGAAACCAGCTCTTGCTCTGTTGTCAGGTTACAAACTTTCACCTGTCACCAGAAGCTTTAATAGATTTTATTTTTCAGCCGAAGCAGATGGAAGCAGTCAGGTATTCACACGTTTTAGTGACACTTATACTCGAAAATCAGGTAAATTGGCAACATGATTCTTTCTTTTGATTGCTGTCACTTCTTAGGAAATAGATTTCTGGAGAGGAATCGTCAGGTCAAATGGCAAGATTTTTCAAACTAGATATTTTTTATTAGCTCAATTAATATTTTTCGGTAGATGTAAGAGAAATGTAGTGTTTATCACTAGCTGTGCTGATGCTTCAGGAGTAATTCCTTCCTGCTATGATCCACCCTGACCCTTCTCTGTATGTACTTTTATTCAACCAGGTAAAACACTTTCTGCTTGCGGGATCCAGTCCATCTGTTGCAGGGCTGGTCTGAGTCCATCCATTAGGAGATGCCTCTTTGTGGTTGCGTTGGTCCGTCTGACCTCGGTGCCCCCTGCGGGGAGTGTGGGTGTGCATTTGCTGCACCATTGTCGGGCTACGACAGCTTTGCTTCGTTCTAGACGCGCGGAGATTGAGGTCAAAGAGAAAGTTGGTTTGGTTAATCACCTTCTCCACCCTCCCTCATTTTTATTCATCATCCTGAATGCACGAGTCGACTTAGTTCTGACATATAAATGTAATGAACAAAAAACCGAAGCGCATCCAATTTTTTTTTAAAACTAGGTAACAGTGATTTAAAGTCAGACGTGGAGCATAATAATGGTGAAGCCGGCTTGCAATTTCATTGATGTGCAGCAGGGAAAGCTGCGCTGGCTTTTTCTCTTAATGTTGGGATTAGACGGGGAGCTACACAGCCAGAGCGTTGCTGTAAAAGTGTGGAAATCAAAGTGGAGATTTCAGAAAATTCACCCTGTTAGCTGTAGATGATCAGTTAATTAAACTGTTGCCTCCAGCTAAACTCAGGCTCCCCTTTCTAAAGTTAGAGAGGAGGGTGTGGCCTGATCATCCAAACTGGGATTCTTTTCTTTTTTTAACATATAAAATAAGAAACGAATGCTACTTTTCTACAGATTACATAATCGAGCTTTGAATGAAACATCCCACTGTAGATAAATGAAACCCCATAAACTAAAATCTGCAGCTCATATCCTAAAGGAAGTGGCATCACATTCAAAAGTACAAATTCAAATCTGTGGGTCAGTGTTAACTCAAATAACACATAGAAAGCCTCACTGTGTGGACATTATGACCTGCGATCACTTTACCAACGTTTTCTAATCTTATAAACTAAAACTGATTAACTTCAGAATGAGACCCTGTGATCACCACCAGGCTGTTGTTAAAGCATCAAGATCTTACAGCACAAGTCTTCTTACTACAGCAAAAAACACGTGAACTTCACATGTGGAAATCACACGTGAGAAGATACACATTTAACACTTCACACATGTGGAAAAACATTAAAACAGCATGTTTCCTGTGTGAATTTGGGACATCTCGTTTTCACATGTAAACGTGTTAAATTCATGTGTATGTACACATCTTCTGTATGGTTCTCACATGATTTTGGAACATCTTCATCATGCATGTGATCCCATGTGGGTCGCGTGTTTTTCATGTTCCACTCGGCCTAAAATATAGAGTTCACATTTTAAGGAGGTCGCAAACACCAATATTCTTCAGCAGGTTACTAACATTACTTTTATTATACTAGTATTAAACTACACACAAAACTGACATCAGACCTACGTATATGGTTTTTAGGATAAAAGTTAAAGAAATAGTTTTTAATTTTCAGACATTAAAAACACATCTAGAAACCAATTAGTTAAGTATAATTGTTGAATCACATATTTTTCAAATTATTATTTTGTTTTTTTGCACTGACCATTTGAAACACCCACACAAGAGGTGTGTAAGTTTAGCCTTCAGAGTGTGCATCACATTGACGGCATTTAGCAAAATAAAAGCATGATAACAAGCAGAATGTAGCAAAATAATTTTAAATAAGTTTGGAGCCAAAATAGATTTTGAAATAAAAATGTGATTATTTGCACCGTCCTATGCAGAGCTGTGTGCCTGCTGATGTTGCTGCCTGACTGAAGCTTTCATTATTGGGTTATATTTCAACAAATTCCCCCCCCCCCCCCTTCTCTTCTGGAGGTCTTTTATGATCAGTGGTGATGAGTCAACCTCTCTGGGTGGGTCAGCGAATGGTTAAAAGATGTTCACAGGGGAGCCGTTAATTTCTATCGGCTGTAAGTCAGCGTCTCTTCAGACTCGGGACTCAGCTGGCCCCGTGATGGCAGTGGACATGTTGAAGTTGGCTTCCTGTTCTGGAAGATTTGTTCTGATTAGCTCTCAGCTCTACTAGTAATGAAGCATTGGTGTGATGTGATGCATTCTCTCCTTAGCCCTGGGTGGGCTTATTCTCGTGTTATTACTCATGCACCCCGAGTACAGTATGAATGGTTTGGTGGAGAGCTGCACATAAAGGAGAGACAACACGTTATAAATAATTACTCATCTCGAGCTTTCCCTTGAAACTCTCATGGCAGTCCTCTCCACAGCTTTGGACCAGGTATAAAAATGGAAGCTGCTGGTTGGAAGCGTTATTGCTATTTGTCAGTATTTCCCCAGATAACATGATTTGGATGCACGTTGTTACGCAGCAGCCGCCTTCCTAATTTCGGCATCCTGTCTGCAGCATAAAACAGGACTGATAGAGATTTAGTGGAGGAACCTGGGTCTCCAGATTCATTGAAATTCAGGGCAGAGCGCCGCGGCGTTTGAGTGACAGGTGTGTTTTCTTGTCAGAGAGGAGCTTCAGATATTTTATTTCCTCTGCTAAAAATGTAACCAGGGCGGTATAGCTCATGCCTGCAGTAAGCCGTGCTTCATCCTGTGCCTCTGATCCTCATCGCGTGTGTGTTCATCTATGCGCGCGCGTGTGTGTGTGTCTGAGGGCTGTGTGTTTAGTAGAGAGCGAAGGGAGGGAAGTGTGTGTGAGAGTGATTGCCAATCTCCCCCATGATGCGTTGCCATCTGCTGTGTGTGTGTGTGTGTGTGTGTGTGTGTGTGTGCCGATTGCCTACAGTGTCCAGGGTCATGGAAACATGAAGTAATATCACTTCATCTACTAGATCCTCCTTTAAACGTCTCCCTGATTATTATGTTGCTGTTGAACCACAGAAAAAAGATAAAAGTTCATACATTCTTCATAAGGTGCTAAAACCTGTGGCGATGCACCTTTTGAGATGTTCTTCCTCCCAACAGAATCCCTTTAAACATAAAACTTTTCTTTATTTTTATCCCGATTGGCTCAAAACACCAAGTAGTTATCAGGTGCACTTTCTCACAACTAGCATGCTGCCACAGAAAGCAGATCTGGCGAGCGCTCGCGCCCTGTTGTCATGGTGACAGGCCTTGTGAGATCATCCAAACCCACTTGTGGTGAGAGGCATCATGGGTAAGGTGGGGGAGGGAGGGTGGGGACGAGGTGAGGAAAAACAAAAACATGTCATCGTCTAAAGGGGCCCCCATGGAGCCGGGCAGGTCGGACGCCACCTAAACAATGTTGTTTCATCAGCCCTGATGGAGCACAATAACCGGTGTACGTTGCACCACCTGAGCTGTGGTGTCATTATCTACTTCACTACAATAAATAGCACATTCACCCCCCTCACCCCCCACCATCAATCTATCTGTCTGGTTGACCATCTGTGTTGTTACTCTGAAGAGGTAATAAGACCAACCCCTGCTGTCCGCTTTCTGGATGCTGAGGCAGATGATCAGAGGAAGCAGGTTGTGATATCTCTAAGGGGGGAGAGGGAGGGGCTGTGGAGAATGCATTAGGTCTGAGTCATAGGAATATCCATGTTCTCGATGCTCACTCCTTTTAATTTGGCTTCTGCAACAAGCCGAGCGAGTTATTGCTTTTTATCTCCACGTCGAGCGAGGAAGACGGCGGTTCTAGTTGCAGAATTTTAACACCATTAAGCACAAGCGGAGGCATGCCCCCGACTGGCCTGGTCGGCTGCTTCTGGGTATCTGTTTTGGCATCTTCCCCTCATCAGCCACAGCTGTAGGATGCTGTAAGCCCTTTTGTTTGAACCGTGTCAATGGTCCAACAACAGCTGGAGCAGCCGGTGCCGGACAGCTGGGGAGAGGAAGAGGATTTGTATACAAGCAGGGATTAGAGCATCTATAAAAAGCAAAGGAGATGAATGATAGGGTATTGCAGAGGAAGACTGCATCAAGAGGTTAACAAGGAGGGTGAGGAGGAAGCAGAAAGAGGGAAAGTGGAATAGGATGAAAGAGAATGGGAGAAGAGATTTGAGGAACATTGAGACTAATACCGGAGTGAGATGAGGGTAAGATGGGGGATTAGTTAGAGGGTGTGTGACTAGAGCGGAGGTAGAGCAAAAAGGGTTTTGTCAGCAGGTGAAAGACAACACGGAGGAGTGGATAAACTGAAAATGATCTATAGGGTCAGAATCTGGTCACCGAAAGACATTAAGGATCCAGTAAATCCAGCGAACGAGACAGACGCCGGAACACAGTGAGCGCTACCTGGTGTTTTAGTGGCTGCACGCACAACGGTCGCCCTGCTTAGATTAACGTGGGCAAATCGAGTTTCCGTAAGAGGAAAATTTACTTAACACGATGCCAGTGGTGGCTGAATGAGCGCTGATCTGATTTTTTTCTTATCGCGTTCAATTGAAAAGGAGACGCTGAAAGCTTTTCTATTCAACAGCTATTACGCACCGTTAGATAAGGGCGAGGGCAGAGTGGCGGGGAACAGAGCCTGGATCAGATAAACGTGTTTTTGGCTGGGCTATTTTTAGTCTGGGCACTGGATGAGGGTAATACGCTCAAGCAGGTCATTAGCCCAATAAGTCGTTTGAGGGTTGGGGTCTTTGAATATGCAACGCACCAGAAATGCCTGTTTCATTTAGAAAAAGTGAGAACGGCCTAATCTCTGCTCCTCCGCTCCTGTTTTATCGAGGGTGTCAGGGTGACAGACTACTTATGGGTGTTTGTGCATATTGATGTGCTGATCACAGCGCGGCCCGTCACCTGTGAATATGTATAACGTGTCCCCAGGAGCATATATGTTTCATTTTATAGCCACTTAAAAGGAAGCGTGCACGCGTGTAATATATGACAGGTTAACAAAGGGGCCCTTTCTCATTTGGCCTCCCCACCTGCGCTCCAACACATCTTTGGGGGGGGCTCGATAAGACTGAGGAGTTATTGACTCGCGGACACGGCGCTTCTGCACAGCTTGTCTAAATCTCTGGGAGCAGACAGGGCTGACTTATGCTGAGACTTCCAGATGTGTGTGTGTGTGTGTGTGTTTATGTGTGTGTGTGTGTGTTTATGTGAGGAGCGATGGCAACATACCGATGACCCAACCCGGCTTTGGATTAAACAAGAGGGAGCCCTTTTTTTTTTAAAGCTACAGCTTCTCATTCTCTGTCGTTGAATTTAGTCTCACACACACACACACACACACTTCTCTCCAAATCCTCTTTGTTTAAATGTTTTCCATTACTGCGACACACTCTGGATGAATTATTGCATTAACACTTTTTGTATGCCAAATGAACACTAGAATACTGAAAGCTGAGAAGGAATTAGGCCGAAGCTGAAATGAAATTATTAGGACGTCGGAGGGGGAAAAAGAGACTCTTAAAACTGTATCACTGCTGCTCATTTCACGGCTCACTAGAGAAGGAGTCCTATTAATACAGCGGCAGTATACGCTGAAAACTAGGTTTTTTTTCTTCTGTAGCTATTGAGTAATTATAGTTATAGTTCCATCAGAGTTGCACTTCTTATCCCAGAAGTCAAAAGTTTAAATCAGAAGGCTTAATCTGACATTTGTGTGAATTTGTTTTAGAGGTGCACCCAATAATCGTCTGGTGATCGGAATCAGCTGGTACTCAGCCTAAATGGCGATCAGCCAGTCTAAAACTTAAAAATCATATTTTATTTCCATCCATGAACATGTGAACTGACAAATCCTGCATTTTTTCCAGTCCGTGAACTCACCATCGCCATTCGACATCTTTTCAGGAAGCATCATTGTCATGGTAATCAGACATTTAAAGAAAATGGATTTTGTTTATCCTTTGAGGTCAACTGGAATCAGCCCAAACTGGTCAGAGCTGTGCAACAATCAGACATCTGTATCAAAACCAGAATCAATGCTTCAATCATTTGTTTTGATTCTTAAGGATTATGTTTTAATTGTCACATAATTGCTCTTAATGTTACCCTTAAATGGATATTTTTGGTCCATTTTATTGTGCGTTTCTATAAAAGTTACAAATAACTCCTGTCTCACCTGAGCTTACATCTGAGGATCAAGGAATTTGACTTTGTTACAGAACAACAGCATGTGGTAATGTTGGATATAGTACGTTCTCTTGTTCTTTTATTGTATTCCATTTCTTTGTATGTGTAACGAGCTGCGGTAATGCACAAAAATTGTGGGATCAATAAAGTTTTATCTTATCTTAAACAGCTCTAAACCCAGAGTGATGATTCAGAAGTGAAGAAAATGCCCCTCACCTTCCTTTTGTTGTGTTTGCAGAGTGCCTCCTCCTGCTGAGCGAAGCCCCACCTGCATCTCTGTCGTCTCCAACCAACCTGACGCCGGCGCCATGCTTTTGTGTAAGCCAGGCAGAGTTCTGGCCCAGTCCAGGTGGCCCATCAAGGGCCTCTGCCTTCATCCATCCCCCATGATCCTCCTGCTGCCTTTGATTATCCTCCTAACCAGACCTTGGAGCAGCATGTGTGCAGTGCTAGGTATGAAGTCTTACTGGCTAACGCTTCCTTTTCTTCTTTTACTTTGTGTGAAAAGAATCTATCGAGTTATTGTGGTGCAGAAAATTGTGCATATATATGCGTATATATATATATATATATATATATATATATATATATATATATATATATATATATATAAAGATATATAAGCACAAACGTGTGAGTGTGTGCGTGGGTGTCAGTCGAGGAGCGAATCCCAGCCTGTCGGTACATCAGCTCTGAACTGTGGCGTTGTTAATGTGTTTTGATAAGGCGGGAGGTCCCATCAGCATGTTTCTCATCATCCTCTTGATTACAACATCTCAACACATTTCCTGCCTCAGTGGTCTGCACACACACACACACACACACACACACACACACACACACACACACACACACACACACACACACACACACACACACACACACACCCTCTCTCAGCTATCACCGCTCAGATTTTTTCTCTGAGATAAGGTACAAAGATGGAACAGAACATCTCCTCATTTAAAATGTAATGTTGTTTTATTCTTTTAGTTTTTTTTTATCTTCAATCTGAGGCTGTGATCCTTTAAACAAAACATTTTCTGATTTATTTTTATATTAGGAAAAAAGTCAGAATTACACAACAGCAGCCGTCAGACCACCTACACCACAGATCAAGTTTCATAAGTAGATATAAATTTAGATGAAGCGGTTTTGGTTTTTGGTCCGCCAACCATCAAGTGAGGCAACATTTCTAAATTTTAGTTTTACAAGATTAACCAGTGAGCTTTATTCCTGGCCCTGACTCTCTGGTTTAACTAATATCTTTCCCAGTTTTGCTAATTTGTTACTTCATTTTTTATGCAAAACATCTTTAACATTGATTAAATGCTTTCTAAACATGGCTAAAATTCAGATAATTAAGTCAGGATTCATTTATTTGATTTATGTGCCCAAATTAGACTTTCCTGTTTTAATTAATTATAAAATTATTCTCATAGTGTCATTTTATTTTATGAAACTCCATCCTCTAATTGTCTTTATCATCTTTAAATCATCAACTTTTCCTAAGTTTCTGGATAAATTGAATGTTTCTCACATGCACCAGACAGTCTCAGTTTTCCTCTGATTGTTTGACTGAGATGCAAAAAAACAGGTAAAAAGTTTAGATGTTTTTTGTGTTTCTGTAGAGGAACAGTTGATCTAACCTGTTGTAGATATGATATGATTTGCTTCAGTTTGGAGAAAGAGAGATTAGTTCTGATCAAACCGATGAGCTAACAGCTAGTCACAATGGAACAAAGTGTCCTAAAACAAATTCAGTCTCAAATAAACCTGAACAGTTTGTGTAAATTCTATTTTATAACCTTTAAATTTCATATTTCCTGTTAACTCTGGTTGAATTGTTACGAAATTCCATGCAAAAGAGCTAATAGCTCTCTCAGGCTAGCTATTAGCATGTTTTTCTGCTCTCATGCTTCTCCAAACTGAGGCTGGTCAAAGATGTGTCTGCAGCAGGTCAGATTCACACCCTTTGCACAACAATACACATCAAAAGTTGAACTTTAAAGACACTCAAACAGTTAATTATTAAATCTGGGTTGAAGGCGTGTGAAACCATAACAGTTAGAACTTTTTATGTTTGATGAACGAACCGACCGTTAAACACTCAACCTCAAGTTATTCTCTGAAGAAAATGTCCCCAAATAAAATCTGAATGTTCTCACCTGATTATAGTTTGATCTGGAGGAAAATTTCAAGTCCCAATTACTTTTCTGTCAAATAGCGAGCTGCGACGATCCAGCTGCCCTCTCCTGCTATGTCTGAGCACAGCAGCCATCAGTCCCTCTGTCAAATGATTACAAGTTACCAAGGTGTTCCATTAAAATCAGACCAGGTTTTGTGTCAGCGGCAGACCCGTCTGGTCCACGACAGCAGAGTGAAACCTGCTATTAAAAAAGAAAAAATCGCCCTGATTATTCCTTTTATGTCCCGAGAACCTCCTGATCATAACGGGTCTCCGTTGAGTGCAAATCCATTCAGAGCCGGTGCCTTGTAGGGCTTTTCTCTGGCTGTTGGAAGAAGCTTAAGTGGTTATTTTGCCCGTGGGGTCGGTTTTGCACAAGGATTGGTGTTGAAGGGCGTTTAAGAGAACACAGAAAACATTTCAGATTCAACATAAAGCCAAGAAAAACCGTGCTGGAGCCCTAAGACGAACATGAAATTCATTCATAATCCGATAGAAAGGAGGAAGCGGTCTCAGCCAGGGCTGGTTTTTCTTTCTTTCCCTTTTTCTACTTTTGATGGCCCACAAATTATTGGCAGGGAAAAAAAGGTGCAGTTCGCTCCTCCACTGTGTGTATTTCTAAGAGTCTAACAGGCAGAAAATATCCTGCTCCTGCGTCTAAATCTGGCGAGGATAAATTTGTTCAGACTGACTATTCACGTCATGCTTTTTGCTTCTTCCTGCTCGGGATTATGGCAAGCATAAAATGTAACCACGTTATTCCTGACACTCTGAGTGATCCTTCTCAAAACACAGTGCAGCGAGCGGAGGAGCATCCTTTCTGTCACGACGATATTCCAGCTCCTGTCACGGGCATTGTGGAGACATCGGAAGCTGGTCTGTGTGGCCGTTTCAAAGCGGAGCGAGTGGGAAGACATTCAAACAGGTTGAAGAATCTGTCTGTGCAGCTTGATGGGCATTTTTATTTTTTATTCCGTCTTCAATCATCACAATAAGACCTCGCCCACCCAAGCTTCAGGGGAGGAGGGATCCAGGTTGCCATGGTAAGGGTCATCCTGACTTCGCCCTGATGGATAGCTGCGATTCCGTTGCTGAAGAGGAGTTAAGCCGGGCGCCATGGCAACAGGCCACAGACAGATAGCGAGGGGTGGATGCGTGAGGTTGTTTCACTGATCTGACTCAGCCACTGTGAAAAGTGTAGGTTCAGTGCTGTTGGTTCAATATCACACTTGGAAATTGCTGTTTTCTTGCAGAGGGCAACAGCGGTGCTTTAAACATCACGATGTAATCACTGAAATTGTCCTCCCGAAGCCTCCCGCCGAGGCCGAGCAGGAACGAGAACGTTTAATGTACTCGTTGCATTTATTAAGACCCTCGCAATCTGTTGCAAATCTCCTATAGAAGTGTGGCGTTTGCAGGCACAGAATCACGCCTCTGGTATTAATACATTTAAACCAATTATATGCTGTGAATCCTCAGCCAACACTTCTCATACCTGTGAAACGCTCATGTGTCATGACAGCTTCTGCTGCGCGCGGTGCTGTAGAGTCCTGCCGTGGAGACAGCACAGGCATGCAGAGGAAATATACACAAAAAAACAGAGAGAGAGAAAGATGTTCCTCTGAAGCCCAGCTCCATCTTTTATTTATGACCCACAGGAAGTCCTTCAGCTTGTCCTCTAGATGATACCCAGGAAGTAAGCACAATGGCGGAGCCATCAAGACACAAGTCAGCCTGACCAGATGCTGACGGTGAACTGGGGTGTGGGCAGCGGGGAGCTGTTCTGGTTGTGGAGATGGTTTGATGTCTTCGGGGCATGAAGATGTCAGATTTCATGCTTTCTTTTTTTTTCTCCCTCCTGCCCCTTTCTGTCTTTTAGCCTCTCCAAAGTTCACCAAGGTTCCCATAAACCAGATCGGAGTGTCAGGGGGCGTGGCATCGTTTGTGTGTCAGGCTGTCGGCAACCCCAAGCCCTCCGTCTTCTGGAACAAGAAGGGCAAGAAGGTCAACTCCCAGCGTATCGAGGTGGTTGTCACAGGGCACAATGTTTGGCTCTTGTAGGAGCACCGTGAGAAAAACCAGACCCTATTTCCCGTACTGCCCTAAATAAAATAACTCAGATATAGCAGGAAGTTGTGAGATAAAACTACACTTTTAACATTAATTTTTATGAACGCTTTGCATTTTTAATATGCTACCGCTAGACTTCAGTTAAAAGAAATGTTCAACATTTTGTTGAAAACTGAGATTTCCTCATGTTTATTCACTAAGGTTGAAACTAGTTATCCAAGTTTATTAGCTGTCTAAGCATAAAGAGCTGAGGGAAAACCTGTTGTGACTTTATTCAAAGAAAAGAACAGATTTTTCCTCCTCGCTTAGATGAATTAAGTATTATTCATGAAACAAGTCTGCAGAGTCACTAAGCCCAAAATCCACCTTAAGGAGAGCCGATCTCTTCCTGAACCGACTCATTTGTGGTCCAGACTACTTTCACTTGTTTACATCACAATTTAGCAAACGTGCATAATGCCCGTCTGCCTGGCACGCTTCAGTCAAAGCGTGAGCAGCTGCCCCGCTCGCTAATGTTTTTACAAATCAGCTGAGCCATCAGAATAGACAGGGTCTTCTGGGAAACAGAACTTTAAAGCAGCTGCAAGTGAGAAGTGCTGCTGCTATGAAAACATGGTATTCTGTTCCCTTAGCTGAGAATGATAACAGCTCTTTTAATTTAGCAAAAATCTAAACAAAAGATAGGTAACATTATGGGTTCTCGCTGAGCTGCTGTGTTTTTATCACGTTGTTCAGTAGCGTCGGGCCTACGGAGATGATAATTGGTAACCTTTCCCGTTAGTGATAAATGGATTATTTTACACTTTGAACAGAGTCAGAGTAGCTGCATAATCCAGCTGCTGAGAAAAAACTAATGACTCGGCGGCTTCAGCGTGACAGATTAATGACAGTGATATCAGTTTTCTCTGCTAACCTCAGGCAAGAGCTACAAACTATTAAAAAATGGAAAAGCATTGTTGTGCACACTGTTGGTCACTCATTTTTAGTTTCTATTAAATGCTAATGGGGGGAGGCTTGTTTTGCTTATTTAAGCCGAGGCCCGACTGAAACGTGATGCAGTGACGTGACCTAATTCTTAAAGACACTGCCTTTCAAACAGGAAACTGAGACCCACCTGACATGTTGGTAAGTAACGTATCAGCCATTCCTGGATCAGCGTGTGTGTCCAGGTGCCTGTTTCATCTGACCTTTCACATTTTAGGGGAGTTAATGACATTTCTTTAACTAAAACTATGAATGCAAACCACTCTAAGGTGCTGTCGTGGAACACTTCTGTATTATTTACCGTAGGTGTTGTAACTAATACTGTGTGCGTTCTGTGGCTGTGCAGACTATAGAGTTTGATGAAGGAGCCGGTGCTGTGCTGAGGATCCAGCCGCTCAGAGCACCCCGAGATGAGAATATCTACGAGTGTGTGGCACGTAACAGTGAAGGAGAGGTTTCAGTCACTGCAAACCTGGCCATTATTAGAGGTGAGACTCTTCAACACGTATATGCACACACACACTTTTTTTAAACTTCTCGTGGAGCTGTCATTTCCAGCTTTGCTGTAGATGTGACAATAGAGCCCCACCACACCCTGCCTGCACATCAGGCTGCAGTGAGCTGTTCTTTTTATAGTCCCTTTGAGTGCACCCAAGCATGATCCGGCCACAGAAAGGGCCAGCCAGCGTGTTAGCTCAGGGGCATTTTAGCATTGCAGCTTGCTGTAATCATTCTGCTTCCTGGCCAGAGAGAGGGCGTTAATCCAATGTTGACTGTCTCCTTGGAGGGAAACCTATCTAATGCTTCGCTCCAGCAAGTTACGAGCTTAAGTTGCAGCATGTGGCTGTTTGCCTGGGATCTGAGCGTTGGCCGTCAGCCCAGCACAGCTGGACTGGAAGAGGAAACAGAGGGTGGCTGCTCAGGCTGTCGCTTAAACAAGAAGATTCGTGGGATTAGGGCTTTGGTTTGGCCAACAAGCCTTTATCGCCAGGAGGAATTGTGGAGGAGAGGAAGAGTGAGGGGGAGGAGGTCGAGGAGGGGTGAGGTGAGAGGGAGCGTGATGGAGGGCGGGGAGGTCCGAGCAAGTTGAGCAACACAACGGGATCGTGAGAAACAATAGAGATGAAATGGGATGTCGGAGGAGTTCGGGGTGGGGAGTGTACGAGCGCAGAAGATGGATGAGGATTGTGGAGTTGGCGGGGCTGTGGAGTAAGCAGAAGGCTGGTAGCCCAGGGAATAGACTCCTGTCCATCTGTTACCCAGTCCATCATCTCTGCACACACAGCTCCAATCTAAAGCACATTACCACAGAAACGGCACCTCAAGGCTCTGAGCCTCCCAATGTGTGTGTGTGTGTGTGTTTGTCTCTGATTATGCTGTATAAACCCCTCGTTCTCTGAGATCTGTTCCCAAGGATCTTTCTGTTCTCTCTCTGACTCTAAAACAACAGAACACCAGTTAAATGAAGCTGTATGAAGATGGATAACAACCTGCATCCAGACAGGAGGAGGGGGGAGGGTTCTGCTCTGTACTATTTGTAAAGTTTAGATAATATAAATGAGTGTACCATCAGCTTTAGACTCACTTCATCAGCTGTACTTTGAGCCTTTCTTTGTGTCACTGAGGAAATGCTGCAGTGAGCAGAGTAGGTTTAAATGACCTTAGTTCTGTGAATGTAAAAAAAAAAGTTAAAAACTCTTGTTTTCAGTTACTAACATACACTAAGAAATAGAAAATCGACATATTTATATATTTAGTTTAATAAAACAATAGTAAAATAATGATTAATACATTAATTTAATATAAAAAATATTGTTTTTTTCTATATTCCATTGCACCAATGTAGATGAAGTCTCTTAGAAAAGTTTAATATTTAAATTGTAATTTGTTCATGATCATTTTTGTGAAAGGAATGTGTTTTTATCCATACTTTTTAAAGAATAATACCATTAAGTGTATTCATACAGCTAATCTTGTGGCTTTGTTAAATATTCAGTCGAAACTCAAGTTGTACCAAATTCAAAATCCATTATTGCTTCATCACTGTAATCAGAAAAAAGTCACAATATTTAACAAGAAGAAGCTTCTTGAAAATTGCGGTTGATTTATTTAGAATTTTATAGTTAAAATTTGTTTTTTAAGACATTTTCCTATACTTATGATATACATTTCACTGAAGACTTCTATGTGTGGATAACATAATGTGAGTAAGTAATGATTATCTCAGGAATAAAACATGTTTTTATTGAAAAAAATGATCATTTATGAGGAGACAAACTCCCAGAGAGGACACAGATTAGAATTTAAACCCCCCAAACCCTAAAACTGATTTTAAAAATCTGGAAGTCAGCAAAGCATAAAAACCAGAAGAGAGATCACGAAAACGGAAAGAGGCAATTAGACACACACAGGAACAAAACCTCAAACCAGGATAAAAAACAATGAAGAGGATATGCCTACTGAAACATAGAATATTCAGTTTTTGGTTTCCCGTCTGATTATTTAATGATAGCTCCTGAAGCCACACGCTCCTGCAGTCTGCTGTTAGCGGAGCAACACACTCCTCAACAGATCATAAAAACCATCAATGTTTTTAAGAACATAAGTGTGCAAAAACTGTGCTTGGGTCAGTCTTTGAAAAAGTGGTTCATTGGGGAAAAGGCTCAGTGGGTTAGAAGGAAGCTGCTCCATTACTGTTCAGAACTCCTTCCACTCCCATCTTTTCATCCTCAGATGTGTTTCATCTTGTCGTTTCTCTGTGTGTTGACTGAGACTAATAGCAGCGCTGCTCTGTGTGGCTGGCCACAGGATGTTTGCTGCTGCTCTATAGGCTGCCTAATGGATGGACATGTGGTAGGTTCTGGTCGGGGAGATCTTTCTTTTTGTGCCATAACCACCATCATCACACATCACCCATCCCATTAGCGTCTTCCTTCCTTCCTTGTTTTTTTTTCTTCCCTCATTGAATCTTACCCCCTCTTCCTCTTCTTTAACCCGTAGCAGTATCCGTTTCTAATTTCTTGACTTTTGTTTTATTCATCAGTCATTTTCTCTTGACCCTCGCTGCCTGTTCAGACTTCGCTCCTCCTGTTGCATATTTCAGGCTGTGCGACGCCCCACCCCGTCCCCTCTCTAGCTCCACCACTCTTATGGACACTGCAGTTGTGTTGTTCTGCTTTCAGGAGATAGAAATATCTGCAGTTCTGCATGTTTGAAAACCTCTGGTGGGCGACAGATTCTCATTACTGCAGCGCTGCATATGTATGTGTGTATGTGCACGACCTTGACGGCTGTATGTGAATTCATGCACACTGATTTCTTCCTCTGTGGCTGTGTGTGTGAATGCAAGTGCAAGTGCACGCCCGTTTTTTTGCGGAGTAATCCTGATTATACTCACCTCCCAGCGTCCCATTTTGGGAAAAATGAAAGAAAAAAAAAAGGGAGGTGAGGAACGGGGGAGAATGGAGGGGGGGGGGGATGTTCTGCTACCACCCTTCATATGAACAACAGAGTCAGATCAGTGATTTCCCCCCAGGCGTCGGCTGCATTGGCAGCCCGGCGGCTCAAGCGGTATTTCAGCATGAAAACAACAGAGAGTATCAACTCAGCCTGCAAGAGGATTATGCTCCTTGAGAGGAGAACTGTCTCTTTCATCACATGCCCTCGTCTTCACTTTTCATCCCCTCCCTCTGTCTTTTTCTCCTATTCTTCTGTCTTTCTCATTCCATTCTTCTTTCCTCTTCCTGTGTGTTGTACATGTGGGATCATCGTGTTCGGCCTTAAATGCTGAAGCAGGGTTCTGTACGGCGAGGACACAGGGGACTTTTTTTTTTTGTGGGGTATGATTGATCCACAAGATCGGAATTTGCATTGTATTGTGATCTATTATCATAAAGGTTTATTAGCATTTAAAGTGCTCCCCTTCAGAACCTCCTGCAGCCTATGGGAGTCAATGCATTAGAGTCTCTGAAGACTGCTGAGTGCTGGCAGATTAATCCTGAATCAGGCTGCCTGAGATCAGCTTTTATGCACATAGCCATTTCCCTCTGAAATCACCTGAAATATGAATAGGCAACCTGTTTCTTAACAGGTCAGAGTGTGCATGTGTGTGTGTGTGTGTGTGTTTGTGTGTGTGCATGCAGGTGAGAGAGGTACAAACGCACACAAAGCAATAAAACCTGGATAAATGTTTGTTTGTTTGCATTATATGCATTATGTGTTTGGCTCACTGGGTGTGTATCCTTCCACACTGTTACAGCCGTATGTGTGTGTGTGTGTGTGTGTGTGTGTGTGTGTGTGTGTGTGATCGCGACGGACACACAAATTGTATATTTGCCCAGAACTGGTTGGCTCAGCTGACTGGTTTTGGGCACTAGGCCTGATTGCCCTTCTGCAAACATAACCGGGCCAAAAATGTACACTCTCAACCTCTCGACGCACACAAACACACACAGACACACACAGACACAAAGCTCCGGGGAACAATGCTGCCCAACTCTTTGCCAGCGTTCCCCCGTAACACTGTTGACACACAGAGTGTTTGTTGTATATACACATGGCGCATCTTTTCCACAGGCCATCTTATCAATTTAACCAGGAGATAGAAAATAAGCTTGACTTTTGTGCAGCCATGTTTGCATTTGATAAATGATTCATTTGGTGAAAAGTGTGATCAAGGCCATGCCCGCAGTGTCTATTTCAAGCAGTCGCTGACTCATCCAGGAACCAGGCGGAATACCTGTAGCTCCAGATTCTCATCTCCAGTGAACTGTGCTTAGGAGTTCAGAGCAGCGATCTGCCTGCATCAACATGGCTGAGTCTGCTGCAGTGGCTTCGTCCTGTCATCTACTGGTCTGTCTGCTTTAATAGCAATCAGCCCGGGCTGCTGGATTATGGGTAAAATCATAATGATGGTTATTTAACATGATTACTCATTGAGTTGGGAAACACTGCATGTTTTTGTCCTCTTCAACCCAAAACACAGTGGGAAGGCTGCAGTGTGGTTTGTCAAGAATGTTTTCCATGACGTTAAAGGCACATTATGCAGTTTTGCTTGTTTTGGCACCCCCTAGTGCCTGTTTTAAATCACTGTCATAAAAACGTTAGCATTGTTTCTGCTCAGAAACGCCTACATCTAACTGTACATTCACTGCTTTCTACATGAGCGGTTATTTACTCCTTCAAAGAAATCAGCTGTGTTCAAGCAGGGAGAGATCGGTAAAAAAAGCAGGAATCATGAGCTAAAAACACTCCAGCGCTAGCATAACAGCTAGCCACATTAGCCTAACCCTCATGAGATATGTGATTTTGTGAGACTTTTGGGGCACCGGACCAGAGACCCAGAAGTTGCAAACGTGGTATTCTGGACACAAGCAGCAGATGGGGCTGAGTGACTGTTCATTAACAACGTAAAGGGTCAGATTAGCTCATACTGGCTCAAAAAATATTTAAAATATAAAAAAGTTACATAGTGTGCCTTTAAGCTATAGTTGTATGTTTTGACTAAATGTCTTTAGAAACAAACACCAATAGGCTAAAGCAACACTCAGTTTTCTATAAACCCTAAAATATCCAGAATAAAAAGTCAAACATTATTACCCTACATTATTATTACATAATGCTAGCATGAATATTACATTATTACTACCTTGCATTAGATTATAACTCACATTGCCCCCAAATAAATATACACTGTGTGTATCAGCAGATGGCAGAGTTGTGCTGTTAAATTTATGAAAGAAGTAATTATGAGTCCAAGGTTGTTTTTATCACACTAGAATCAAAATAGATTACCATAAAAAGTCTGGCTCGTTTAGGAGAATTAGCATTCAGACGTCATGTAAAACTCCAAAATAAACTTAATTTCCTCCTTGATGAGTCAGTCAGAAGGAAACAGACTGATGTGCTGCTATAAAAGCAGAGAAGAGCTGCTTCAGATGTGAGGATTTAGTGTGCATAAAAATATGTGGCTTTGCTTCAGGAGCATCTATTTTATTCTGATGAATGCAGACCAGTGGCTGTAACTGAAAATCAGAGACAAGTTTTTAAAATGTGAATTTTACACAGCTGTTGCATTTTGCCCTCATTCTGTCATCTTTTTAGTTTTGCTGCTCTACAGACATATTTTACAAAACAGTTTAAACATCCTATATTATTATAAATGTAATCAATGCTCTGATCTCAGCTGTTTTTTATTAAACATTTGAACCAATTTAAGGCTCTTGAACTCTCTTCTCTCCAAATTAAATATTAAATATTATACAGTTAATAAAATCGTCTGCTAAATGTGTGTCTTTTTTATTTTAAGAGGAACCATTTCAAAGCTGGATTAATGAACAGAGTCAGCATGGCTTTTAGTTTCAGTTCCTCCAACAGTGAGTCAGAGGCTGTTATGAAGCCATCACTGTGTGATTTCAGACTGCACTGACATTTTGGTAGAAATATTTTTTCATTTAGCTGCTTGTATTTTATACAGCTGCCAAAAGATTATTTAGGTGTTTTTGTTTGTTTATTTGTTTATGCAGTCTGGGGGTCTGAAGAATATTGACAGTAATTTCCTTTTTTTTTTTTTTCGTCTCTAGACTAATTTGCTGCACCGTGCTATCATAGCCTTCATGTTGCATCTCCCTATTTGTACATAACTATCTGTTTCTCTAACTTCTGAGTAATTATTCAGTCTGAGGTCCACCCACGCTGCCATCTTCTGCAGCGTTAATAAAGACCTGTCTGGAATACAGAGCCAGACCCCCTACAGGCACACACACACACATATGTTCATGGCCTAAACCCAGTGCAGTGGTGCGCTCTAATTAACAGCCAGGGAGTTCATGTAGTAGTAGCCAGTGGAGTGATAAAAAGACCATCTGAACCCTCTCAGGACAAGGGTGGGATCGGGTGGGGGGGACGATCCGAAGGAGGGCAAAGAGGAGCAGATGTAGGTCTAGAATATTCCTCACCTCGAGGAGTTAGCCTCCTGACCTGCCCATCGATCTCCCTCCTCTCCTTCCTTTCTCTCCCTCCCCGTCTCGTCAATGGTCGTGTCACTCTCTTGCATTCAGGTGCATCATTAGCATTGATCAGGTGTGTGTGTGTGTGGAAGGGGGTGTTGGTGGTCTCTGTTTCCTGATGACAGAAGGGTTTTATGCAGACTGATCTCTACAATAAGCATCATCTAAGTTCTCCTTTGGGTGTCTGTGTCATTGGTTGATTTTATGGCATTCCTTTTCAGCATCAGCAGCAGAGTCTCTCTGATGCTGATAGAGAGAAAAGGGAGGCGATAGAGCCTATCAGCTTTTCGTCGTTGTGTGTGTGTGTGTGTGAGAACAGATGGTGTGTGTCTGTCATGCGGTTAGGTAAGCAGGGAACTTGAAGGAGGAGAACGAGAAGGATAAACACACAGGCAGTTGATGTGGTCATGGTCCGCACCTCGGACTCTGTCTGGGATGCTTGGCTTAGGATGAAAACTTCTGAGCAGGGTTTTTTGAGCCAAACCTCAGTCTTAGCAATCAAGCCTCACTGCTGTCAGATCATAGAATTATGCAGCACTTCCAGGTATGGAGGAGGTGTTTGTTTGCGTGTTAGAGAGCGATAGCGTGGTAGAAAGGCAAAGGAGTGGAATAAAACAGCAGCAAAAAAAAGAAAACAGGTGGGCTGATGGAAGTATGAATACGTGTCTGGCCATCTGGACTGTTGTCACTGAGATCCTTAATCCCATTCAACACAGAAAGTGTGTGAGAGCACGCTCGTCTACATTCGAGATAGAAAGCAACTGTTTTTCAGAGCGTGCACATTTGTTGTAAGTGTCCTGCAAGGCATTATTCCAGAAACACGGCCGATGTCTGGGAGTTTGACATAGCTATAGGACACGCACACGCACACACGGACAGCTACTGCCCCCCGTTGTAATCAGACATATCCAGACGTGTGCAGACACATCCCAGAACGCCCTCTCTAATCGTCGGTACATTTTAACAATTACTGCTAACAAGTCCTTATTACCCCCAGTGCCCTGCCCCTCCTCTTGATCCCAGCTTCTAATTGCTGCTGCTGTTTCTGAACAGCCCTCTGCATAGTTATTAGACACAAATCATTCCAGGTTCCTAACGCAGAGCCACACCTTGGAAAACTCACCACCACTGAACACCTGTGTTTCTAGGTTAGCAACATACAGCATGCATACGACGAGTATGCGTGTGTGTGTGTGTGTGTGTGGGCATGTGTCAGCAGCACTGAAGTAACTCCTGCTGACTGGGCGGTATGTTTATACACTTCTAGAAACCGCCTGTCAAACACATTAAAAACCTGGCTGTTTTTTTTCTCCCTGCCTGCTAAATCACCTAATGAGTAGCTTGCTGCTGGATTAAGCTCCAGGCTTTGATCACGAAGGCTAAACTGGTGCTGCTGTCTGCACCAGTATCTCTGTGTTCAAGGGTTTTGCAGATGTTAAAGGGAGGAACAGTGCCTCTCAGATCGCTGTTTATGGGAGCAAGTCCTCTATTTTACCACAGAGGAGGGAAAGAAAGAAACGAGTGAACGGATGAGGGGATGGACTGTGTTTGTGTGTAGGAGGGTTTTTTGTGCAGCTCCACTTTTCTCTGCTAAAACTTTTTTAAAACGGCATCAACTTAAATAAACTTTGCAACAGGAGGAGTATCTCACACTTCTCCTGCTGTATAGTTCTAGATCCAAACAATTTAAATGATATTCACACCATTAACTCTCTGTACCTTCCAGAGGACCTGTTGCCGTTGGGCTTCCCCAGTATAGACATGGGACCCCAGCTGAAGGTGGTGGAGCGGACCAAGACGGCCACCATGCTCTGTGCTGCCAGCGGCACCCCCGACCCAGAGATCTCCTGGTTCAAGGACTTCCTGCCCGTGGACCCCAGCCTCAGCCACGGTCGCATCAAGCAGCTCCGATCAGGTGAGGAACACGAGATGATCGTTTTACTTTGCAAATAAGTAAACAAGCGCCGCATCTATAAAGCTTACAGCCCCGCGATAAATAAGCAAATCCCTGTTGCTCTAAATTTAGTGATTATCAGGTTTTAATTATGATTGAGGGATTACATGCTGCTCTCTGTGTTTATCTATATCCTTTGGGGGTGTAAAACCTTTTTAAAGCCAATTTCATTAAAAGGATGATTGTGCCATCCTTAAGCCAAGGGGGGGAAATTCAGTTTTATTAACATTTGGGAGAAAAGATTATGAAAAAAACGTCATCTTATCTATTTATTAATAATCGCATGCATCAAAACACTCAGTGGAATGCATTAATGAAAATAATGCTTTATTTATGTATCACAAAAATAGAAAATGCACTCAAAAAGGACGGAATGAAACACAAAAGATCTATAGGTGTCAGAGTATTTCTAAATAAATGACTTTTTTGTAACCATCCACTTGTATTTATCTTGTAAATAAACTCCGCATCCTAAATTTGGAGAGTGAGATTAATTTTTCCAGACAGTGAGATTTGGAGAGAGAAACCTTTTAGCTGCCAGACAGAAGGGGAAACCACGAGCCGGAGCTGGAGCATCAAAGAATAAATACGGAGAAATCACATCTTGTGCTTAAGACAGTTTATTCAGCTTTGTTTATGCTCTTCGGTATCGATGATACAGTGTCTCTCGGAGTGAGCCGACATGTTTTTCACAGCCATTTTCACTCAGCCGTCCTCGGGGAGGGAATGAAAGTGATGGTGAGGCGAAACCATTTCGCTGTAGCTTCATCCATATTCTCTGTGCCCCTGCATCCTGCCAGCTCTCATATCTTCTCACTGTCAACAATATCTTTCACTGATCACTTGTAGTCTTTGTCAACCAATGCATCTGTATCACTGTTTGCAGAGCCTGCAGCCATGTTGGTTAAAGGGACACTTCAGCCATTTTGAAGAGTGTATACAATCTTATAGCCTTCGTAGGAGACTTTCATGTTTATATTTGTTAAGAGTGACGACCTAATGGCTGGTCTGAGTGCAGCCAAGATCAAAATGTCTTACAGTCAAGTTTAAACTGCTCAAATCTCTTAAACTTCACAGCAGTTCATGCAGATTTTATTAGTCTTTAAAGATCTACAGAAATACTTAGAAAGTCCTGCTGGACTTGACCGCTAGAATGCTAGAGGATGTATTTTGGTGCAGCTGGAGATACTTAAGCATGTAAATGTGATGCAAAACTGATGTTGGTGTAAAGATCTATAAAGGTGCTTGAATTGTTCAGGTGTCAAAAAAATTGTTCAGGTGTCCAAAAAAAAAAAAAATACTGGTGTGCAGCAAAAACTAGGAATGTCCCGATACAACTTTTTCACTTCCGATACGATACCAATATTGCTGCCTTCAGTATTGACCAATACCGATATCAATCCGATATAATATCAGCATGAATCATGCATGCTTTTACCTATTTTGTAGTGTGGAATGTTTGCAAGGCGTGATCAAGTGATATTTCTATCCCACAAAAAATAGTGCAAACAAAATAAACATTTCTCTAATAACAAGCAGAAAACAAATAATAGGTTGTTTAACTAAAAGGATGACTACAATTCCTGCTTATAAGACAGACTGCTGATATCGGAGATTTTTGATGCAGTCCAATAAAATCCGATACAGGTTGTTTTTTTTGGGGGGGGGCCGATATTCCGATATCAATATTGGTATCGGGACATCCCTAGCAAAAACATCATTATTTTAAATGAAAAAATTGCAGAAATGATTATATTTCTAAGTGTATTTTTATTTTCACCTGCTCAGCAACATTTTAATGAAAAGAACAAAGTTTTTGTAGAAAGAGAATCTTTGTAGATTCATGAAACATAAAAAGGTTTCATATGTTGGACTCAATAAAAGAAAAGCATCAGATTCCCTCGATATGATGGCTCCATTCTTCTCTAGTTTCTTAGTTATGATCATACATTTGAGTTCTTTATCAGCAACAAGAATGGGATGTAGGTCACTGTTTTAATCTGCTTTCTAGTAAAAGTCAGTGAAGGTTTCAGTTTGACAGTGAGTTAAAATAAAAGCAAAAAGACAGATCCTACCATTCTGTAGTCATGGGCTGCAAAAACCCCTCCAAGGGTCAAAATCAGAGACCTGGTTTATAAGAGGGTGTTTGCATGAACTGCTATGAAAATTTGGAGATTGGATCGGTTTTAAGATGTTGGTCATTTACACTCAGACTAGTTATCACTCTTATAAAGAAAAGCATGTTTATTTCATAAAGACGTCATTCAGAGAGCTCTCTACGTCAGGCTAGAGGGTAAATATTTATCCCTTTTAAACAAAAACACACTGAAAAAGTCATTTGAGTGAAATCAGTTTAAAGTTTGAGGCTCATCCTCCTCTAATGTTTATCCATCAGCGTCTTTTCTTTTCTGAAAAACGTTTAAGAATTCCATATGGTAAAGTCAGAGGGACAAAAATATAATGTCAGAATGTCTAACTCTTTCCAGATCTCAGTTACAGATGTTTCTGAACACTCAGGAAAAGCATTTCTCTAAATGTCCCTCAAATCAAACTAAATGCCTGTAGATGCTTTTAGTTGTCAGTAAGTTAAAAAACAAAGATGCTCCACAAAAGATGAGAGCTCCTACATTCTGTATTTTAAATGTTTTATGACAAGTTTTATCCATAGGACCAAGCATTAGCAGAGCACCTGCAGAGGCTGTTAATCCTGAAAAATAAAGCTGTCCTATCGTTTAAACTCTTTGATCATTTTAGGGTTACGCCTGATGTTATTGTAGGATGTAAACTACAGGCTGGACCTGCTTGTAGCCAAACAAAGTTTATAAACCCTTTTGCAGAGCAGACATTTTGACTTTTCAAGTATGTGTGCAGAAATGGAATGCAGCCACCATTAGTCCATCTGAGTAAATCCTACTCTATAAAATCTAAATGTGTGTCTGTAAGTAGGTCTGAAATGTGTTTCTCTAAAACATAAAGCACAGGATGATATCAACATTGACTTGGTTTTCTCAATTAAAGAGATTTATAAATTACCCGAGGGACTAGAAATAGACATAAAATAGATTGTACCTTTTCCTTTTTAAAAACATATTCAGCAGATTTCACATTTAATCAATGTTCTGCAATTCTTTGCGTTTGCAGTGCTTTAAATTTGTAAGGAATTCCTTTTTTTGGCAGGCGTGCTGTTTGAATGTACAGCAGCTGTAGTCATTTCCTTGTGGAGAAACCCCTTTTCCAGCCCTTACACCTAATCCTAAGTGTAATGTCCCCCCAGTAGCCCACTGATGTGTAAAAATGGGTACTTGCCACAGTGATATATATTGTAGAATACCTACAAGTGTAATAGCTTCTGAGCAGAGGGGTCTGCAGTGTGTCTGAGAGGGATGTGTAAAATCTGCTTTACTGCTGCATGGATGCAGCTGAGACACCCCAAAATTAGACGCCCATCTGTCTCAAAGACATGCCCAACTTTAAAGCCTGCAATATACCATTACCTCTAAAAACAACAGCAGATTGCCAGAGGCAGCCATTTGTAATTTTAACTGTTTACAGTAAAACACAAATGTTTTGCAATCTGTGTTTTTTTTATTTAGCTTTAAAATCTGCATAAAGAAAGAGTTCAGGTTATTTAAAGAGAAGTTTCTGGTGAAAAGATTTAAAAAACTAAACTGCTGTCCGTTTTCTAAAACTGTTATTTATGTAGATTTCTTTGATTTTTTTTTACAGCTGAAATTAGCATTGAAGCTAGTTATCGGCAGTAATTCTAGTTTGCAGTCCAACACTGTAATACTTCTATTAATTATTTTAAGGTTGAAGAAATCCACTTTAGCCCTACTCGGATTAGCCACTAGCTCCATCTGATCAGATTTAACCTTTTTCCTGCAACCTGAGGTTGTTCAAAGAGTACGATAACATATAGTGCCACTGACGGGAAGGAAAATTGAAGTCAACATGTAAAGAAATAAGTAAAAATAGGATTTCAAGAATAAAGTTGAAATGTTGACAAAAAGTTGGAATAATACTTCAAGAAGAAAAGTCAAAATACTACTTCCAGAAAAAAAGTTAGCATTAAAAAATAGCCTAAGGAAGTGAAACTCATGCTCCTGGATCGACAACATTTTGACTAATTTTGTTATTATTGTAACTGATGGTTGGGAGTGACTTTTTACTGTAAGAACTATTTTAAAAAATAGACATGTTCTTAAATATGTGGTGCAGCTTTTTACTACTTCAGGAGCAGCGTGGAACTCAATGAACCAGTTAAATAAGCTTTAGATGTTTTGAGGTTTGTAATTGAGACTCTTATTGTGAAGGATTAAGGGAAGTTCTGATGTGGAGGTAGCCAAAAGACAGCATCTCATATTCAATAGAACGTCTAATATTTTATCGTTTACTCAGTAAAATCACCCACAGTCCTTGGTTACAATAATAGATTAGACAGAGCAAATAGAAATTCAACTTTTTTGTAGCTTTATTTCTTCTCAGTGGTCCTAATATGCCATCAGATACAGAGCTATCTGGTCCTAATAAAATGTATTAATTCAATTGTTCATAATCTTCAATAAACAAGATCTAAACTTTCCACAAGTTTCTCCCTCTGCAGATATTTCCGATGCCCGTTGTTATTCAGAGTAAGAAAACACATTTTACCTCCAGTAATATAGATTTTAAAATAATTTATCTTAAGAAGTTCCTCCTGACCTGCTCCGAAGCTTCCTTTGTGTCACATTGACTTAACGTTGATTCACAGGTGCACCGTATCAGGCTGTATTCGCCATCAATGAAACAGCAGCAAGACAAATGGCTGAGTGAGACTCATCACAGCCTTTAATGGGATTTAAAATCACCAAAACCATCCCAAACCTGAGCAACAAAGTGTGCTGCATAATGAACCAAACACTGCAGTGGAATGGCTTTAAGGAAATCAATTACACATGAGCCGGGCAGAAAATAGCTCTGAAATGTGTTATGGATGAAACACTTCTTTAGGATAAGATTTTAATGGCGGTCCCATCTGAGCGATGCATCTGAGTCAGTGGACGTGTGCCAGGTCCAACTGGACTACAGCCAGGGTTCTGCACCGAGCCACAATCACCGTTTTCTCTCTTTTCTTCCACTGTTGGGTCTTGGAAAAGCTTTTATGCCCCTCGTGGGTCAAGATGAGAAATGATACACAGAGCGGCTGCACTCACGTCTCACAAAGAGGTCTCTCAGTCGTCGCACAGCCTTCAAGGATCCATCATCTGTGTGTGTGTGTGTGGGGGGGTCCTCATGCAGGTAGCTGTCCACTGCTATCAACACACTGTTTACACATCTGATACCTACACACACACACACACACACATACACACTTCATCCGTTCCTGGGGACAGTAACATATGGTTCAGTGTTGAGCTGAACTTTTCCTGACATCTTTATACCTCAACCAGGCTTCCATTTATTTTTCCATGCCATCTGCTGCATCGGTTTAGACGTGCATGAGGAGAACCACGACGAGCTATCTGTCTGTCCCTGACATTTGGGACGTAGAGCTGGAGTTTTCCAGAACACTTAACAGCCTTGGAAGTCCCACTCTAACATATGGCGTACAGTACGAGCCCAAAGGCTGATTACTGGATAACGGGCGGACTTGTCTGTGTTAAGATCTGATCAAAGGTTAGGAGGGGGGGGAGTCACGTGACTGAGAAAAAGGTTGTTCTTTTTCGGTATTTAATCCTGTGCATTAGGGTTTATTTTAGTTTGTTAGAAGGAATTTAAACAGAGAAACTCATCAGGGAAGTTCAGCTGAGTTTCAGCTCAGGTCTTCAGCAGCTTCTCTCAGCATCCAAACAGCATTTCTGCAAGAAATGCAGCTTTGTCTGTTTTATCAGAGATGCTCTTTGTTTTACCCTTTTTGTTGACAAAATGACCTTTTTCTGTTCTGGGTCGTTGTCTTGCTGCATTACTTTTTTCTCTGTTTTTCTAAGGGGAGAGGTTTCTTTTACCTAGTTGAGTTATGTATTCCTTCACAAAGAGTGATACCACCACCTGTTTGTCTTACAGGCTGGGTGGTACATTTTTATTTTTTTTATAAAAACATATTTACTTTTCCAGAAGGGAATTTTGGACTCACTTCTAAATTTGAGAAGTTGCACTGTGATCCTTTGTGAGCTTGTAGTCTTTTACATGAATTTTAGAGTTTTATTCCCTAGATAAGCATGCAAATTATCTCCATTTATACAGAAATCATCTATAAGTTAAAATTCTTTGATGATCATTGCTTTGTGAGGAGCATCAACAGCTTTTCATTTTTATTGCAGTAAGATAATTCCACTCTGATAAATACATTACTTTAGGTTTTAAGAGCCACATAATTACACCCAATCATCATTAAGGTGTCAATCCAACATTTTCTTATCATTTTGCCTTTTACATAAGAATTATTGGATTCATTTCCTCAGTAAATTAATGACCAACTGTAATATTTTGTCTCACATTTGATTTAATTGTGTTTCCCCTAAAATCAGCATGAATCTTTCTTGATTGCCGTTGCTGACGTCCAGCCCTCAGGATAATCATTTCTCACTTTGTGGGGGGGGGGGGGGGGGGGGGGGGACTGGAGTCCAGGTGAGCTCTTTGACCTAGATGTTCTGGAAAAGCTATCAGGTTAGCCATATCTGCTGTCATCTGATTAGCTAAAGCTCTCAGCCCGGCAGACATAATACACCGTCCAGGATTTCACAGCAGCTCAGTTTACTTAAAGTCACATCTCATTCTGGGTCCGTCAGCAGCTTCCAGACTCACTAACAAAATGTTCTCCCTCTTCTTGTCCTCGTGCTTTCCCTGTTTGCACCTTTTTGCTCTCATTTCCCACACAGACGCGCATCAAGCTGGTTCACGTCCAACTTTATGTCTACTCTGTTTATTTATGTGCCCGCTGACCTCTCAAAGTTTTCCCTCCATGTATGGTAATTACAAGTTTTGCATGAAAATATAAAAAAGATTTCTCTTGCCAGTTTGAAAGTTGTGCCGATGGTTAGCCGCACGAGCTTCTTCCAGCTGTCAGGCGAGCTCTCGCTTTCACAGATCCACCTGTCCAATTCCACCTCGTCTTTCTCCTGCTTCTCATCCTGCATTTACCACTTTCTGGAGAAGAGATTTGGTTTGTAGAGAGGTTAATTTATTCCTGTTTCTTTCCCCTAACTCTGCCCTGTACCGCAGGAAAATGAGAGAAGAAAAATGGGGAGGTAGGGGTGGAGGCGGGAGCTGTTAGCCTTTCATGTAACTGCAGAAGACACACAGTCAGATGCACAAAACACATACTTGTACTGCAGCTAAGAGTGACAATTATGTAAAAATGTTCTGCTTAAAACGTTATTGTATTAATTTTTGCATGTGTTATTGTCACAAACACACCCCGAGAGTGTAACCACAACACAGGGATGTCCTATTTTACTGATAGGGTGCCATTTTTATAAATTACTGATCAGCCACAGATTTAGCTGCTCTGTAGAAACACTTACCTGTGTCCTTCACATTGCATTTTCATTTACACGTGCAAAATACTTCCAGCAGCTTTCCTGAAAAGTCTGATTTCATCTGAATAAATCTGCAGGATGTGGAACCCCTGATCATGTGGGTTTTCAGCTAGATCGACCCTAATATTTCATAAATAAAGTATGACCGGCGTGCACTTTTTGAATTAGCTGAAGTGGGAGAAGAAACACGTGCTAATTCGGAGTAAAGCCTGAAACCTGAGCTCTCAGGCTCATCTTAACGGCAGCATCTCCCCTCTGTTCCCTCTAACACAAGTAAATCTATCTCCTGCTGTTCCCAGGATGTAAACATGTATTTACCATCAGAGGAAACTGTCATTTAAAGCAGTTTTGCTACTGTAAGCAGTTCTGCCATTCAGGAATAAAAAAAACACACACACATACACACATCACAGGAAAAATACAAGAGCTGTGGAGCGTTTCCCTTCATCAGAAGCTCCCCTGCAGCTGGCCTAAGATGTAGCATGAATAGAACAGTGTGAGAGTCTGCCAGGTCCCAGCTGGTTTGTGAAAGTGGACGTAGAAACCATGAATGGGCTTTTAGCTTTGGCTGGAGCATGAGATCAGAGGTGATCGTGTTTTAAATGCACTGTATGCTAATAGAGATTGTTGAGAAAATAAGGGAATAGAATTCCTCCCATTGACAGCATTTTAAGTTAAAATATGTATTTTCCATGAGATGGGAGTTGCTGTCCTCAGTCCATTTTGATGCTTAATCACATCAAAGGATTGTCTTTAAGGATCTTTCTTGAGTCTTTGACTTTGGCTGCTTGCTGTTTGTTAAGACTTAAGTGGATTTTATTTAATTACCATTTTAAAGTGCTTTTCTATGAAAGAGTTCTAACTAATTTCCGTCACACTTGTTTTATAGCTTCCTGAATGACCTCTGATCAGAGAAACTGATCTTCAGGACTGACAAGCCGTCTTAAACCAACTTAAATCTTCAAAATATCACAGATGTTCATGTAAAGTCATTTTAATACCTTTTTTTTACCACTGTCAATTTTGCATTACATTTATTTACATAACCCATGGCCATTATGAGTGTAAACATCAGGAGCAGCAGCAACGTGTAGCTCTTCTGGTGCATCTGGGGGTCAAAGTTCACAAGAATTTCTTAGTAATTTTCCTGAATTATAGATACATGCAAAATTGATGATGATGTAATGGTTTATGAAACAACATTTTTAAAAGAATTTAAAAGATTTGAGCTGTTTTAAGTTGGCAGCAGACCACTTTTTAGACTAATGTCTCAAATTTAGTCTCAAACCACTTCTGGCCTTGAGGCAGCCAAGTGGAGTTTTAGTATTCGTATTAGTATTAGTATTAGTATTAGTACTTGCATCAGTAACCCATCATATCCAGTCCTGTACATGTCTTCTGCCCTCTGGTGGAGGATCTACAGGTGGAAAGTGCCCATTTTATTTACTTATTACTGCTATGTTGTTATACAAAATGAAGTAAAACAGTTGATTATATACTATTATAATAATATTAGCCAATAAATTGATCACTTTTAGTAAACTAGATATTTATTATTATTATTTGATATTTAAGGTTTTAAAGGGTTAAATTGAAAAGACCCGACCAGAGGTCGCGCTAGACTTTTTAGTTTTCCGTCATTTGACTGACAGGGTTAAAAAAATCCGGTCATAATCTATTTTTGTCCGTCACTTATTAATTTTAAAAATTATAATAATTACATTTTCAGTAGCATTATTACTCTAACACTGGGCCCATTTAGCACATAAATCCATAGGATTAGACTCTAAACTAGTCGATCAGTCAGTCATCAGATAGACATTTCTAAAAACTTCGTTTGGAGTCGAGCGCAGCGAGGTGCAGCTCTGTGCGCTCTGCGGGACTCTGATTACCGTATAATATAAACGTTCATTATGAGATCATGAGAGAGGTGAGGGGTTCACATATTTTTCATTGAGATACTCGGGGGGGAAAACCTGTCGCTGATGTTTAATTCGGACCTCCTCGCGTTTTGAGTCCAGTTCTATGTGCGCTCAGTTCGTGGAGCAGATTTTGCGTGTCAACAAGCCTCCACAGCCTATAACGCGACTCTGAGAGCCCATTACAACAGGAAGTGTAATTAATCCATATCTGATCGCGCACTGAGCACCGGATTGCAACGCGGCGTTTGAGCGGATCAGTTCTGACACCTGATGCGCTCTGGTGGACCAGTGTTCTTCTGCTGCAGAGCGCAGGACGTCTGGATCACAGGTCTGCGCTCAGCAGCACAGAACCTCAGTCTGGGCTGCAGGTATTGGTGGAGATGCAGCGCTAGTTCTGCATCCTTAGTTCAAATTATTAGTGGGAACAATTCAGTGATTGCCTATGACGGTCTGATGGTGTGCGCGCAAACCTGTCAGAATGACCGGCGCCCTTCAGATCTTTCCGTCAGAGTAAAAAAAAAAACGGTTAAATACCGGAAAATTCCGGTTAACGCGACCCCTGGACCCGACTCCAAAGTGGGCCTGCTGCTGTCTTAAACACAACAGACGACTTATCAATACTTTGAAATGGATCTGGGTCACTTTGTTAATAACGACTTGTCATAAAATCAGAAATTATTCACATTTCTGAAGTTCAACTTATGAAAAATTCCAAATATAACACACATTTGTCGACAAAATCCAATATTTAAGCACCATCAATGTAGTTCTCAAAAGGACATCTGAAAACCTGCACTGGATGACATATCTCTCAGATGTTCTATCAGGTCTTGGCTGGATTTGTTCCTGACAGGAAAGACATGATTATAAAGGTTTTCAAGGCCTAACATTTCTTATTTTGTCCTCTACTTGTCTACTTTTCTCATTTTTGAGCACACACAGTGGTCGGGTACAATGACTGGAAAAGCAGCCAAAGTTCAGATCAGAGACCGATCAAGACCACTTCAAAAGATTACAAAATAAAAGTCTGGCTGCTCTGAAGGAAAAAATAAATAAATGAGGGTTGGTTTAAAACCTTTGCAGAGCATCACTATATGTGAAAAGTGCGAAGCTCACTTTGTGCTCAGTCTCTTTGTACCTCTCTTCATCTTACAAGCCTTTTATCAGACAGCGTGTGAGTGTGTGTGTGTGTGTGTGTGTGTGTGTGTGTGTGTGTGTGTGTGTGTGTGTGTGTGTGTGTGTGTGTGTGTGCGCGCGCGCAGTATTTGTTTCATGAAAAACAGAACACGTGTGTGTATGTTGTGTTCACATTGTGTTGAACCCAGTTTATGCCCCCTCCTCAGGCTCCATGTCAAAGTCAGTTTATGATGACATGAATGTGACAGAGCAAACAGAAAGAGCAAAAAAGGTCTCTGCTGGTTATTCCAAAGACTCTTAGCAAAAAAAAAAGTTAAAAAAAAAGACTTATCTGTGAGAACAGCAGCCTTTGAGCTGAGGAATACCTGATGCGTGCAGGGAGTAATTATAGCGCACGTTTAGGGAGATGCTGTTTATCATGGCGGGTTTTTGGGTGGGAGGATAAAAAAACGGAAGAAGTAAAGAGCTATGAGCGTCACTGGGTTGTTGCCTGAGGGTAGAGCTGCTGTCAGTTTACTGCCAAGATAGCAAAAGACTCTTTTTTTTTGTGTCATGACAGCAGGAGAGGAATCACTAGCTGGTACATACGCAATAAAAGTGTCATCTGAGTTTACAAAAAGTCAGTCGGTTTTGACTTGCCAACTTATTTTTTTTATACACAGAATCTTTCAACTTTGAGCGTGTTATTTGTTTAGAAGTAAAAGGAGGAGGAGGAGGGGTTGGGTGGAAAAAAATACCAATTCTTTCTGGAAAATACACCCTCTGATGTAGAAGAGTGTAACCCGCCTCTCAGAATCAGAGAAATAACAACCGAGGTGACTTTATTGGCTGCTGAAACAACAGGTGAGGAGATACCCCGGGGGTCAAACTGTAACAGGAGCACAAACTAAGACCTCAAAATAAAAAGGTAAACAGTATATAATACATATTTATATGTGTGTGTGCGTGTGTGTGTGTGTGTATCTCGATATCTTGCAGGAGCGTTGCAAATCGAGAACAGCGAGGAAACGGACCAGGGGAAGTACGAGTGCGTGGCCAACAACTCCCAAGGCGTGCGCTACTCCTCTCCAGCTAACTTATATGTTCGAGGTAGGACGGGAACACATGTGCAAACTCACACACACACTCACACACACACACACATGCAAAGAAAGCATTGGATTATCCAGTTTTAGGCTGTCCTTATTGATGAAGCTACCTCTTCTCCATGACTGTGCTCTTAAAGGAGTTTTACTAACCCATCCATCGTCTACAACACATGTTGACCCTGTTGTTTGGTATTTCTCACAAACACATTCCACCTTAAACTTTGGTGTGACCTAACGGAGAGTCACACCTCGGTTTAACTGCATGGAAGCATCACTGATCTTACTACTGCAGTGGCTTCTGTACTAGAGGCAGATCACAGGAAGAAAAAAACAACAACTCTTTGTAATTGGCTGTCTGGATGTGTGTGTTTTACCGTCTGAAACTCCACACCCAGTGTTCTGAGTTATTAGCTTGTATGTTAAAGTGGCATATCAGAATCGTGTGTGTGTGTGTGTGTGTGTGTGTGGATGAGGTGTGTGTGGAGTGATGCGGTGAAGCGAGTGGCTTTGCGCTGGCCGTTTTTATTCTCTCTGTGTTTCCTCGTTCTCTCTCTTCCCCCCCCCCTCACGTCATTGTGTTCTGCATCAACCCCCTTCCATCCCACAGAGCTTCGAGAAGGTTGGTGCGCTCTTTCTTTTCTTTTGTTACTCCTTTGTTTCAGAAAGCGTCACTTATTGAAACATCAGGAAACGAGGGAAAAAATGGAGTAGCTTTAGAGTGAAAGAACCTTTCAAAACAGAATCCCAAAATGAAGAGAGCAGAGCTGCTGCGATGACGAAGCGGTCTGCCTACGCAGCAGAGTGCATTGACTGCATTGTGAGGCCTTGTGTGCAGAACCCTTGGTATTGCCTTCACTCCCCGATCAATGTTTTCTGCATGGTATGATCTTGTTGTCATGGAGACCCAAGAATTGGAAGATTAAAAAGAGGCAATGTTTGCATGGAAGGAGTGAGAGAGAAAGAGAAAGGAGCACCGCTTGCATGTGTGTTGACTGACGGAACTGACAGCAGCATGGCACAATGTGTGTGTGTGTGTGAGAATGAATGAGCGTGTGTGTGTGTTCACGCTTATTGATATGCTCGGATTGTGATATTATTGAGCTTGATGTCTTCTCATGTCTTGCAACTTTTTCTTTATTCTTTTTTGTTCCACCCTTTGGTTTTTGTTTTTGTGTTCCTCCTCCCATGTCATCACATCTGCTCCAGTTGTTTCGCTGGTTAAAAGCTTCTACACGCCCCCTGTGCTCTGAAGTTTTATGCTTTGGTTTGTTGAAGAAGCAAAAGAGTTCTGTTTGGCTGGATTCATGACATAAACTCATTACCAGTGATGAATCTCTGCTCTAATACTTTAAATGTGACTCAGTTCTAATCAGCTGCTGCAACATGCCTGTCTGTCTACTGTACTGTTATACTTGTGCAGAGACTAACATTTTTATCATGAAGCATACTGTATGGAGAGCTAAAATTATATGCCTAATAGATCAAGTTTAAATTAATGTCTAAAAATGAAGCAAAATGTAAATCAAAGACCAGAGAAATATGGATGACACAAATTCTTAATATCCCATTTACAGGTGCTGCCATGTTGTATTTTAACCTGCGGATTCAGGATGTGGGGCTGGAAGCTCCGCCCACACACCCACGCGCAGTCATGGTGGTTTTTAGTAAACATCAAATCACTAATGGCAAACTTTTTAAAAATGAGAAAGACAATCACATTTCAACATGCAGCACGGAAAATAATTAGCTGGGGTCTATTTTTATTTTTTTTAGTCAAGAAAATGTCCCATTGATTTACATGAAGGGGGCGGGACCTAAAGCTCTTACTGCAGCCAGCCACTAGGGGGTGCTCTGCCTTTATTTATTTATTTTTATCTTCTTTCAAGTTACATTCCTGGGTCTAGTTATTATGTACTGTATGTCAACAATGTAAATAAAACTTTTTTGGTATTTGTAAATCTAAACTATATATTGCTTAAATTAGTTGAAAGACAAAAAAAAGGAGATTCTTAAGCTAGAAACCAGTGCCAGATAGTTCTCAGTGGGTCATGTGATTTTTTTATGTGTCAGCTACTGTTTTTACTACGTATTTTTGTAGAAATGTAGCTGCTATGGCTTATTGTCATCATGGTATCAATGTTTGCAAAGGCATGCAATAAAATGAAACATTTGAACTGCAACCCAATATTAAACTTGGTCATTTAATAATAATTATTATTATTATAATGGCCTCTAAATGCTAAAGCACACAAAGTTTTGGAGCATTGTGATGAGAGAAGGAAAGAAAAGAGTGAGGATAATGTGATTGATCACAATCAGAAAACTCGACAATAACGTCTGAACTCCATGCAGTTGCTACATACTGGGTCTCTGTACGTAAAGTCATTTATAATGTGGAGAAAAGTTGTTTTGAAGGAGTAAACATGACTGTTTTACAACAGAAGCTGACTGCACACAGCTTGGTTGGTCATGTTTTTCTAAAACGGGATTTTCCTTGCAGCAAACGGCTTCCGGCGCTACGTTTAGTGTTAATGTTGTGTTCATGTATGTGCAGCGAATCCCCAAACTATCATAGAGGCTGGCTACTGATCTGTGTTCTGATAAGATAAATGGTACATCTGAAGAACACCTCCCACCCCACACAACAACAAAAAATAAAACGATAAAATTGCCTCATATGGAAACTTTGTTCTTTTTCCCCGCTGTGATTTCCACCAACAGAGTCTAATCTGTTTTTAATGCAGCGTTGCCTCAGGGCCTGATATGTTCGTTTGCAGCCTGAGCGCAGAGATCTCTCTGGTGTTTCTGAATCTGGTCATGATATTTTATATATCAGATGATGGAATCCCCAAACTCAATGTAGTTTTGTGTTTAGAAGTGTTGTTCTTTGATTGTTTATTTACTCACCCATGTAGTGTTTAATAGAATATAAAGCCCATACTCTGTTATTTTTATTCTAACCTTACTATACTCAAATATAGTTTTGTTTTTACTCAAATGTGCATTTTGCTTTGAAGGATCTGCACATTTTCCCTACATGTTACTGTAATATTGTTGCTGTTTCCCCTCTCCAGCAGCACCCTAAAACTGACTGATATTTAAAATGAATCACCTCCATTCTCATTTTTTTTAGGTATTGAGGGGGATATTAATGATTCCGTCTTATTACAGTGGTTAATGAAAGCTGTGTCCTTCAGACAGACAGGGTGGTGTTGAGTAAATGTCAGCCAAACAGAGATACAGCGGTAATCCTCGCGACCGGGCCGAGTTCTGCCTCAGCCCGTAGCCTCCAGACTCCCAGCAGAGGACAGGACTAATGATAGCTCTTCTAATAAAGATTGAAGGTCTGTAGCTCAAACTGTAAAGAAAATGGAGGGGAATCAAGAGCCCGGCTCGATTAACTTAAAGCTGGAGGCTCTGTGAGCATGTGAGGGATTATCCCTTGTTATGAGCTTCATTTATTCCAAAGCACTCACCTGTGTCAGCGCGATTGATTCCTCAGGTTTCAGCCCTGACTGGTATAAATATCTACTTTTAAACAGCTCTGAATCTGATTTTGTGCTTCAGATGACCTGATCATGAGTGATCACCTTCATCTTGTTGCTCATAATGCAAAATTAACCCATAATTTGCTTTATTAACTTCTTTTTATTTGTACTTTTTGCCCGTTTGTGGGTATAAAACAGTGATTTTTGTCATGCTGCATTGCACCTGCTTTGTTTTATGCATGGGGCCGTGTGCCTGCCTGCGCGTCTGCAGCATGCTCAGATGAGGAGGAGACGCCTGCACAATCATGTCTGTTTTCTAACAGATCTATCTGTTCTTGTCTCTTTGTCTCTTTTTTCTCTTCAACTTATGCATCCAATTCTGGGTATTTTTTTTGGGACTATTTTTTTATATAAGTATTCCAAATGCTTGGAGCTTTTTTTTTAAATGAAATGTTAGTAGTATCACAGCTACATTTGATTTTTAATTGTTCAAATCATGGAAAACTGTTAACTTTTACCCAATTGTCTCTAGATTCTTTGAGTAGGGGGATGTGGCCCGTGAAGAATCCATGTAATTCTCATTAAGGACTGGAGGTTATGCAGCAAGTTTGCCCTTATTTATTTATTTATGTTTTTATTTATTTATTTATTTATTTATTTATTTGATTCTATTTTCTAGTTTTCTGGATTTGCAAGTCGTACAAGAAAAAGTTTAGACTCTTTTGTTTTGCTGTTGTGGGATTTTATAATAACTTTATTATATATATTTTTTTTAATTTGTCTAATTTTAGGACATTTTCTTGTTTTTCTTGTTCCTGTATTTCTTACACCTTTAAGCTTCATAGTGTTGAGTTTTTTCAACAATGTTTCTGCTCTTTGTCTGCCTTCCCTTTCATTCTCTCCTTTCATCCAGAGACGTTTGTCCGTTACTCTCTCTGTCTCTCTCTGTTTCCTGTGTTGTGACTCTCGGGTATCTTCTTCTTCTTCTTCTCTCCCCCTTCAACATCCGATCTCTTCTTTTATTATGATTTTTTTTTCTTCTCTTACTTTTGAGGCATCTACTTTCTGTATGGGCCTGACTCTGGTATATAGCCGTGTTTTTAAATAGATCCATGTGTTTTCTTCTTCCTCGCTCCTCTTTTTCTTTCCCCCCTTTTCCCCTCCTTACCCCCCTGCGACCCTTTTCTAATCCTCTCTTTATCTCCATTTCCCTGTCTTTCCCCCTCCTTTCCTTTCCCTCCCCCACTCTCTTTTCTCTTCTTCTCCCTCCTCATTCTGTCCACGCCCTGATGTGTAGGAGCGACAGACACATGTACATAAGTTGATTAACTTATAAACATGCACATACTACCTCACATATCTCTCTTTTTGCTCGCACTCTCCCGTTTTTTGCCTCTCTCATGCTGTCTTGGTGTTCTTCTTTAATGTGTCCAATGATCACTCTGTAATTGCCACAACACCTTTTTTCGACCACTTCCTGTCCACATTTCCAACTCATTTGACTACACACTGTATCAGTTATGGATCCTATGTATTGTACAGTATCTTGTTGTACAATGTGGCTGTCCTTTGCTACATTGCCTGTCATTGTCTGGAAGAGACGCAGAGCTGCCTCCCGCTCTCTCTGTCTGTCTGTCTTTCTTTCTTTCTTTCTTTCTGTCTGTCGTTCCCTCTGTGACTCTACTTCTTTCCCTCTACCTGTTTCTTCCGTGTCACTTCTCTTTGTCTCGCTCCTCTCTGCCTCCCTCTTCGTCTTCAGTTCTTCGTTCTCTTCTTTGTGTTTCTCCACCATTTTTCTCTCTCTTGAGTCGCCCAGGCATGCAAGTGACCTATGAGTTCAGTCTCTCGATGCTCCCCCCCCCCCCTCACCCCTCTACCTAATATGTAGTCGAGCGAGCGCCGACAGATGCAGTATTGGATATAACTCGCTACTTTGCTTGTTCTTCACACAGGGACACAAATAGCACGCAGGGCCTATTGATCGGCCCCCGTGATGCATACACTCCTTCTAAAAACAGCCCAGCTACTGCGCAGGCACCTCAAGGCACAGAAATCTCAATGAAGTAAAGTTCCTCTCTGAGGTCTGAGGCACAGCTTAGTCATTGCTCAAAGGAGGGGGGAAGAAAAGTAACTTTAGTCCAAAAAATGTAATCAGAATGATTAAATTCTGTTTCATAAGAAGAGAAACTGACTATAGGTGTCATGTCCTGGTTGAAATGATACTCAAGAGTTTGTCACTATATTATTTTGAGTAGGCAGCTCACTCTGAATGGTTGAGCTTAACACAAGATTTGTGTCTTTTTGTTGAAATCATCAGTACCATAAAGTAATTGGGACTAAACTTGAAATATCCCTTTGTAATTTTCTGTAAATCCCTGAAGTTCATTCTCCCCCTTCCTGTTACCTCTCCTCTCTCTTTCTTTTTCTTCCTTTTTATCTTTCCTGCCCTCATTTTCTCTCTTTCTCAATCTCTCTCTCTCTCTCTTGCTCTCTGCTTTGCTCTTTCTCTCTCATTCCTCACTCCTCCTTTCTCTCCACCTTTCTTCTCCTCGCTCCCTTCCCCACTTTTCTCCTCCTCTGCCTTACACCTTCACCCCCGTCCCTGCCCCCTTTCCTTTTTACCCCGACTCTCTTCCTTTCCCAGTGCGCCGTGTGCCCCCTCGTTTCTCTATCTTACCCTCCAATCACGAGATCATGCCCGGAGGGAGCGTCAACATCACCTGCGTGGCCGTGGGCTCGCCCATGCCTTACGTCAAGTGGATGCTGGGTAACGAGGACCTCACCCCCGAGGACGAAATGCCCATCGGACGGAACGTGCTGGAGCTCAACGGGGTGCGGGAGTCTGCAAACTACACCTGTGTGGCCATGAGCAGCCTGGGTATCATCGAGGCCACGGCCCAGGTCTTAGTGAAGAGTAAGTTTGGACTCATCTGATTACGTTTTCATCTCTGTTGTTGAGAGAAAGTGTAAAAGCTCCACTCTAGAGACACACCTACACATTTAGAGAGTAACAGACTCCAAATTGGCAAGATCTTGAAATATATATTTATGATGACATTCCCCAAGATAAGTCATTTACTTCTAGATATTTATCATTTTAATAAAAATTAGCTTCTCCTCCTAAAACTCACAATTCAATGTGATTTAGTTCAGTTTATTTTAAAAATGCCAGTTCTCAACATAAGTCCCCTCAAAGCACTGCAGAAAGAAACAAATCCAAATCCTGTCCAGACCAACTGATTGATGTCATTCAGTTGTACAGTTAGATTCATTATAAAATGACATTTTCAAAGTGTCCTGTTATAAGGGAAGCAGCTGATTGGATCGCTGCATTTTTTTTCAATGCAACCCCCCGTTCTCAGCAGCACAGTTCAATGGTGACATTAGGAAGGAATGACTCACTTTTAACAGAAAGAAACCTCCAGCAGAACCGGGCTCAGAGTGGGCGGAGCCTCCTGCCTCAGCCATCTGGGCTCTGACAGGACAGGAAAGAGACAAACACAGAAGGACTGGGACGCAAGAACAAGACACACATGGAGAGTAGAGAGAGTAACGCCAGCAGAGAGAGGAGATGTGGTCAGTCTGAGTCTAGAGCAGCATCACTAAAGCCAGGACAGCCCAAACTAACCCTAACCACAACAAAGGTCTGCTCTCATTGGTCAGATCTGCAGACCTCGATAAGCACTGCCCGTTTGTTTCTGCTGTAATTACCGGTACTAAATCTAAAAAGCATTCATTTGGAACCTATATTTGTGCACCCCTATAAGGCCAAGTGACCATATCACTTATTCATACCTTAAATATTGATTTGTAACCTAAATCTGAAACATTATAAGAAGGAAACAAAAAAGTTTTTACAATAAAAGCCCCAATAACACTCACATTTTTAAACGTTAAATGTCCAAATATTTGATTTATTACCTTTTAAAACATTAAAGCAGAAAGAATCAGCATTATATTTTGTACATTTTAAAATAAATACCATTAGGACATGCTAATTGTTGAGATAGTTTGAGGGTTGGGGCAAAAAAATTGAACAAAAAAGCAAAAACTTTGGATTTTAGATGGGATTCAAGACAAAACATTTGAAATGAAAATGTCAATAAAATCCATAGCTGTCTGAAGCAATATATGACGAGAACGTAGAATATATAAGTATGAAACCAGTGGAAGAATTTACAGTAAATAAGTCTGTTTATCCGTAGCACTACCAAAGCCTCCTGGGACACCCATCGTCACGGAAACCACAGCTACCAGCATCACCATCACTTGGGACTCCGGCAATCCCGACCCCGTCTCCTACTACATCATCCAGTACCGAGCCAAAGGGCCAGACAGCAAGTACGAGACGGTGGACAGCATCACCACCACCCGCTACAGCATCGGAGGGCTCTACCCCAACACCGAGTACGAAATACGAGTGTCAGCCTTCAACAGCATCGGACAGGGGCCCCCCTCCACCCGTGTGGAGGCTCGAACAGGAGAGCAAGCCCCCGCCAGTCCCCCCCGAAACGTCCAGGCCCACGTTATCTCTGAGAACACTGTGATGGTCCGCTGGGAGGAACCAGAAGAGCCCAATGGGCAGGTGGGTCTGATCTTTTTCATCTTTCTTTCCACTAGAAGGAAACACACATCAGACGTTTTCCTGGTACCATCTTGTTGGTGTTATCCCTCTGCTGTCAAAGAGAAAAGGAAACTAAAGAGAGGTAAAGCCCTGCACCAAAACCCCAGATAGTTGATGATATTGCAGATTCATGTTCTGAGCGTGGAGCGTATCTTAGGAGAGATTTCTGTCCTGTTAGTCTCCTGCTACTTTTTTCTGCTCTCTAAAGAAAGAAAGGGTAATTGGACTGCCCACTCCAAGTAGAGAGCATTCCCTCTTGAGGCCTGTTTTCTTTTTTAAGCTTACCTAGTTGAACAGCGGGTTTATAAAGGAACAAGAGTGAATTGAGTGCATATGGGGATTAGAGATATTAAAGAGTAATAGCAGAGGAGGTGGGAGAGCTGGAGGTTTAAGGATTACGTAAACTCTGACCTAACTGTATTTCCAAACCCTAAAGGCAGAATGGAGGTTGTATTTAGCTCTAAATGAGTTTGTCAAATTTAAAATGTCTTTTACTGTCAGATAAAGGAAACTTACATCAAACACACATTAAAACAACTAATCTGGACCAGATAGAGTGATTTGAACTCAGCGATGACCTCTGTTGTCATAAACTCCAGTTGTGTTAAAACATGGTATTAGGGATTACCATGGGTGCGTGACTGTGGGATTAAGTGGAAGACTAAATAAGAAAATCCAGTCCCAGATGATAAAAAAAAATCTGATCCCAGCACGGAAAACTCAACTCCCCTTGTTCCTGTGCATGTTGATGTTCTGCAGGTGAAAGGCTACCGTGTGTATTACACCATGGACCCATCGCGATCTATTAACGAGTGGCAGATCCATAATGTCCAGGACAGCGTCATCACCACCATTCAGAACCTCGTGACCTCAGAGACATACACCGTCCAGGTCCTGGCCTTCACCTCCGTAGGGGACGGCCCCTTCTCAGACCCCGTTCATGTCAAAGTCTTGCGTGGAGGTGAGTGTTTGCAAAATCACCTTGTTGTTTGAGCGACTGCACATTAGCAAGCAAGCAACAGCTTCTTTATTCATGCAGATGTAAATAATGGTTGTTTTTCTAATGTGCACATGCATCACAGCGCAAATGATTTCTTATTTTCTATGTGCGCAACTAAACTATCTACTCAGTATTATATGCAACTGGCATCTGTAAAGTTTAATGCGTCTGTGGCAGCGCTGTGAAAGCGAGAGTTGTCAGAAAATGCAGCTCCTTCATCAGAAGTGATTTCTTTTTTCTGCAGCTTGCAAAGAACGGTGGAGATTTACAAAAAGCAAACAGGGATTAACAGCAAAAAGTGTTCCTTCTACATCAGTGCTGATCACGGCGCTGTGACAGCTGCTGGGAAGCGGCTGATTTTATAGGATTAGAGGTACAAACAGATGACAACTTCAAATCTGCGAAGGCACTACCCGTTTACGTTTTTGAGTAGCTTGAAGTACTGCTGCATCATCGGGCTTTTGATAAGTCAGATGTTTTTAAAGCACATCAAGAAATGAAGTATATTCCAACTTTCTGTCCATAAAGATGAGAAAAAGTCTAGAAATTCTGAAAGCTGCAAATGCAGATAAAATTCTATCAACAGCTTCGCAGTAATCTAAGCTAAAACAAAATACCTGTGTTATATAAGATGTGGAAACTAAGTTCAATAAAGTGTAATTGCCAGTGGCACTTTTCTTCTAGGTCACCATGGTAACCACACATCTGTGTTTTTCACTCGCTGACAGCAAATTTAATGACAGGCAGGCACTAAACACAGACTAAAGGTTAGCCTCAAACAAGTCAATGCTGTTCAAAAACTATAAGTTATATTAAAATAACTCTTCAGCTGCGAGTGGCACAAGCTCTGATGGTTACACGTGGGAATTTGAGTTTTTCTACAGAGTTTCTTTTGGCAAAACAAGACAAAAATAACTACTTTTTCATGTATACTAAAAAAAAGTTGCTGAAATAGGAAGAAATTTTTAAACGGTTTGAAAAGTTGGGGGTGAAATTATCAACTGCCAATTGAGAATGATGTGGAGACATTTACTGTGAGGTTTACCTGAAGCTCCAAAGGGGGCGGAGTTTTCTGAACCATTTGAACACAATCCCTTTGGTGTCTGTGGGGAAATTTCTTGCAGTTTTTTGCTAATTTTTGTCCACATTGTACAGCGCGCTGCTACCAAAATTCATAGCATACTATTGTTAATCAAGTTGCACGTTTTGATGTATAATTTTGCATGTTTTTTAAAAGCTGTGTGGCCAAGAGTAATATGGGGTCCTGTCCACTTCAGTTCCAGGACAACCAGGGAAATTTAAAGTAGGGAAGGTGACCGACACTACCATAGAGCTGACCTGGGAACCCGCCTACACCAAGGAGAAAATAATCAACTACGAGCTGCTCTACAAGCCCGTCAGGTTTGGCAGTTTGGTGAGTCCTCCGTATCTTCTCTTCAGCTGATGTCTTTACACAAAAAGATTAGACCAAAACAAATGAATCCTGGAGTCCAGCTCTGCTGCTTCTCTGTAAAATGTACCTTTTGACTCATTGCATTACTGTCCTTCATGTCTCCTCACCTCTCCGTCCGTCCCTCATTTTTCTTCTGTCTCATAGGAGAAGGTGACCTTTGAGCCGAGGAACTCCTACACCGTGGAGGGTCTGAAAGCCAACACAGAGTACACCTTCTCCCTGGCAGCCAAGTCGAGCAAAGGCATCGGAGCGTTCACTAATGAGCTGGTGCAGAGGACGTCACAAGCCAGTACGTCTTAGCTCAGCTGACTTCAAATCATTTGCCTAGACACACACACACACACACACACACACATTTTATTGTGTCCTATTTCACTGTTGTGCAGCAAATTTCATGTAAATATTTGGACCTTTCTACTCACACACGTCACATTATCCTCAGCTCCCGACCTGCTAAAACCTGGGAACTCCACTTGCATCCTTCCATGAGGCTCATTTTTCATCCGATCCATCCATCCCCTTCTCTCATCCATCCATCTACATTTGATCGTGCCTTCCTTCCACCACGCAGCCTGTCTCTCTCTCTCTTTTATTCTATTGCAGCCAGAACATTACAGATGGAGAGGGAGCAGCGAATAAAGTTTCACTCTTTCTTTTCCTCACCCTCCTTTCGCTTGTTTCCACTCTATCAGTGTTTAATGTCTCTGAAAGGCTGAAACTTGCACTCGCTGGCTAGCAGCCAGTGTTGTAGAGCATTGAGGAACGGTGGCGAGCCCGTTGTGTTGACAGGTAAGTACCGCCCAGTCTGTATTTTTCAGACTTGGATTCTCTCCCTTGTCTCCGTTTTCTCATTTTTCCCACACAAACACTGATAAACAGTCCAATGGGTGCTGCTGTTTTGCTCTGGCATTTAAAGTCAAATCTGCCCTCAAGAGGACAAAAGGAGATAACAGAGAAAATGCTACGAGGAGGAGAATTCATAAAGTAGTTTTAGACCGGGGCGAAGCACCATCGAAACCTAAAGCATGGTAAGGTTTTGCAATAACTCAGCAGGAAACAATTAGCTTCTTTTTTTTACTTTAACCTCAAGAAAATATAGGGACACTTGGGTGGTGCACTAAAGTCGAGAAAGCAAAGGGGTGTAAACATTGTATGGGGGGAAGATGCTTGATAAGCAGACTATTTCATGCAGCAGAATTCATTTCCCAGAGAGGTTAGGTGTGCTTTGTTATCGCCAAGCTTTGGTGCACATCTAGATTGTCCCCCGAGGCCAACAGAACAGTGGCTGTACGGCTGAGTGGAGAGATACTTGAACCTGTCAGCTGTAACTGTTACTCACACACACACACACACACACTGTAGTAGCACAAACATAAGCCCAGAAACCTCCTCCACGCTCGGCCTTACCGAGACAACGCTGCATAAGGTAAGTGATACCTGTGATTTAGAGACGAGCAGTATGAAGGTGTTTATTTTTATATACATGCAACTCTACTTGATTTACTCTAACCGGACTTTCTTTATCCATCTCAGTGCCTTTAACCTGCCTCCTAAATCATTTCAGCAGCTCTGTTTTAGTTTCCATCTCCTCGCTGTGAAGCTTAAGACCTTCCTCTTGTCAGCAGAGGAAAGTCTCCCACCTCTCTATTATCCTGAGGATTACGCTGCTATGAAATGTATTTATTTGTCTGTGTTCCTGTGTGATTGGATCACTCGTATAGAGAATTCCGTTTGGGAATCTGGATCCTTTTATCCCAGCAGCTACAGCCAGATGATAAAATGCAATCATCGGCCATCGGAAGCACCTTCTCCTTGTGTGTAATTAAGTTGTCCACTCAGAGTCAATACCCTTGTCTCTGCTTTATTTCATTAGGCTTTAAGTTATGCTTTTATATCATGCGGTTGCTCCCAGTGTTATCTCTTTCAGTTCATTTTACTTTAGTTTCTTATTGTTTCCTTTTTATCCTCGGCTCCCATCTTTTTGCTTATGATTTCCCCTCCTTTTGATGTCTTTTCTTTTCATTTTATTTTTTACTCCTGTTTGGGATTTTCCCTAAACGTGTTGCCAATTGCCCTCCTTGCTCCTTACCCGTTCAAGAGCCCTCCTCTGCACCCGAGGCTGTGTCCTGCGAGACAGTCGGCTCCACCTCGCTGAGGGTGAGTTGGAGGCCTCCTCAGCTGGAGGGCCAGAACGGCGAGCTGGCAGGTTATGAGCTCAAATACCTGCGAGTTTTTGGGACAGGAGGAGGAGAAGGAGGAGGTCAGGGCCCGGAGGTGACGGCGCCTCCTATTCCAGCCCATCAGGGATACACTGTGCTCGAGGGGCTGGAGAAGTGGAGCTGGTACAATCTGACAGTGGCAGCTTCCACCTCAGAGGGAACTGGCCCCTCCAGCCTGGCTGTAATCTGCAGAACGGATGAGGACGGTGAGAGCCTCTCCCTCAGATCAGTCTTTAACTCTATTGATTGGTTAGTTGATTATTTACCAATTGGTGTTTTTTCTCCTCCTTTAATTAACTTTGCATTCATGTGTGTGTATTTAGTTCCCGGCGCAGCCCCCCGTCAGGTGGACGTCCAGCCACTAAACTCCTCAGCTCTCAGAGTCACGTGGCGCTCCGTGTTGCCACGGTTACGGCAAGGCCAGATCCGTGGCTACCAGGTGCACTTCAGCCGCGCGGAGAGCGGTGAATCACGCACCCTGCCCCGCATCAAAGACCTCCTATTGGACGACTCCCAGGTGACATCTTGCCTCAGCGTTTTCTGATTTAAAGACAAAAACGCTGCTCATCAGCTCCATCTGCAAACAGGTTCTTTCTCGTTTGATCTTTTGACTCACTCCTTCTCTCATCTGTCTCGGCTGCCTACGGGGTGTGTCTCATCTGCGTTACAAGATGGAGGAGGATGATTCCACTCAGTATGTGAGTGCAGACTGCCTCTCCTCCTCTCATTATAAATAAACTGACATGTAATACACACAGCGCCAGTGGCCCAGTGCATTAAAATCCAATTCTCATTTAGTTTGACCATCATGGATTTGATCAGACCCTACATTATGTAACTCGATCTTTTTCTTTTTAATGATCCATAATTTTAAACAAAGGTGTCTTGAATAGATTGGCTTCAAATAGAGAGGTTTAGTGTTTTCCGTTTGCCTTCCAGGGGCTGATCTTAGGAGGTTTGAAAGCAGAGACTTTGTACTCGGTCTCGGTGGCGGCGTACACCACTAAAGGAGATGGAGCGCACAGCAAAGCCAAGCTAGTGCAGACCACTGGGATTGGTAAGCATATGTCAAGTATATAGCGCTGTAGATTTAGTAACACACTCAGGAATTGATCGAACAACAAGCTGTACTGGGAGGCAGCCGTAAATAAACAGCCAGATCAATCCTAATTCCTCCAGCAGATTTACATGATGTATGGTTTTATAATGCGACTCATTTTCTGCTGCCCACGCTGTCGTTCGCAGTGCCTGGCTCCCCCTCCCTCTGGGTGCGTCCAGAGTCTGGTTCCTCGGTGGTGGTGGTGAGGTGGTCTCCTCCTGTAGATTGTCCCGAGGTGGCCTCTGACAGCCGAAGGACCCCGTTGGAAATCCAAGGCTACCGCCTACAGTTTGGCTTGAAGAATACGTCTTTAAACACCACAGTGGATTTTTCTCATCATGAGAGAAACTTCACTATCAGTAACCTAACCCCAGGCTCCTCCTACCGCTTCGTCCTCTCTGCAAAAAACCGAGCGGGCTACGGAGCTGCGGTGCAGCAGGAAATTGCGATTCCCATGTCTCCACCCTCCGGATATCCTACATTAATTGATTTTGCTAACACCACTTGCTGCTCCCTCCAGTTCTCCTGGCTGCCCCCTGCCCCAGATGAGCGTAACGGTGTCATTACAGAATACACCGTGGCTTATAAACACGCTGCAGCCCCCAGACTCTCCTCTGACCCAGTTCCCTCCTCCTCACCCGCCCCTTCTGCTCCTCCGTGGCTGATCACGCTGCCAGCGAGCGAGTCCAGCTACACCATCGTGGGCCTCAACCACAGCACAGCCTACGAGGTGCAGCTCAGGGCCCACAACAAGGCAGGGCCTGGCCCGTTCAGCCCCGCTCTGCTGTGTCTCACCCTGGCTTTTGAAACAGGTAGGCCTGGGGAACACCTTTCAACTTCTAAGCACTGGTTCAACTTCACATCTCCCCTTTTTTGTGGAGTCCACCTTAAAAAGAAAGACAAAAAGCACTAAACTAAATGAAGACTGGGCCAGTTCTTACAGGTCTACCTCTTCACCAGTCCACCTGAGAGAGACGGAGACCTGCAAAGCCCAGAGGAACACAACTACTTCCCCCAAAACTCCTCCACTCACTCACTTGTACCTTCATCACCTAAACCCTTCACCACCAGTGGGAGCAGGCTCAGTGTTAATGGATGTTTTGCTTCAAGAGCACTGCTTATCACAAACCCGCAGGTAAAAGTCAATACAGGGTCCTGGGAGTACAGAATCCACCGGAGGAGGTAAGCGTTCAGTCTTATTTGAAGTGAAAACTGGCTCCTGGTGCTTGCTGTGTGTGCAGGTAAGCAGTTCTTTTTACCTGATAGACCTTCACTACCACCTTTTCCAGAGCCGTTTTGCTGACATGCTGAATTCTGAGCAGAACAACCACAAACTTACACTCCGACAATGTGGCATGTCACATTTCTGCAGCCGATCTGTCAGTTTGGTGTGTTTCTCTTGTCGTCCACTCTCCTCATCACCTGCCCATCCTCCTAACCATCATGTTTTCCTCCCCGATTAACACACCAGACTCTTCTTACACTTTTCACAGGTTCACACTGAGAAAACTATATATCTAATAGAAGTTTTTGTTACATTTTTTTATAAAACGATTCATCGTGACAAACCTTTGCTCTTTTTTTCTTTCTTGTTTCTTTGTGTTCTAGACGTGCCGAGGAATTTTTCAGTCAATCTGGCCACTAAGACCAGCGTCCTTCTCACCTGGAGCTTTCCAGAGACCACCAACCCCTATCACTTTATTGTATGTCCCACCTGTTGCATGTGCTGTGTAATTACGCAGGATGATGTGATGCATATTTACTGACAAAGATGCAGAAAATCAATCAATTTAAAACCTGATTTGGTACTTTACAGGTCTAAAAATGGGATGTTGGGGTTGTACTGTTAATTAAACGTTACTTTAAAAAAAAATTTAAGTATTTACACTTTCATGATTATGTAATTCGTTAGTTATGAAAACACAGTTGTAAAAATCAGTTGAGATATAATTATCTCTTACTTGATTCATCCTGATAACTTTCTAGAGTTTCCTGCTGGTTGCTTGGCAACTGGTCCTGGCCAAGAGATAGTTGAGCTTTAGATTCCTCAATACAACATCGATTTGTCATTTTTGCCTTTGATTTTACTCTCTGTGTGGGTTTTAAAATAGGAATGTGCCTAAAACGAACTCTAATAGTCACTTTTATCAGAGTTAAACGTTTCTGGATTAGTCGTCTCCTCCTGTCTTATGTATTTATTGGTCAACACAGTAATGTCACATTAAAATAGATCAGATTCATCTAAGAAAACTGTGAAAACCTGATTATAAGAGAAATATTTGATGATGGTTTATTATTATAATATATGATAAGAGAAGCTGTAAATTATTATCTGTCTAGTAAATGGAAAGTCAAAGATTTAAGCATTTAGTTTGAAGTTTTTCCAGTTTTAAGTGTCTTTCTTGATAAATTGAAGAAATATGAATTTAAAAACTCTATGCATTTGACTCATATAAATCTTCAAGTCCTAATTTACTTCTGTCTTTCCTGTTTGTCCACTGGGAACTGGATATGTGGTTCACATCTGTTGACCATCACCAGTTTGTTTGCACCTTCGATAAAACGGAGTGTAGTATGGCTGCTATGGTTGCTATGGTAATGCAGCATCTCTAAGCAAAGTACCCAGATGTGTATGTTTATCAGTACTAAGATTGCAGGCTGTAATTACAAAGCATAAAAAACATGCCTGTACTTATATTTGAAATAAAATGATCCAGATTTAAGGGATTTTTTAAATTAAAAGAAACCGTAAAAATAGGAAAACTTGACTCAGTACTCAAGCAACAATCTACCTAATAAATATTAGGATAATACTATATGGAAGTATAGAAGTTTCATTTATTATCCTGACCTTCTAATCCTCTCCAGGTGGAGTATAATCAAAAGAAGATGGAGGTGGACGCTCGCCTGAGGAAGGCGGTGATTCCAAACCTCCAGCCTGACACCAGCTACGACTTTAAAATCACGGCTCCTGAAGGCAACATGGGAGGCCTCCGCCACCGCATTACCGCCAAGACGTCTCCAACCATCACCATCCGCCGCCCTGAGATAGACCACACCCGTGAAACTGAAACCACGGTCACCATTATCATTCCGCCTCTGGAAACTCGCACCATCAAGTACGTTTTAGGGTTTATTTCAGCCATCTGACTGCTGCGTTATCTCCTGACTCGATGCGCTCGAGTCAGAGGATTTCACTTTGTTACAGAGGGAGGCGTGATGATGAGAGCGTTACATAACTGACAAGATGTTGAAGATACTTTCCACAAGTTGGCAAGGAAACCAGAACAGTTTGTCATTATGCAAGTGCAGCAGGCCTTATGTTGTTTTTCTTCCACAGGAATGTTTACGTTGTCGTGGTTCCTCTGCGGAGAACCCGGGGCGTCAGCAGACACCCTAAAAGTCCAGATGACATGGACCTGGAGGAGGTGAGAGCTAAAGAACCATCACTGTGAAGTCACAGGTTTTTAAAGTCGTTATTCACATCTGCATCGTCTCTCCAGCTGCTAAGAGACATCAGTCAAAGGCAGAGGGATTCTCGACAGCAGAAGGACCTGAAGGTGGACCCGAAGCGTGCTTACATCACCGCTCGGTTCACACCTGCCACCCTTCCAGCCTTCTTCACCCTGGGGGACCAGCTGGACTACGGCGGCTTCGAGAACCGAGCTCTGGAGCCGAAGCAGGAGTACATCTTCTTCATCCTGGCTGAGCTGAACTCCACGACAGGGGTACAAACATCTCTTTTCCCTCCGTGTTTACAAGCGCTGCCTCGTCCCTCCTCTCCCGCAGGCTGTCACTTGATATTGTGATCAATTTAGCCGCTCTGCTAAAACAATATAATCCCCGTCAGTCAAAGTGTTGTAGGCAAATGCAATAAGCCCACATACTCCCATCAGCACTGCTAATAAAGAGTGAGTTTACAGGCTGTGGCAGTGGAGGAGATATTTCCTCTGTGCACTGCTGGCATGTAAGTGCATTTGAATTGGAATAGGCATACATTTATAATGTGAAATATAATAGATTTTAGAATTGAATGAAGACCCATGAGATGCTCTTCAAAAGTCCTTCAGAACTAATAAAAACGCAGCAGTTTAGCTCCTCAGAAGGAGTTTTTAAACTTCTTTTTATGTTGTCACATTTTGCCATTTTAGTCTAACGCAATACCCTGAAACAGCCTTTATACAGTAGATATTTTATATTATGATCTTTAAGGAAAAAAGTTTACAAAAGGAAACTTTTTTATTTGCTTTTGTGCGTCAAAATATTAGGAATCATGAAAAAAATGGAACAAAAACGACAGCTCCTGACTTTGTTTGTGTAATGCTCCTACCTCCAGAGGATGTACGTGGCCAGTCCTTACACAGACCCGGTGCTCGCCCCAGATTCTGACCCGCAGCCTTTCGACGCAGGAGACGGCCTGATCTGGGTGGTCGGACCCGTGCTGGCCGTGGTCTTCATCATCTGCATCGTTATTGCCATCCTCCTTTACAAAAAGTGAGTGGGATGAATTTCATGGGGGGGGAAAAAAAGCAAATGTCAAGTTTACAACCACGGCTGTGACTCAGACTGTTGGTCACACAGACTAAATGCCAAAGCAGCTTTCATTCTCTTAGAGGATGAGACCGGCTTGATTCTCTGTGTTTTTGATAATGTCAGCTGCTTGTGAGAAGCCCTGGTGGTTTTTGAGCCTTCCAATTTGCAGCCGTCCATTCATCTTTTAAACGTTGGCTCACGCGTAAATCTATAGGCTTTTCTCACCAAAATGTTTAAAATTCATCAATTCTCTTCCAGCCTAGATGTTTGTTGTGCCCTCAGACAGACATCAACACCTGACCCTGCTGTAGTCTTATGATATGTGCTGCAAGTCATCAAGCTTGCGAATACTAATGCAAAATATTGATCCTCCTCTCTAACAATCTGCTTGTTTCCTTCCTTTTCTTCCTCTAATTATTCCTACTCTTGCTCCTGTGTCCTGGGAAGCAGCAAGCCTGACAGGTAAGATTAAACCAATGTCAAACTCTTTGTTCTTTTTAACTCACGGCAATTACATGGCACCAGATGCCGTACGGAGAGTTTCTGCAAAGCCGTGCAACACCGTGTCAAGTAACGGGCTGTTTGCTTGAACCGAGTCGCCGTGCTAAAGATGTAATAATTGCTCTCGTGTCTCGTTGGTGTCTGAGCAGCAAGCGTAAGGACTCTGAACCGGGAACCAAGAGCCTTCTGAGCAACGTGGAGATGATGGCCCATCACCCGACAGACCCCGTGGAGATGAGACGCATCAATTTCCAGACTCCCGGTACGAAGCATCTCAACACTCCATATTTGCATGATAAAGTGTACTTCCGAAGGCTAATTTCATTCGGGAATAAAATATTCATGCGGCTAATTTTATCCTCTGCAAGAATATGCAGACAAGACTGAGAAAGTCCTCCTTTCTCCATCGTAGCTCGCGGAAACCTGGCGGCTTCCTAAGATTAAAATGGCCGCTGCCCAGGTAGTACAGTCAGCGGTTAGTCACGTCTGAGTCACAGCGTCGTGTCGAGATCTCATCATCTCCGCTCGCCCACGTCCCACATGCCAGGCTGCGTGTTTCTGGCAGTGATCGATGTTAAAGCGCTCCAAATGCTGTATCTGGGTTTACAGTGATCGTTTCTATAAAAACTAGGGTAAAGAATGATGCCCCTCTCTTCTTCTTCTATTCAAATCAAAGTGAAGGAGTGTAACCACTGCTCCTGTTATGTTCGTGGTTTACAGCCAAAGCGTCTCTGTTGAAGAGGTGTCAGCATCTGTCAAACTGGAGAAAGGTTACCTGCCAGTGCACAGAAAGGTCAAATAAGACACATTTTTATGTAATCAATAGATAAAGGCCTGAGTCTTCTATTTTTACATGTTCTTGGGAAGCAAAGAAGCCACCCCACCAACAGACCGCGGCTCCTCTCTTTCATCAGAAGAGTTTTTTTTATTCTCGTGTGGCAGCAACCTTGAAACTCCTTCCTCGCCCACTTCTTCTTCTTCTTCTTCCTCCCCTAGGAGATTTGAGCTGTGAGACGCTTCGATTCACTGAAACTCATTTCCAGCAAAAGAAATTATTTTAAAAAAAGATTTGTTAAGAAGCCAGAGGCTGATGAAGTCCGGGGTCATTTTGGTCGTGACGGGAGCGCTTCGCCGTGCGTACCTGCAGACACTGCAGGGTCCGTTTGCAGAGTAAATTATAAATTTAGAATCAAAATGAAGCTTTTCAGGTTATTTTAGCCCAGTTAACATTGAGAATGCTTCTGGCTTTTGTTGCTGTGGATTCTGCTTATTTTAAACACAGAAATGTCGCCTTGGTTCGTTGATTGATTTGAATGAGGATGGGTTGCTTCACTTTTCTAACTCCAGCTGTGAATAGAAATGATTGCCGGAGCCATAGGTAACTTCCCTTATTTGAGAGTGTGTAGGCATGCGTGTGCAACCCACCTAATTAGTGTTCTGTCTGTTTGTTTTCTCTGTGTCACTGCTCCTCTGATCACAGAAAAAGCAATTTATCAAAGAAAAACAATTTACAAACAAGCCAGACTCGTCTGGCGTTGTCCTCGCACATGGATCCGAATTGATTTTCTGCCTCGACGTGTCCCTTAATGGTACCTGATGTCGTCTCCTTGTATAATTATCTCCTCATCTTCGCACCGGAGTGACGCCGACCTGCATTGAGTTAGGTCATTCGACGGAATTTTTCTTCACCTCTGACCCTTTTATGTTGCGCAGGCATGATGAGCCACCCCCCCATCCCCATCAGCGAGCTGGCCGAGCACATCGAGCTGCTGAAAGCCAACGACAACTTGAGGCTCTCCCAGGAGTACGAGGCGAGTAATGCATCATCGTTTTACATGCATAAGTAAACAGACAACATCCAGATTGTTTGGAGACGTTGAGCTTCATAAGGCAAATGTTATTTAATGTTTGTTTATCTGTGTGCAGATTAGAATTTCATGATTTATTCAGCTGCGTGATTTATCGTTGTCTGCATTACAGAGCGCTCTGATTCCATTTTCCTGAGATGCCGTTTTACCACCGCGCGCCGTTAACCTGTGCATTTGTTGTGTCTCCACAGTCGATCGACCCCAGCCAGCAGTTCACCTGGGAACACTCCAACCTGGAGGTGAACAAACCCAAAAACCGCTACGCCAACGTCATCGCCTACGACCACACCAGAGTCATCCTGGCTCCCATAGAAGGTGAGTGAATCTAGGTTCAGGAGGTGAGCTGCAGGACGAATGAGATCTGGAATTGCAAACATTGCTGAAGACCGGCTTTGTGCAGTGGTATGAAACTGACAAACGGCTCGAATGTGCAGCCAGCTCCTCTCCAGAACAACAAGGAGGAGAAAGGATTTGATCTGCAGCTCATGAATTTACATCAACACGGCTCTTTGTGTTTGTTGTCGCCATGAGGAAGCAGCAGCAGCCAGAAACAAACCGGACTGTTTGAAGTCACACGCAGAGGTTAATTCATTAAGTCACTTATGCAGATTACCAAGAAGGTGATTTTTTTGTTTTTTCTCCAGGCATCCTGGGAAGTGATTACATCAATGCCAACTATATTGACGGCTACAGGAAGCAGAATGCCTACATCGCCACCCAGGGGCCCCTGGCGGAGACATTTGGGGACTTCTGGAGGAAGGTGTGGGAGCAGAGGACCGCATCCGTCGTCATGATGACGCGCCTGGAGGAGAAGTCACGGGTAGGAAATCAGACCGTTACCTACAAACCCAAATACAAAGGTTTCATTATCTGGAGCACTGTTACACACCAGCGTAGTGTCTGCCCTACCTGCAGGCTCAGTCATCAGGGAGTGTGTGTGGACACTGATCAGGAATGTTGCTCTAATTTGTTCATAGAAGAGAGAATGCTGATTTGTGTTCATTCCAACAGATAAAGTGTGACCAGTACTGGCCGAGCCGCGGCACAGAAACCTACGGCATGGTTCAGGTCACGCTGCTGGACACGATGGAGCTCGCAACCTTCTGCGTTCGCACCTTTTCCCTCCACAAGGTGAGTGATTTGACTCTTTCTCCTCCCAAGCCCCCCTTATTTGATCTTTCTCCACCTGAACTCCCCTAACCCCTCGAGCTTCAACCCAGGTGCTCGTCGTGAATCTTCCTGTCATCACTGAGTATTGTGTGCGGTCACACGCAGGCCGGTAGATCAGTGTGGACATCGTGCTGCGTAGGAGCCTTCCTGAGTCAGGCACTGAGATGGAGTGACTGCTGGAAGCGGAGCGGTTTCTTCTAGCGCGGGGCTAATCTAGGGCCGTCAGGATGACACGTCCCTGTGGCCTACTTATAAACACAGAAACTAGGCCAGCTGGAGCTTTCCAGAGCAGCACAGCTTCTCCAGACTTTTGTGTGACATCTTGTGAAACCGCAGAAAGGATTTGTTTTTGTTAACTACAGCTTCAAAATAAATATATGGTAAAAATGTATATAATTTGCACATGTATGTAACTTAACCATATGGTGACCTTCTGACTGTTTCTAACATCAGAGTGGCAGCAGTGAGAGGAGAGAGGTGCGTCAGTTCCAGTTCACAGCGTGGCCCGATCACGGCGTTCCCGAGTATCCCACCCCCTTCCTCAACTTCCTTCGCAGGGTCAAAGCCTGCAACCCCCCTGATGCTGGACCCATCATCGTTCACTGCAGGTGTGCACAGATCCACGTTTACATTTTTGGATCATTTGCAAAATTTTACAGTCAAATTTACCTATTTTTAAAAAGTGACTCGTTTGACCTAGAAAACCGTGAAGGGGAGGTTGTGTTGAGTTGCTTTCCCCCACTGGTTCTTCACTTTAATTCTACAGATTTCTTCAAATTTCCACACTTTGGGTTCTCAGAGCTATAACATTTATTTTATCTGTTGACATAAAAGCAAAAAGGTTCATTTTTCTTAGTTTAAATAATTGAACCGTTCATTTTTTCCAGCGCTGGTGTTGGTCGCACTGGCTGCTTCATCGTCATCGACGCCATGCTGGAGCGCATTCGGCACGAGCGCACCGTGGACATCTACGGTCACGTGACGCTAATGCGCTCTCAGAGGAACTACATGGTGCAAACGGAGGACCAGTACAGCTTCATCCATGAGGCGCTGCTGGAGGCCGTGGCCTGTGGGAACACTGAGGTGGCCGCCCGGAGTCTGTACTCCTATATGCAGAAGCTGTCCAAGGTGGAGCCTGGAGAGCACATCACCGGCATGGAGCTGGAGTTTAAGGTGGGAGAAACTGGCTAATAAGGGCTGTAATATAATGTGTAACAATAATATTGCATTAATATTAATGTAAGGTAATCATATTGAACTTTTTATCCAACATCCATTTATTAGTAGTATTTTTTCAGTTACATTGGGCAAAAATGTAAACGCAACACTTTTGTTTTTGCTCCCATTTTTCATGAGCTGAACTCAAAGACCTAACACATTTTTTACAGACACAAAAGACCCAACATTACTCTTAAATACTGTTAAATACAAATCTGCCTCAGTCTGTTAGTGAGCACTTCTCCTTTAGCGAGATAATCCATCCCACCTCACAGGTGTGGCTTATCAAGGTGCTGATTAGACAGCATGAATGTTGCACAGGTGTGCCTTAGACCGACTTTAAAATAGGACTGTTTTGATGAAGTTGACTGAATTATATTCTCAATGCTTTTTCTTCAAAATTACGTTTTGAGTTCTTTTACTTTTCAACTTTTTTCCACGTATTTTAAAGAATTTGAGAAAAAACACAATGCCATACATCTCATTATAACCAGATTTCTTGTTTAGTTTACATTTTTTGTGTTTTTCATTAATAGAATGAAGTAAAAAAAATATGTATTTTTTCACTTTTAAAAAGTCTAAATAGTACATATTTACATCAGGAATACATCATTTAAGTTAAATATGTAATTGAAAACAAAACATACTGAGTTGGCTTAATGTTTAGATCATGATTGGCTGAAAATGTTGAGGTTATTTTACCTGTAATGTCTCGTTTTAATCTGAGCTACTTTAGTAAATGTGATGTTTTTGTAGTTTCCACTAACTCTGAACTGATTACATTATTTAAAAAGGACACCTGACACTTTGAATCATGAAGGATAAAAGTTGCTAAAGAATTTTTATTCACAGATTGTAAAGTTTACAGATGAGTCATAAAAAATGTATTATATAACTTATTTCACGGCCCTATTAATCTAATCTCTGTGGGGTTTTATGTTAGTCGAATAATCCTAAATGATGTTTTTGTTCTGGTGTGCTGAATCACTTCAGATTTCCTGACTAATCACATTTAAAATGTAAAAATGCATCGCCCTACATTTCTATCCTCTGTTATTCCAGCGCCTGGCTAACACCAAAGCCCACACATCCCGGTTTGTCACAGCCAATCTCCCCTGCAACAAATTCAAGAACCGACTGGTGAACATCATGCCCTATGAAACCACTCGCGTGTGCCTCCAGCCAATCAGAGGTCTGGAAGGCTCCGACTACATCAACGCCAGCTACATAGACGGATACAGGTATGTTGATCTCACACAAACGCTGATCTGACCTGACCCTCCTGTCCGTTTTGTCCTGCTTTGATAAGAGAATGGATCAGAGAGCTTTTCGTCCTCCGTCACGTCGGGTCAGATCCGTCATTCCTCCGTTCTCGTTCCTGTGATTCGGCTCGGTGCACGGCACTCATCTCGGTCCCTGTAAAGAAAGGGGGGGGCAGTCGGTGAAGACTTCCTGATGATTCAGCCGTTCAGAGTGTTTTTATACAACTGTTGTGACTAATACTCTTCTTGCCCGAAGCCTGACCTCGTTTTCAGTGTGATGCTTGGCAGAAGAAGAATGGGGAGAGGAGGTGGCTTCTTAATGTGTGTGTGTGTGTGTGTGTGTGTGTGTGTGTGTGTGTGTGTGTGTGTGTGTGTGTGTGTGTGTGTGTGTGTGTGTGTGTGTGTGTGTGTGTGTGTGTGTGTGTAGGCAACAAAGAGGCTACATTGCCACCCAGGGTCCGCTGGCGGAGACTACGGAGGACTTCTGGAGGATGCTTTGGGAACACAACTCCACCATCGTAGTCATGCTGACGAAGCTGAGAGAAATGGGTCGGGTACGTTTAAGTTCAATTAAAAAGCCACAAATAATCGACTCAGCACTTTGTTTCTACGTTTTTAAATGTATTTGATCTGATCCATCAGGAGAAGTGCCACCAGTACTGGCCCGCCGAGCGCTCTGCCAGGTATCAGTACTTCGTGGTCGACCCGATGGCGGAGTACAACATGCCTCAGTACATCCTCCGAGAGTTCAAAGTCACAGATGCCAGGGTGGGTCTCCTCCTCCTCCTCCTCCTGTATGATGCATCCTGTCGCTGTAACATCGAGTTTGAGTTTGCAGCTCGTTCCTTCGGTGTCGTTAGAGGGTAGCGATGCAAAGCGTGTCTCATCGACCTGTCGTGTGTGTTGCAAAGCAAGTGTTTCGTATGCGGATGTGTGTATCACGACAGGTTCTATTGACAAGATGCTGTAGGCTACTCAGTCAACCATGCTGCCTCCAGATTACCCTGACAGCATGTGTGCGTGTGTATGTGTGTGTTTATGTGTGCACACATGTGCCAGTCATAGATAAGTCCAGTTAAGCCTGTCCTGCAGTGACGCCACATCGACAGATGCTCTATTGATCTCCATTAAAGGGGAGTCAGAAAGGCTGAGCAGAAGAGAAAAGATGTAATTGCCTCCTGAGTGGCTGACAGTGGCAGACGTACTGACGTTACAGCTTTAAGTTAACCACAGCTAACTGATCCAGGGTCAGATAACAGTAATCATTAGAAGGAGAAAAAAAGGATATTGCCTGGCAGATCCTCTCCCCTCAGTCAATACGGCAAGAACTTCTGTAAATAGTCATTCTGAAATTATCTCAACCACATGTTTTCTGCATAAATTTGCTGTGTTTAAAAGAAAGTAGGTCATTTTTTTCTTGTTGTTCTTGAGAATTTTACATGCTTCTGATGCTTCGAATTTGCTCACTTCTGCAGGATGGCCAGTCAAGAACAGTGCGCCAGTTCCAGTTTACTGACTGGCCTGAGCAAGGCGTGCCCAAATCCGGGGAGGGCTTCATCGACTTCATCGGCCAAGTGCACAAAACCAAGGAGCAGTTTGGCCAGGACGGACCGATCGCTGTTCACTGCAGGTTTGTCTCTTCAGAACATTTAACTCTTATTTATAGTAAAGTCTGACTGTCTGTAAACTGTGCTCACATGTTTTCCTTTGTGGCTGCAGCGCTGGTGTTGGACGGACCGGTGTCTTCATCACTCTGAGTATCGTCCTGGAGAGGATGCGTTACGAAGGGGCAGTGGACATCTTCCAAACTGTCAAAATGCTGCGCACACAGAGACCGGCTATGGTGCAGACTGAGGTAAACACACATTCAGTATGAGTTTATAACCTGATGCAACAAGACTTTAAAATTCAGTTCTTTCTCCCCACGATGAAAATCTCCACACAATAGACCCTTTAATATGAAACACCTTATCCAAAAGAGTCATTTACTATCAAAACCTGTAAGGTGGATGAGATTCTTTTTCATACCTTGTTGGTGCTAAACTGTGTCTGTGTTATCATTGGTATATTTTGTGCAACTGAAGAAATAATGGTGTCTAAAGATAACATTTCAATTTGATTCATCTCTTGAGTTTGGGATTCTTTTTATGCTTCAGTCTTTAGTGGTTTAACAAGAAACCCTGTGAAAAAAGCAGTGAATTTCTAAAAATAGAAAGCCTGAAGTCCTATTGCTTCTGATCACTTCTACAGGTTATACAGTAGTTGTCCAGCTTCTTGGATGCAAAATATTTCAAAGTACTTTTGCAACTTTACAATACAGCACCATGAGTAGTTAGTCAGTATCTTTTCATTTATGCATTTGTAAACAGCCATCATGCTAACATCTTCCTGTGTGTCACCCAGGACGAGTACCAGTTCTGCTACCAGGCTGCTCTGGAGTACCTGGGTAGCTTTGACCACTATGCAACGTAAGAGAACAGACAACCATGCAACCATCTTTCTGCTTCGAGGTCAACACAACACGAGAGAAAGGTGGTCCCGAAACAACGTGAACATCTCACTGAAGCAACTCAACGCCAACAAGCGACACAAAAACAGCAACAAGAATTCTCTAACAGCACTCGGAGCTCATCAGTCGTTTCCCTGATGGGTGAGGAGGTTCTCCATGTGTAATCCATATACTTACCTCAGTGTTCCAGTGTGAAGGACGTATAATACATGTGTGTTGTGGTCAACTATCTCCAGTATGAACCGGTGAAATAACAAACGGCTTATGAACAGGAGTTCCGATACTCTTTATGTGTGTAAAATACAAAAAGATTTAAGAGAAAAAAAAACACAAAGAGCCTGGATATTTGCTGCACCCTAAATGGGCTTTTTATCCTCAACTTTATATCTATTAGTTTGATGTTCTAAAGGAGTGAACATTTCTACGTGTCTGTGAGTCTATTGCAGAGGCGTCTACTGCTACTGCAGGTAGTTCTGACTGCGAAAGCATCAGCAGGTTGGACTCCTCACCTGGAGGACTGTTGGAGAAGCATGTGGACGCTCATTTACCAGATGCACAGTGCCAAGACCAAACCACGCAGTGAGAACAAGGACTGTGGCCTATAAGGAGAGGCGGCTTCCCTTCATTATCCAGCAAAGATCAGTTCTCACTCACGATTTGCGTTCTCAGTGAGTAACAGCTGATCTCAGAGCAGCACTTAGAGCCCAGTGAATCCGGGCTGAGATCTGTCGTCCAGTGCATTCTCCATTAACAGAGCTCGCTTGCTATTTGCTGTTATCCTTGTTCATTCTTCCACCTTTCGTTTCTTTTGCAGCATTGGTTTACTGAAAGACATGCAAACAAATGACATTTTGATGTGTTTTTTTAGCCTTATTTTGACAGTTTTTTAGTTTTCTGCTGCCTGTTACCCAAGCTCACATTTTGTCGTGGTACTTTATCTGCAGCTGACGATGAACGCTGCCTCATGCTCCTCCTCATATTCCTCTCCTATACTTGAATTGCACCACTTCTGCAGCTGAAACCTGCAGCCGTTTTTTTCCCCCCTCCAGTTCAGGTTACTGGTGATGAAAGATCCTGATAGAAATCCTGGAAGTGGGAGCGCTAGTGGCGAATCGCTCCCGTTCAGCATTCCTCCTCTCTTTCCCGCCCACATTAAACCCCCTTTAGAGTTGTCTCTTCCTGTATAAAAGTTTACCAATAACTGATATCGATGTATATCTCCTCTTAATTTAAGATATAATCGTTGCTGGTCCCATGCAGTCATTTAAAGAGCACAGCGATGCCCCGGTTTAGGACATCTCTGGCCATTTCACCACTTTTGTACATACAATCTACCATCAGATTCCTAAACATACATCTGAGCACAAGCTATACCGTGGGACTGGATGTGATGTAGTACTTAATGTTGCAAAAAGAAAAAAGCCTTATTGTTATTGCTCACTTTGTCATATTTATTTCATATGATTTTTAAAGATATTTATGATTCTATTTTGTTATTTTTCCACCTTTTTATTTATTTTGGACTCCTAGCAACTATAATGAATAAAGTACTTGTTAGTTTAACGGCGAGCCAATGTTGAAGGATGGTATTGTTTTCGTTTGATTTGATTTTTTTGTAATTATTTTGTAATGGTCAAGTTTTGGTGCTTTTTTTTATTTGCTTTGTAATAAGTCTGCCCTCTGTGTAGGGTGATATTTGATACTAATTACTGATGTCTGACTAGTTAGCTAAAGATGTACATTAGAGGCAGCGCTCCCGATTGATCCCCCTCCTCCGGTCGACCTGCAGCAGCCGCGGGATGATGCTGCTCCACCCTGATGGAGATCAGGACATCTGAGGAGTTGGAGATCCAGGTGAAACTCTCCTGATGAGCTGCTGGTGTTTAGATTGCTGGGAAGCACATGGTAGCAAGTGTATTTTTTGACAGAGAATGGATTAAAGCGTCGTCTAGCTACACACTTTATACACCCTGGAAGGAAAAGCTATTGTTTAAATCTGAAATTATTCTCATATGAACTCTATGTGTGGTCCTGAAGTCTTGACGATGTTCAGCTTATATGAAATATGTTACTCCTTCGATTTCTAATGATTATTGTGTCAAGAGAAATATAAAAAGGCACACGCGAAACATAAAACGAGACGTGTTGAGGGCCAGCTCTGATGATGCCATACCCCTCACTTATGTACGTGTTCTTTCCTTTCAAACCATAGATGTAGATATTGTATCTTGAATTTGTATTAAAAGCAGGATGATTGGATAAACAGCAAACTGCTGCTTTGTTTGTGTCTCTGTGTGTCGTTCACTTCAGCTCCACTAGATGGGGGTAAAATCCTCTCACTGCAATTAAAGATTTTTGTTTTTTTAATTCAAAGAATACACTAAATGTTTGTCAGCTTGTGAGGAGGTAAAGCATCACGGTACATTCAGTTTTGCAGAAGATAAAAAGAAAAATGCATTCTGGGATCTGATTAGACAACAGTGTCAAAAGGAAGTAGATGGTACAGGTTTTCTACAGCCTGTTAAGAGGTTGTTTTTTTTTATTATTTGTTCACACGAAAACTCAAAGGGTAATGTGGGAATTAAATAAAAAGATTTATGCCTTTCTTAAAGGCTAAAGTCTTTTTAAAAAGCTGCCTTCCAGCAGCTTGCCACAAAAATACAGTTTGTTCTCCTTTTTATGTCTTAGTTAAATTGATGAAACACACCAAAAGTATTAAAACAGGAACTAGTATTTTTAGCACAAAGTAATTCTAAAAGAGCCATCCATCCATCCATCCATTTTCTGTAGCCGCGTATTCCTCCACAGAGGGTCGCGGGGCAGCTGGTGCCTATCTCCAGCGGTCAAGGGGCGAGAGGCGGGGGACACCCTGGACGGGTCGCCAGTCCATCGCAGTCATCTATAAACTAAAATAAGTAAATAAAAAAAAGTGAAAATCTGGAGGAATTCTCTGTTTTGGCTTCTCAGGAGCTTTAAGATTAAAATATGCAGAATAAACAACAATGTCTTATTCACTTCATGGAAAATGTCCTGGGAATTTTCTGAAATTATTTGTTTTCCTAGACATTCTTCTTAGAATATGTAAAGATTTCAGCTGATGGCTCTTTTAGAGGCTGCATGGTGGCGCAGTTGGTTAGCACTGTTGCCTCGCAGCAAGGAGGTCGTGGGTTCGCGTCCCGGCTCTGCGGCCTCTCTGCGTGGAGTTTGCATGTTCTCCCCGTGCGTGCGTGGGTTTCCTCCGGGTACTCCGGTTTCCTCCCACAGTCCAAAGACATGACTGTCAGGCTAATTGGGCTGGTAAATTGTCCTTAGGTGTGAGTGGGTGTGTGGTTGTTTGTCTCGTTCGTCTCTGTGTGGCCCTGCGATGGACTGGCGACCTGTCCAGGGTGTCCCCCGCTTCTCGCCCCTTGACCGCTGGAGATAGGCACCAGCTGCCCCGCGACCCTCTGTGGAGGAATAAGCGGCTACAGAAAATGGATGGATGGATGGATGGATAGTTTATAGATGATCAACAAACGGATGATGAATTTATTGCTAACTTATTTCCTTTAAAAATGGCTGAAAATGAGTGGAATAAAGTTCAACAAAACACTTTCAAAGGTCTTCAGAAAACCTGAGGAGCTGCTAATCAATATCCCTTCAAGAGATCACGTGAACATCTGGATGCTCGGAAGCAAAGCGTGAATAAACGAGGGGCGGTTTAAGACTTTTGCACAGGGACAATTAGATCACTGACATGCTGCACTTCCTCTTGGCAGTGAATGATGGAAACAGATTACATTTTTTTCGTATCATGTTCCTTTCTCAAATGAGTTCCTGCATGTCTATGAAAAGGAGCTGCAGCTGCAGGAATGTTGCCTGGTGCATCAGTGACTGTGTGTGTTTCCACTGTGGACCACACACACACACACACACACTGGTGACACCAGCTGGAGCTCTAATGTGTTTCACTTGATTTCCAGCTAGGCAGACGTTTCAACAAGCAGGTCTTCAGAAGGTGGAAATTGTTCTAGTTTTATTCATTCTGTTACAAACGTGTTAGGAGTCGTTCCTTCTGCTGTTTCCTTAAAAGCTTTCAGGAAGCCAGAAGGATTTTCTAAAATGAAAGCGCCTGAAAACAAGACAAACAGGAATTTCTGCTCTTGCATCATTAGAAAATGGTTTTCACATCACAACGAGGCTGGGTTAAAACTCTCTACTGTAAAAGCATGAATACGACGTAGAGCTATTTGTGAGGTCACAGTAAAATCTTCTCATTCCATGTTTAAAGATATGGTTTGTGCTCAATTTAATGAAATACATTCCACATGCTGGTTATACAGCTCTGTCTGAAAGGAAACGTGAAGCTTGTTTTGTTCCATTCATCAACAGACAGATTGTTTTTTATCACCAGTTCCTCCTCTTGTGTTTTCTCTCTGAGATGAGTTCAGAAAGTTACACCCTCAGCTGGACTGACAAGGTTACCTATTAATTAATTAAAGCGGCTCTCTGGAGCATTTTTCTCTGTATCAAAGTTTTCTAAATGTTTTAAATGATATTTCAGGTCTAAACTATGATCTATGGGTTGAGTTCCACAACATCTGTCATTCTGATGAAGACCCTCCTTCCTCCTAGAGACCCCTTTCCATTATTTCTTGCCGCCGACATTTTTCAGCCAATGAAATTCAAATGTCTGCATTCTCTCAACATGCACGCGCATCGACCAAACCTGTACCAGTAGGGGGCGCTGTCGTACAGGACGCTCCGTGTGTTTCTCTGCCGTCTCAGCCGTTCACTGAGGACTCACAGCTCATTTCTACTAAAAACCTACCCATTCTCCAGCTAAAGATGGATTTATTTTTATTTTTAAACCTTTCACCTCACAGAATGGCAAGGCTTGACAGGATTATGCGTTTATTTTGGTCAGAAAGTTCATCCAGGGCCGAGTCAAGTTCAGCTTCAGAGTCCAGCAGCAGCTCTCTGCTAACAGAGCTAATATCAGATGCAGCAGGGACAGAGAGGGCTCATCAGACCCTCGTAGTATTGTTGGAATAAGATTGTGAACTGTGAGTGATTAAACCCTACACATTGAGCGGTACAGTTCATGTCCGAAGTATATGCGCCGCGTGCACGCGCGCACACGCGACCGGACGCGCGTGTCGAGATGTTTTGAGGAGGAGCCTTTGGACGCTAGATTCAAAAACTGCTCTCCTGATGAAATCCTCCAGAGTGCCGCTTTAATTAATCAGCCAGATTAAACTATTAATTAATGCATTCAGGTCAAAATTCAAGCTGTGGTCATTTTTATTAAAATATGACAACTAAACAGTTAGAACATAGAGATTTTTTTTTTTAAGTATGATCTGGTGGAGAAGTAAAAAGTCTGAAGTTTTCAGGTTGTTGTTGTGAATCTGGTCACTTTCTAAAAATGTATTTAGATGCTTTATTTGTCCAATCGTCCACAAGCGTGTGCAGAAATCAGCAGGGACAAAATCCTAATGAATCCCAACACAAAGTTGGAAGAAAATGAATTTAATAACAGAGAAAATGATTAAACTGATTGCACACTAAAGGAAAGAATCTTGCCTTTGTTCTTTGGGTTCTCCATCATCCTGTCTGATGTGTATCTGTGCAGGATGAACAGGTTACATGACACAACTCTCACGTCTCTCCCTCTCTCTTTCCACATACCTGCTGTCCTTTAACCTGAGCACGCACAGGTGTATTTCAGTGAAGACATTTCAATCAGGCAGCACCACCTCCAGCTCTAACGCCTCCTAAGGTCAGAGATCTCCTCTGATTGGTTCAGCTGGACAGAATTCGCCCGCCTCTCGCACCGGACTGGCTGACACAGTCTCACTTCTTTCTTTCACCATTACACGACTTCAACAGAACCACTCTCAGAAACCAGCCTGTGGTCCTGTGGGTGTCAGGTTGTGTTGGATGACTTTACATTCCATCATGAGTCTGAAAAAAAGGAAGTCTTCACCAGACATCTTGTAAGTATTTGTCTATTTCTTAATTATTTATTCACTTTTTCTCATCTTTTACTCCCTATAATAAGATTGTCCTCCACTGACCCTCCCTCTGATAGTGATAAACAGATGTTTCCATGTAATTAACGTGTCACTATGTGTCCAGGCTGTGTGGTGTTTGGGTTATGAAAGTGAAAGCATCCTCCTGAGATCCCTGCTGTTGCCCAGAGACCACAAACTCACCACACATCCACAGCAGCTGCTCCCTAAAGAGCTTGATTATATTCAAACACTTGTTTTCACTATTCAAACTGACAGATTGGACTCAGAAACATAAACACTCCTTGTACATTTTAGCTGTTCATTCATCCCTGCTATAATGCTGAACACTTCCTTTTGTTGCTCCACTAAATCCACCTTTCTGTGAGAAATGACACACCTGAGACAATCACAAAATAAAAGAAATGTTTGCTGTCAGCGGCTTTAATCCACACTCTGAAAGCCAGTAAATTTACTGAAGCTCCCATCAGGAAGGGAGGCGTTTTTATTTATTTGTCTGGATTTAGTTGGATTTGGACTAGTTTTCTATTGATTTCGCCTCTGTGAGTCGTATAAACGCTGGACGTGTCTCCTCCTGGATCAGGTCTGTGAATGGAGCTGGACCTGCTGCTGGTGTGAGGAGGAGCAGCAGCGTGCTCAGCAGCAAGAGGCAGACGAATCCGGGTCAGAGTCCAGAACAGGCAGAACCAGAGTCCGAGCAGCTGAGTAACAGCCTCGGCCACAGGATGTCCCTCAGGTACCAGAGACTCTGTGTCTTTATGTCACACACCTGATTTAAATTGCAAAAACGATTTGCATCAGTGGTAACGTTGTGACCCTGTGTGTATGTAGGTCAGACGGGCTCATCGACAGCAATGTGAGTTTGTTTTTCTTTTTCTGAGTGTTGCCTCAAGAGGCAAAACTAGGAGATATTTGTTGCTATTGCATGTCATTTCAACGGCTAACATCATTAGAAAGCTTTCAGTTTTAGGATTTAAAATGAAAATGTGATCTGAGAGCATGAAAATGTTTTAAACAAACAAAACAAAAACTGTGTGAAAAATGGATTCCACCCTTCCTTCATGTGATAGCTGATCACATGCATCAATTAACCGATCATCACCAGTGTGATTACCTCTAAAAGTGCAGGAGTTTGGGAAGTCTGGAGCATGCAGGCGTGTGTTAACCCGAAGAGGAAAGACATCTACAACTAGCCATCCTTCTTCTGGGTGTTTTTGTTCCACAAACTGGAAAGTTTACCCACAAACTTCTTCCATGTGTCCTATGGTGATAGAATATGGCTCCTAATTGAAATATTTCTGTATTTTTTGTGTTCTGAAGTTCATGTTTATTTAGAAACGAGTCATTAAACCAGTCGATCTGAAATAGACGTGCGTCTGTGTGCAGCAGGATGCTGGCCTGAGAGGAAATTGACAACCTACTGCTATTCAATACCATGGATGTCCTCAGACAGCAGCAGGGACCTGAAACAGCTCAGACTATTAGACTCATGTTCTTTAACTATAAACAAGCAGAACTCTAATAAAAGAAATCTATTATGTTCTTAGTAATCGCTCAGACATGTAAGTCGACAAAACGTGCTCACAGCAAAGTGGCAAATAATTTGTCACTGCAGGTCCAAGTCTCATTTCAAACCTACTTTTAGTGCATTCAGTACATCCTGGGATAATTCACTCAACACCTCCCTGTTCCTCCCCACAGACCTTCCTGAAATACAATAAAACCTTCCACCGACTGTTCCCAGAGGTTCCTGAGGGGGACAGCCTGACACACAGTGAGTCCTCTCAGTCATTTCTTCTTATTGATTATGGAAACAACGCCAACATCCTGCCTTTTGTTTTGACGCTCTATCTCAGTCTTTCCTGTCCACTTCCTTGTTGTCTCCTACTTTATGTTTGCCAAGTGGTCTGAAATGAATGCAGAGCTGAAGCTGCTCATGTCCAGCACGCTTTAATGTGTGTGTGTGTGTTCCTGTTGCAGCATTCACCTGCTCCTTGCAGAGGGAAGTGCTTTATCACGGGAAGCTCTTTGTCTCCGAGTGTCACGTGTGTTTCCACTCGTCTGTGCTGCTCAAAGACACCAAGGTAACACATGTAGCTGCATGACGGTCCTTGGGTGAGGGTGATAATGGCCGGAAAACCCGATGAACTCAAAGCACTGAAGACATGCTGATCTCGACTGTCCTCTGTCTGTCTCTTCTATGAATCTCTACTCAGAAAATGATTTACAGATCAAGATACAAAAACCGCACGTAATGGTGCAGCTTTAGATGTGATGGTTTGATGCATTCATCTCTGAGAACAGCACCACGTCAACCTCTAAATACAAAGTTCAATCACATTACCTCGCTGTTCTGCACCTTCTTTCACTGATACAACACAAGTAGCCACTAACCACTCGTTTCCACCTATAAAGTTCTCCACTTCTATTTGGTGGCTAATTAGCTTTTTCTTAACATTTGGCATCCTGAGTACCACAGTTTGAAAACCATATGTTTAACGGACGTAAGTCACACTTAAAAACAGAAGATTAATGAACTTTTCTAACACACATCAGGTGGCGGTTCCTTTCCTCAGTGTGAAGGAGATCAAGAAATATAACTCGGCTCTGTCTATGCTGTCGATTCAAACCTCCAGTGGAGACAAGGTCAGACACTTTAACATATGCTTAGTGATTGTTATTTCATGCAGAGCACTTTAGACTCTGCAGCATGTTGTGTAACATAAATTATATAACCCTCTGCAAAAACTCAGATATACATTACAAACTGAGTACTTGTAATAAAGAGAAATTAAAGTCTATACTTTTATATTTTATTGTATAATTGAATGCATTTTGGGGGTATTGTATATGTTTTTGTTGTAATGTGTGTACCTGGGACCCACTAGGAAACAAAATGTCCATGACAGTTTTTCATTGTGCTTTTTTAGTAATGATTTACTGAATTCTAACCGTCTTCTATTGATCAAAGTAATAAATTAATTTCTAAGGACAGGAAGGAATTTTTTGAGCTGACCTTTATGCCTCCATCTGTTGAAGTGTTGGTCACCAGTCAATAATGATTAAACTGATGGTTCCAGCCTGAAATGTTAATATTTAAAGTTTGGTTTGAAACTGTGGCTGGATCAGGTCCAGATTTAACCCTCTTCTCTCTCTTTTCTTTCAGTATTTATTTGCATATTTGAGGAACTATAATTTATGTTACAACCTCCTCCAGAATATCTTCTCACAAGCACAGGTACGTAGATTTCCTTTTAATCCTCCAGCCCCCAAAGGTACCAGCTACTAAACAGATGTGATGTTGTTTAATGTGCAGGAGGAGAATGGAAACAGCAGCTCTTATTTCTCCTCAGCTGAGAATGAAGTGGTTAGTTCAGCTCAGGTTTCTTTAGCAAATATATATAGATGCAAAAAAATAAATAAATAAATTCAGATTAATTCTCTGCATCTTGTATCCTGATCTGCAGGTTTCCAGTTCTTCCAGTCCAGAGAGCAGCATAGATCAGGATTCCATCAGCTTTCTTCGAATGACCAGAGAAGGTAGAGATGTAATATTATTATTATGATAAAGTATAACAATAACCTTTAACTGTGTCATTGCAGCTCCCAGTACTTATGGTTCCAGTCGTCGAAGCAGCTTAATGGATGAAGAGGACAGAGGTGAGTGAGTTACCCCTGAGTCAGACTCATCACGTCACCAACGGTTCTTGATGGTTTTCTTGTTTTTGGTCAGCTGCGCCGCTGAACTGGAGCTTCACTGAGAAAGTCACACAGTTCGTCTTCAGAGAAGTCTCACATTTCAGCATGCTCTTCTACATCTACGTGATGCTGTGAGTATCACTGAAGATGTGCTCAAACGTCTGCATTAAGACATGTTCATATATTAAACCCTGAAGGTCATTTAAAGTTTTTCTTTGAGCTTTGGCTGCTTTTTATGTCCTCGTTAACTCCATAACTTCCACAACAAAAATAAAACAAAAAATATTTGGGGGTTTTTATAACGGTTATAAAACTACGATCAAAATAAAGTTAGCGGTTGACCTGTCAGTTAAAGGGTTCAGAAAACTCAAGGGGTGAATCATGTGGTTTCTTTAGGTCCTCTGATGGCTGGCAGCCTCTCAGAAAATGTAATCTGTTCCTGTTAATTCAGCTGCATCTGAAAATGCCATTAGGTATAAAATAAATAAGTCTTAGAGCAATTATCCAAAACTCTGACATTGTGTTGTTGGTTAACTGAAGGGTCAGGATCCTTTCTTGGTTTCTGTTTCCTAAACGAAGACTTTCATTCTGTAGACAGGTTTAGGTCGGTCAGTTCTTCTTTTGGGGCGACAGTATCTCAGTAGACCGCTCGTCTTTCAATCAGAGGGTTGCTGGTTCAAACCCCCCTCCAGCTTTGATGTTGAGACACTCTTCACCTACATTACCTACTGATGGTGGTCCGGTCGCTTCACTTCTATGGTTACAATGTAGCTTACTGCCATCAGCATGTGACTGATGTAAAGCACTTTAGTCCATGACTTAGAAAAGAGCTCTACAAACACAGGACTGTTACATTCTCTTGTCTTCAGTTCCTATTTTGTTTCCACATGATGATTTTAGATTTATGTGTACACAGATCACACGTTCATCCCTTGAGTTTTGTGGGCATTTTGGTCATGAATGATTTAGCTGGAATAGCTAAAAAGAGTGGACTAAAAATCAGCAAAAGTTTTAAAATAACAACCTTGGAACAGACCGTACCACTGTGCTACGTGAAAGTTCAGAACAGCTGATTATATTTCTTAAACCGGATCATTTTCACTTGCTGCTTTATGGACTAAAGGTATGAAATATAGAGTTGAAATATTTCTTTTGAGAAAAGCTGATTTAAGAGGAATAAAATGTCTATTTAGATGTTATAAAGCAGCAAGAAGAAACCCCGCGTCAGTGTTTTGATCCGCTGCTTTATCAAATGTGAATAAAACTAATTATCTACTTATGCAAAATGTTCAATATAGTAAGTATTTCATCAGATGTGGATAAACTGAGGCTTATTTGGAAACAACTAACAATTCACATCTTAAAAAGCCTCTTTGCTGTCAAACATCAGCTGTTGTTCAACATTTAAACACAAAACTGAGTCACTGGACCAGCCGTCAAACAAAGAGCGATCTAATCCTTCAGATCATGATGACGAACATCTGATCACATCTCTCGTGTTCTCTCCAGATAGAACTTAGTGATAGCTCATTGTTAGAAATGTCCAGCATCTTACTCAGCACTTTTCTCGCGTGGCTGCGTGTTAAGAGGATCATTGCAGATAGAACATTGTTTTTGGATGCCTGCAGATTGTTGCTGCTGCTGCTGGCGTCTGGATACATCGGGCTGAGGATCACGGCTCTGGAGGAGCAGCTGAGCTCTTTGGGAGCCCTGGCTGATTTGTCTCCACACTACAGAGAGTAAGTGACTAACCATATGAACAAAACAGAAGAGAAAGCAGTCAGAAAAGAAAAATGTCTGCTGGGGAAAAATGTAGGAGGGAAAAAGAAAAGTGAGGTATCTAAAACTGGTTTGAAAACTATTAGTTGATCAGATTAGATTCAAATGGAGCCGTTCAACTGGTTTAAAGCAGCTGTGATGAGGTCACCGATCACATTCCTGATGGCGACACCTATAAGGATGTAGTGTTTTTTATGAGCTGAAGTGATGCTGGGATCCAACTGAGCTCATTTGATTACAGATTAGAAATGTAAACTTTTTCATCTTTAGTTTTATTAGACTATTTCAAACAGGTGCAGGGTTTTTAGATGAACTCTTAATTATTTTTTCCCCACCATTAGATACCAGGAAACATAGCCACCGGCAGCAAGCTGTGCTGAAAGTAACCCAACCTCACTTCCTGGAGTGAACATCTCTAAATGAAAAGCTTCATTTTCTCCAGCACTGAACACAAACACATTCTCACAAACTAGAAATTCGTGTTTGGTGGCTGTTCAGCAGGAAGCTGCTTCAGGGGTATCTGGACCAGGCTGCATGTGGTAAACTAATAGTTCCTGTTTGGAGTGAAGAGATTCTCACCTGACAGAATACAAACTGGAGGCAGGTCCTCCTGCAGACCCACAAGGACGCCGCCTGCTGATGGCCTCTTTATTTCTTGGCTGGTGATCAGCTGAGCTCAGCAGGGTGAAAACACAGAAATCTTGGCTGACTTTTCCTTTATTTAATCAACCCAATCTGCAACCATGAGAAAACTCAAATTAAACTCTGATGGAATATAAAATAATGACTTATTACATGATTGTCAGTTAATGTAATGACAAAATGTAACCAGCAGAGGGCACTCAATTCCAACAATAGCATTTTTCTCTGATATGCCAGATTCTTCTTTGCCCATTGATGATTGCTTTAAAGTTTTCTATGACTGCAAATGTATTTGTGATGAAACAAAATGAGGTATTAGTCATACAAAAGTGTAATAATGTGATCATGTATCTGCTCAGATTTAAATGAGCACATGTATATTTACAAACCATGTGTATAGGATTATTTTTTAAATATTTTTGAACCTCGGTACAAGAGCCTTCACTTTATCAACATCTATTACTATTTAAACCATCTTATATTCTATCACATACACAAAAAAATCACCAAGTTGTCTTTTTAGCCAATTGTTGGCATTTTGTACAAAAAAAAAAATGAACGTTTCTATGTAACTATCTCAGGTTTTGTAATAAACTGAATAAATCTGAACTTGTAATAAAGGCTTTTTGAAATCAACCACTTTCCTGTTTTGTACATAAGTGATTTTATTTTTGTCCATAAAAAGGTCAAGATTCAGTCCATGAATTAATTTCATTACATCATATTTTCAGTTCAAAAAAGCAACATAAAATTACAAATCATAATACAAAGAATTGAATAGGTAAGTACAGTAACCATATAAACAGTCTACCTATGATGTCTAGACCCTCCACCCACCCACCCACCACTGTCCCACTCAAACTCTATAGCACAAAACTCAACAATACATCAGTTATTATCAGCAATTAGAAAATTCAATTTTTTTTCCTTTTTTCTTTTAAAGAGTCTTTATGTTCCAATGTTGTGTTCAGCTTTATCCTCACATAGATTACACAATGGATAATGTTCCGTCCTTTCATTTGCTCTGCAAAACACAACAGACATGCATACAGTTTTTACTGGTCAACCACCCCGCCACCCCACCCCACCCCACCCCCAATAAACATTCAAGGCCAGAGGATACAATATATGTCAACAATAGTGGTGACTAATTCAAACAGCACATTTCCACCCCTTTTATATATTTTTTAACCCCACAACTATAATGTGAATCCAGAAAGTTTTCCTTCATCCCCCAACCCCTTCCAGGAAATACTGAGGCCCATCTTTATGTCCAGAGAGAGAGAGACACTTTCCCTCTAGAATGTTTCTGATGACTCAGATTCCTTGTTTAAAAAGATTTCCATTATTCCAAATAAAAAAAACGACAAAAAAAGGACAGACACGAAGCACAAGATGGATGAAATACTCCCTGTTCAAGCTGACAGGCAGTGAGTAGTGATCAGAACCCTTTAGGTTGCTTTTTGAGACTCCCATAAAGGAGCTATCAGGTCAGTGGTAGTTAATAAATGCTCCCTTTGATAAAACAGCTCCTACCACTGAAGCTGATGGATCGAAGCACCTTCTGGCACCAAACCAGGCCTTCACACAGGATCCTTCAGTTCTTATCACCCAGAAAACTTCTACACTTGATTCTGGCCTGAAGAACACAGTCAATAACAATAATAATTAAAAAGACACAGACTAACATTTTATACCCTTATTACACTTTGGATGCTTTGTACAATAGTGCTGAACTTAAGACCTGCTCTTTTCATGCTTGATCCGATATACATAGATATTTAAATGTGTAAGTATATGTGTGTTTGTTGGACGTGTGTGTGTGTGTGTGTGTGTGTGTGTGTGTGTGTGTGTGTGTGTGTGTGTGTGTGTGTGTGTGTGTGTGGTGGAACCTGCACCACACCAACAGTGAGAGGCTCAAATATGGCTTGTGTCAGACTGAAGCCTGCTGCCACCCATAAAAGAGCTCCTGTACATTTAGGGCCAGAGGTCAAACGGAGGGGACGTATAAGCACGCCGTCCCGTCCCGGCACCTGATCCGAGTCACATTTAGCCAGAACATCGATGAGCGAGGTCATGAAACGATCCGCGGACCCCCGCACCGCAACGAAGACATCCGGATTTATTACGTCGAGACAAAAACCAGCAGAAAGTCTGCCGACTCATGTGATGAGTGCTACTAGACTAGAAGTCAATCAGCATGAATCTGGTCATACATGATACTTCTGAGTAACATTATTAGTTTAATTTGGAGTCAACTAAAACATGATGCTCCAAAGGTCTGAATTATTCACAATCGCCTTAACAGCTGTTTGTTATGAAATGTGCTTTATGTCCTCGCCGAGGTTCAGACAAAAAGCTAGAACCTCATCTCAACAGGATGAAGAAACAACCAGTTATTTTCCAGTTAAACAAAAAGAAAGTAACCGATTCTGCTTTAAGATAAAAAATAAAACTACTCACCAAGCACTCTACAAAGACTCAGACATGATGTGGATTTATGGGGTGGTATGTGCTTGGCTTGCAGTCACTTCTCCAAAATGTTCCTTATTGTTTTGCACGAACCTTTTAACATCATCTGTTAGTGCATTCAAGGTCATTACTTGAGCTTCTACAGCTCAATCCGAGGAAACGGACATACATCATGTGTAAGATGCTTCTGTTTGGTGAAAAGCAGCAGAACAAATCCTGGGAATAACATGGAAGCTGGACATTGCACGAAAATTACAAATGAGATTAAAAGTCTGTGACACTAACAGCCATCCAAAGCTGTAAAAGTACTCCAGACTAGACTTTGTTTTTAAAAAAAAACTGAGAAAAATCACAGGAGATGAACCTCCAAAACCCAACAGAGTAGTGTTATTTGAATGAAGACTTGGGAGATGCCCTGGCAGTCATACGAGTGTCTGTTAGAAAGGTAAACAATAAGTGATGGAGGAGGAACGCTCAACTAGTGTTTGTCCACTGGAAAGAGCTGGTCGAGCTGTGGAGGTATTCTTCATACGCACATGAATAAAAACAAAATTTAAAAAATTACAAATATTAACATTGAGAAGTCTCTGTTAGCCTCCTACAGTTGCAGTTTTCCAAGTCATCAGGATGTCCTTCATTTCTATCAACAAACAACACACACACACACAATCACTCAGGTGTCACGGGTCCACTGGGATCTGAACACTCATCATAGCACTTTCACTCACAGACACTTCAAAATGACATCTGTGTGCCTTTTCAGACTAAACTGTCACTTCCCAATTTCTATTAGATCAACATCAACTGTTAATTCGTTTTATCTCTATTTTTTAATTTAAGTGTTTTATCAACACTGTACAAATGTATAAAGCTAATGACATTAAAAAATGTATCACCTTTAAAAACAGGAAACAAAACAAAGGTTGTGTTTGAGTTTATCCTGTAGATGTGCTGCTTCAAAGACACACAGATGTGACCTAAATCACACACCGCTTTTAGGTCTATTTCACACACACACACGCGCACACACACACACACGCACGCACGCACACACACACACACGCTGCAAACATGCTGACACTCCCTTTCACACACATGCAATCTTATACACTCACACACACGATGTCATAGATACACACACAGAGAGGCTGCTTGTTTCTCAGGCATGCTGTGCAGCCAGGTCCTGGTTGATGAAGCGCCGTAGCCTCTCCAAGTACTGACTGTAAAGCTCAATGTCGTTGTGACCGGCCCCCTCCACCCAGAGGGGCTCCACGGCCTTGGGACAGCGCTCGAACAGGGCAAGGCCGTGGGAGAAGTCGATCACCTCGTCCTCCGTACCGTGAATGATGAGCACAGGAGAAGGGATCTTTGACACCTTCTCGATGCTGGAACAGAATATTAATAATGTGACTTTCCATACTGACTGATATTATTAGTTTAGTCATGTTCAAACAGAAGCTGGCTGATCTTACAACTAAGACCTGTCTTTTGAGTATTTTAATACTTTTATCCAAGTGGTTGTAAGAGGTTTCTACATTTTGTTCATGATTTAGTGGTCTTTCTGTCCAAATGTTTGCAGTAAGCACGTTGACTTTCTGCAGCAGAATGATGCTAATAATAGGATATACTAGGATATAAAGTCAGCATTTTAACAGGAATTAGAACAAACATTAGTTATAAATGCATTTCTAGCACAACTTCTCATCATTTCAGAACTAGAATCAGCTAAGAATGGTTCAAGTTTTCACCAAAATGGGGAAAAAAATGCAGTCACTCCAAATTCACCCAAAAACATTTTTCTACAAATTTGAGTCAAATTCCTGTGAAAGTAGAAGGTAATTCTGCACATCTATTGCAATTCACTAAGTTTTCAAACGTCAAAATATGACCTTTTAGTATTATTCAGCAAAATATTCTAATAACAAAATGAAATACCTTCCCTACTGCTCTGCACTCTTTCATGCACTTCACTCTATCCTGTGTTCTTTTCCCCCTCACGGTCACTTTAGAGACTAGTGTTAGACCATCTAAGGAGTTTGTTTGGGTCAATGTCAGGGTTAGTTGTTTGTTAGCCTCAAAGTCAATTCTTGATTACAATATCATTTGTAAGTCGCTTTGGATAAAAGCGTCAGCTAAATACATAAAACATAAACATAAAATAACACTAAAATCTTGATCTTTAAGATGTAATCAACTTTTTAAGGCATTAATGTTTAACTTAATGCTTTATTTATTTTTAATTGTGCAAACTATTGCCTGTTTTCTACAAACACTGATATACCGTTTAGTTTGTTCCCATTTTTTCAAAAAATGTGTTAAATAAAAAGATAAAAGGTCAAGAAACTAGCCTGCAGTGCATTTACAGTCATAAAAAAGTATCTTAATTTTAAAGGTCAGGCTGATTGTGTCTCTATGCTAATTACTTAAAATGATGGTAAAACATATATTTTATTTCTAAGGTTTCCAAACCCCTGATCAAGACAAACTAATGTATTGAGATCTTAGTCTACAAGTAAAACAAAAAAACATTACGCTTCAAAAATAAAATCCCTTTTTTAGCTGTTTGTGAGTCTGTGCTCCGTTTGCTGTTGGAAACCGTTATACTATATTTTAAAATTCTCTTGAAGGGTCCTTTTTGTTAGTCAAAACAACCATAACAACACACCTCTGGAAGAAAGAGGTAAGAGTAGAGTCAAGCGTTTCACTACACACACAAATTTAGTTACACTGACAGCAGTTCAAAGAAAGGCCGAGTGCTTTTGTAACGTAGTCCTCTTTGACAAAAGCACATTGCTGATATTTCATTAGGACCACAAGAAATTCTGTTATGTTGGAAAGAGAGGAGATAATTTGAGTCTTTAACACAGGATTTCAGCTGCTGAATTAACGCTGATTGATAAAATCCTCAAAACCCTCGAATTGAAACCACTCTCCATCTTTATTTCTGAGAGACGTCACCTCTCTGTGATGCTTTTGATACTGGGTTACAAATTAATCTAATTAGCTGAAGGATTTGAGACAAATGCTTTCAACAAGAGCTAACATTTCCAGTTTGGAAAAAGGACTTTTTCTTTAAAAAGAAAAAAAGGTCATCTTTAAATCTTAATGCCTTAATTTTATAATACATTTAAATACAAGGTTTTATGGTTATGAAATGCATCTAATTCCTTTGCAGAATGTGATTCATTGGACTGTGTAGTCAGGTAGTGAACTTACTTTGGGAAGGCATCAAAGCAGTAAGTCTTCTTTGTGTCAGGGAAGGCCACTCTCATGCCGGAGGTGAGAGGAGAGTGAAGGACCACAGCAGCACACTCAAACCTTGATGCTAAATCTACCGTGGGCACGGTGCCAATGCTCTGTCCATACAGGATGATATTCTCAGGACTGATGCCATACCTGCAACACAAAGGCTTACACTTCAGAATAAAAGTCCAGAAGAGAGGGGCCTTACATACTGCAAACACATCAACCATAGGATCATTTGTTTTATGTAAACTAACATGAAAAAATAACTTCATAAAATGAGGCTTTTTGTCCAAACAGCACTGACAGCGACCTAGCTAACCTAATGTCCTATATGGAGTTGTTAGGTTTGTACCAGTTGATGTGTTGTTTTGTAAAGTTTGGTCTGTTTGTTTTGTATTATGATAGTTAAGACTCATCTGGTGCAGCTTTCTGTTTTAACCCAGGATTTTTCCCCCAGCAACATTTGTTATAATTCTTCATGGCTCAAATATTTAGGCAGCTTTCATTGCCAAAATGTATCTTTCACTTTAAGAAAAGATATCAGAGGTGTGGTAGACATAGGATGACCCTGTATATGCTGAAACAAACACTGGAGAAACAGTCCTGTTACTTTAGAAATTACACTTTATGTTAAAAATATAAATGTAAACTTAAAGAGACTCCGTCTCTGAATTAGTTGATAGTCAGAAAATCAATTGATCTAAAAATAGTCTGTCAAATTCTCTTTTTTTCCCCCAAAACAGTACTGGCCAGAGATGAGTAGCTGTTAACATTTTATCTACAAACTGTTAACATTTTATCTACAAACTGTTAACATTTTATCTACAAACTGCACCCTGATGGGCATTTTGGCCGTTAAGTCTGACTGGAACAGTCTCTCTGCTTACCGGGAGCGCAGGGCGTGCCAGGCAGCATCGATGTCAGCGTAAAGGTTCTTCTCAGAGGGCTTGCCAGTACTGACACCGTAGCCTGAGTAATCATAGGAGAAGATGTTGCAGTTGATGCGTGTGCCTAAACCGATGTAGAAGCTGCTCATCTGACCCAGGTCGACTGCATTTCCATGAGAAAACAACACTGTGAACCTGAGCGACAAAGGAAAGGAAAAACAGGGAAAAGTTAAGAACAAAAATGATAAATATGTGACTGATAATGAACGCACATACAAACTAGGGGTGGGGGGTATTTATTTTCTGATGCATTGCAATGCAGACACAAATGATTCTGAATCTATTTTAAAATGTTAAAAATTGATTTTATTGATGAGTAAGGCAACAGAAAAGGCAGACGTGCAGCGCCCAGATCGTTTATGAGGAGCACATAACAGACACTAGTTCTGCCTGTGAGCAATAAGCATGGAGTCTCAGTCATCCCTCTCCCCCAGAGGGAGCAGAGCCAGAAAGCAAGGCTCTCGATTTACCAGTTAATCTACGTTCCAATCGTCACCCATGATCATGAGCTTTGGGGAACAATTGAAAGTACAAGATAGCAAACACAAGTGGCCAAAATGAGTTCCTCCACAGGGGGGCAGTATCAACCTAAGGGTGAGGAGTTTAGACATCACAGGAGTTTAGAAGTAGAGCTGCTGCTTCTCCAAATAGAGAGGAGCTAGCTGTGGTGGTTAGGACATCTGGTGAGGATGCCTGCTGGGCGCCTCCCTCAGGAGATGTTTTGGGCATGTCTTGCCAGCAGGAGGCCCCCAGGTGAAACCAGGACATGCTGGAACGCTTTGGGGGTCCCACAAGAGGATGAAGCCCCTGCAACCTGGATCCAGATAATGTGGAAGAAAGTGAGGCAAGGCGAGGTCTAAGTCATAGCTGAAAAAAAACCCTCATCATAGAGAGAACATTTTAGACAACATAGACAGCTGAGCGATACCGGTGTTGTGTCAAAAGGTGTTCCTCCTCTGTGGGAGCGCTCAGCCTGTGTGTGTCTCTCACTCAGTGTAACTCTCTTCCTCCTCTGCTGTTTAAGTAATACACACATTAGTCTGTCCCAAGATTATAGCAATGGTTGGTCTCCATTTAAATGTTGAAGTTGTTTCCAAGTTCTCAGCATTTTCTGTGTCCGTTTGAAGTGTTTATCAGTTTGGGCTTTTATCATTAGCAGACAGGTTTTTTATCTTGTACAGAATAAAGGAACTTAACAAGATCCCGTCTGTCTGGAGAATCTAGATTTGCTTAGATTTGGAAACAAACTGTAACTTATTGTAAATAATGTAATACAATACTGATTAAATTAAATGAAAACAAGTGATTCAAGCTCTTTCTTTGAGACTAAAAGTGATTCTCCAAATTTAAATGATTTCCACTGAACTTTCTATTCATTATATTTTGTCTGGGATATTTTTATATTTATTTATTATTATTTTAAGATTATGACAGTTATCATTATTGTTAATGTGAGAGGACTTCAATATATTCATTTTTTAAACTCTGAAAGAGGGCAATAAATTGTTCATATATAAGATGAACTCCACCACCAGCACTGTATATGAAAGCTGTGATTACAGTAGGGCAAACTATTTTTACTTAAACTGAAATATATTTTTTTGTTTTATAATTAAAGATTTAATAACTTTTTGGGTCAATCAACCCTCGCACTGTCCTTACTTGGGGGTTTTCTAGTTTTTTGGGATCAATTTAACCCCCAAAGGCAGCACGAGGGTCACACAGAGAAGATCTCTTAATTCATAACAGAATCAAACTGAGAGGAGCCTAAAGATTCCCACCCCTATCAGAATGGTAAATTTGTATCTTAGCATGATCAGACTCACCTTGCATTGGGAGCGCAGCGAATGTACATACATCCGACTCTGTTCCCTCGACTGGATCTGGTCAGGAACACATCCGTCACATCCAGCTCTCTCTGTGAATACTGGAACTCTGCTCTTTCTGTGAGATGCAGCTTCCACCTTCCTTCTCCCACAATACTAGTGCTGCCGCTGCTGGCGGCACTGCCGCCACCACCACCCCCGCTGCCGCCACCACCACTGCCAACGCCGCCTCCACCTCCTCTGTCACCTCCACTACTAGTCCCCAGCCGCGAACGCAGTCCCGGGGCTCCCAGTGAAGGAGGAGCAGCCCCAGAGTTGGAAGCAGACACAGTTGTAGCTCCTGAACCTGGATCTGGGTCAGGGAGTAAAGCATAAGTGGGCTCTGGAGGGAGGAAGGCCAGTTTGGCTGCGATGCGGCTGGGGCAAGGGGGGCAGCAGAACAGGCAGCATAGCTCGCGTATGGACAGACCGTTCATCTTCTGGTGCAAATCTGAACAAGACAGACAGAAATTAAGGTTTAAAAAGATAAATATGTCCCCAAAATACTGATTTACTTTTTTTATTCTCACAGTTTCTCTGAATTATGTTCTAATATTACTTGATAAATAAGTTTTACACAAAATTTCATATTTACGTCACTCTTCCGTAGCAAAGACCACATATTAAATCAAATACTGAATGTAGCAGAACTTGCTGGCTGACTGCCCCAATCCTTTTTCAAAGACTAGAATAAGAGCAATAAGGTTTTAAAATAAAAGAATGAAAATCAGTGTTTCTACAAGTTAGATTCAAAGATGCTCTAGTCAAGCTACCGCTAGTTGTGATTAAACAAACTTGTTCTGAACCAATCTGTGAATACAACATTACTAAAAGAGACTAAAGCCTGGGTCACACAGGAGACTTCAGCGCCGCTGAGTTGATTCAGTTGATGGATGTCAAACCAAAATGTCTCCCTCCCCACCTTTATCTTCCAACATCTCTTAAAGATGCTACAACTTCTGGCAAAAACTATAGAAGCAACAATCATGAGCACCATTACATAATTGTTGTTTGTTACAGAAAAAAAAGATCTATTATATATATATTGCTGGGTTTCACATGACGTAGCATCGACAAATGCAGATGGGGGTCAGGAAGTAACCGGCGCTGCACAAAACACCCACAGAAACATTGTTTTTGATGATTTTTTTTTTGGACACTTTTCAATGTTTTAGATCAGAAAACAAATCTCAATATCAGACAAAGACAATCTGACAAAACACCAATTGCAGTTTTCAAATAATGATCTCATTTATTAAGGGGAAAACAGTTCTCCAAATCAAGCTGACCCTATGTGCAAAAGTAACTGAGCTCTAAACCTAATCACTGGTAGTAACGTTTTTGGAGATAACAACTACTATATCCAGCATTTTTAATGACTAGTAATGAGTCTCTCACATCACAGTGAAGGAATTTCATTCTTTCTCAGCTTGATTACTTAATTCACCTACATTAAGGTCATAAATCAAACAATCTCCTCCAGGATTTTCTGGTAGAGAGCAGAATTTGTAGTTGAATCATAACCTCTGACCTCAACCCAAACGAGACCTGCAGTTGTTGTTCCAGGTGATTTTGTTTTTAAAGAATGGGAAATGATGTGTTGCTTTTTGAGATCGTTTAGCCTACTTCATCTTGTCAGACATTTTCTATTGAAGTGATTTTTAATTCTACAGGTCTGGCAGTAATCAGGCCTGGGTTTGGCTAGAAAAACTGAACTCAGGTTTTTTATTTTGTCAATAAAATGGTTATTCATAGTGGTATCATAGGGAATCTTCAAACAAGCTAGGTATCGCTAACTATTTTACACAAACACGTCTCAGAGCTCTCACCCCTCCCGTCGGGTATAATCCTTATGCCGTACCTCCTCCGGACATGGGACCGCGCATTACCACAGTAACAATAGAGAGCAAAACACCAGATGTTGAAATGTTCCCCCAGATTTTTCCTCTTTCTACGTACAAATGTTTTTTGTTTTCTGCTAGCTGAAAAGGTATTTTTCTTTTTAGGAAACTGGTATTTTTCCCTAAAATTGAAGCACTAACAGCCGGACATTTCTGTCCTTCTCTCACTTCCGGGATATTCTGTTTTAAACTGCTCCAGCAGCATTAATGGAGGATCCAAGCAGTGAGGCGCTTCGGTGAGACAGACAGCCGGATTGTCCAGTAGTTGCTTTTGGTCCGAAACATATGATTGGCTGAGGTTTTTAGAGAACTGCGTGGGAACCACCTTATTGATTTCTTTCGGGGGTTTTTAATCGCCACAACATATTTATAGCTATACTATGTTAGAATGTTGTTAAGAGGCATAAAAAAATATATATTTTAAGCTACACTGTTTACCAAATTCTCTATGGTACCTTTAATTCCTGAATTAACATGACGGGGTAATTACTTTGTCACATAGTACCAGGTTGTTTTGGATAGTTTTTTTCCTTTTTATAAATGAAATTATCATTTAAAAACTGAGTTTTCTATTTACTTGGGGAATCTTTGCCTCATATTGAGATTCGTTTACTGATCTGAAACATTTAAATGTGACAAAATGCAAAAGTAGAAAATGTAAGGAGCAGCTGTAACTGCTGAGCAATCAAACTGCATACATTTTAAAGAAATTGTTGTAAAAGCATTTTTCCAAGATCAAGTGTAAGGAATAAAATGATGTAGAATCACTTTGTAATCTGAATTTCTTAAAATACCCTTACATAATGACTGAAGTTTAAAGAAAGTATCTGAGGAATTTAATGAGTTTCTTGAACTTGGTTCAGTGACAGGAAATATGATATTAAGACCACTGTCTGCTGAACAATGGAAAGGATGACAAAGCGCTTTCAAAAATGTAATTGAACACAGCAAAAGATGCAGCTGGATCTGAAATTCACATGAACTAACAAACTAGAAGGGGAAAAAAATAACATACAGGCAGACCAATGAAGAGGTCTAAATACAGAAACCTGGAAGCAAAAAGTCTCAAAAGTAAGATAATCAACAAAAGAAATTAAGCCATTTAAAAGCTGTGTTCATATGATGTTTATGCTGGAATTAATGTTAATAAAACCTGAATAAAACAGAGGCCTGTATATATTTTATTTTCACCACAACCCAAATAAGTTTGTGTTTCAAAGTAAAGCATAAGTCAAGCTGTGGAGCACTTTAACCTGATCCACAATCTATAGACTGGTACGCACCTCAACTACCTGAATCTTAATCTGTTACAATTACAGCTTCTCACAATTTCATGAAATGATTGACCTACACTGAAAATCTATCATTTCACCAATAGAAGGGAAGCAAATATAAACCGAGCACCTCCTAAATCAGAGTTTGACAAATGACTGACAACTTTGCATCTTTGCTTTTAAGTGTGTCTGAAGCAAACCAGCTCTGCTGTATGCTGCAGACTGGAATTACCTGCACCACCTCTGTGCTTTCTCCAATTTCCTGAGCCTGCAAGCACTCACTTCTAGAGGAAATCCCCCAGCATGCATCCCTTCTGCACCTACTGTGTATCAAAAGTCAGCAGTGCCATATTTCAGCTTTTATTACAGGATCTGTATTAAAAAGGTGCTTACTACTACACAGCTATATGTTTAAATATTACTCTTTTATATAGTGCTGCTCAGCTTCTAATTAAATAAGCGTTGTGTAGGTTTCATTGTAAAGCCAGACCCAAGTCATGCCTGCCATTGTTAGGAACTGGATTTGTGTTTTTACACGTGAAATAAATTTGAGACTACTACATTGATCATGTTTAATAAATGTAAATCAAGTCATCAGAGTCATCTCAGTCATATTCGATAGTTTAGACACAATCCAAAAATTCTTAGACTGTATTTTAAGGGTAATACAAGCGTCACTGATCAAACAAATATGATGGCAGGAGAGGAACATAACGAAGCTGCTGAGGGCTGTGAGGTTTGCTTCCAGTAAGATATCTGCAGATATTCTGCATGTCATATTTGTCCCACTGCAATACTACGCCATCTCAGAAACGCATTAATCACTGACTTAAGAACATCGGCAATAGACATAACAACATAGCATGTCATAAGACGTGGAAAGCAGCGCAGAGAAAGATGCAGAGGGAGAAAAGCATTTCATTACACTTTATTGATTTTACACTTGATCCTTGGCAGAAATGGCAACATAATCAACATTTACAAGTCAAAAAGCCTTTCTCCCTCTGCTCCTTGTCTTCTTATACCTATTAGTATTTTTTACTCATTAATACGCACCTGTAACTTCATAACAAATTCCCCTTATGTTCAAATAACTGATCAAATAACTGTGACAATAATTATTTTTTTTAATCGAAAGTACAGTCAAATATGTTTATTATACGAGATGATTAAAAACATTTTTTAGCTGTTGCTTTGCTTTTGGCTTATTGTAGTTGATCCAGGTACTTTCTGTCAAAATATCTAGCTGTAGTAACTTCAAGGGTCAAAGTTGATTAAGAACAAAAAGGTGCAAAAATATATGTACTTTTAGGGCAAGAGAGAAATGAGAATAGTAGAAACATGGATATAAATATTTTTGCAATATCTTTTTAAATACAAAAATTAATAACGCCTTAGAGCAGGCAATAAAAAACACCCTGGTAAAAAAAAAAAAAATCAACTAAATGACATCAGCAACAAAGAGATCCTACAGAAAATGTATGATAGAAATAAAATAAAAATGTAACAAGAATACATCCTGAATAGTCGATCTGTCAACAGCAATATGACAAACTTGGAATCTGACTGATTAAATTTTTCTATTCCTCAAAGATGTTAAGCTGTAGCTCATAAATTTAATTGACGTCTATAATTTCAGTGTATTTATGTTTTTTAAAAAAAACTGCTAAATACACAAGTGGTGACTATATTTTTGTAGAAGCCTTGAAGTTTACAGCTTGTATAATAGCACTATTTTTATTTAATTTACTACTTTGATGCAAAACATATATTGATGGACGTTTTTAATAAATCTTTAAAAAGGCACCCCTTGGTTAGTTAAACCCTGCAGTTGTGTGGTCAACATACCTGGATTCAGAAAAGCTTTGGTCTTGATATCAGCTGGCACACCACTGCACCAAGGTCTTCTGGTGTTGTCTCTAAGCCTGCTAGATTCTAATAAATAAAAAAAACCACACAATTACAAAAGAATCGTGGCCATGCAACAATGTGCTAGATAATTCACACAGACATGACCACCTACAACTCTTTCTGGATCTGCCTTGACTGGATGAAAACTCGATTAAAATGCAGATGCTGTGCAAGATGCTAAACAGTGTCCTGACATCCCAACAATGAAGAAAAGACAACCTTAATGCTATATAAATTTGTACACTAAAATGTTAGCTTTTATTGAAAATATTTCAGACACCCTGCAGTAAATTTACACCATTTTATGGTTTTTACAGGCTACAAATGGTCAAATTTATGGTATTACATGCTTTTGGACAAGGATGATATTTACAGACAGACATGCTAATGCATCATGTTCAACATCGATTTTTAGCTCTAGCTTTATCCAGTAATGTAAAGTATACAAAGACGCAGGAAACCAACATGCCACGGCTGTAAACGTAAACCAATCTATTATCTATTGTGTTAGTTTTAGCTACCAGCTAAATTATAATCACTATCGACAGAAAGACAACTAGCTAGCGGCAGCGGCTAGCTGGTTAGCCTAAAAGCGACCTACTTACCGACTCACAGGATGGTGTGCCCCGATATGTACACAGAAGCAGCACAAAACCTCCAAAATCCTTCTTGTGTCTTGACATGGATGGTTTTGCTTCAGTGGACTAACCAGTTGTCGGTAGCAAGCTAGCTGGAATTCATCTTTTTTTCTCTACTACGGTCCGACTTCATCCGGAAGTGACGTAGACCGTTTTCAAACCTTCATACAAATGTCGCATAGAGACTTAATATTAACAAATATTATAGCAAAAATACGTCCTTAAATAAACTTATGTATTACTGTGTTTTAAATATTCAAAATGTTGATATTAGGTACATTAAAAAAAACATCAGAAATTTAATCTAGTGGCTCACAGGCTGAGGGATTGCAGTAATGTGGGTCTTTTTGACCTCATTGGTCACCCTGATCAATTCAAATTTGATCTGACTCAGCTAAATAATTTAAGCAACCTATCTGTCTTAGGGGCTGGGATATCAGGAAACATTCTTTCCCAGAATTTTTTATTTTTTATTTTTTTAAACACAACTTACTGTTTTTGTGTCCGGGGATCGGACCGCCAAAGCTCCCGCCTTGGTCTGCCATCCGATCCACATTGCACCAGACCCTTCATGTTCCTCCTGCAGGTGGTGGGCCCACAGGTGGATGAGCCCATGTATCCAGTTCGGGCTGGGCCCGGCTGGGCCCCATGGGCGAAAGCCCGGCCACCAGGCGCTCGCTCACGGGCCCCAACCCCAGGCCTGGCTCCAGGGTGGGACCCCGGTAACCCTCCGGGCCGGGTACACTGGCTCGATGATTGTACTTGCATGAAGAGTCTTTTGAACTGCACTTTGTCTCACCCCTCACCTAGGACCAATTTGCCATGGGTGACCCTACCAGGGTCCTCCCAGGGGAAGATGCTACGCAGACCTGGTAGACCCAAACGTATAGTGAGGGTCTGCTGGGAACGCCTGGCAGAAGAGCCTGTCAAGATGGTCTTCAACTCCCACCTCCGGCAGAGCTTCGACCGCGTCCCGAGAGCAGTGGGGGACATTGAGTCCAAATGGGCCTTGTTCCGCTCTGCGATTGTTGAGGCGGCTGTTGCTAGCTGTGGTCGCAAGGTAGCCGGTGCCAATCGTGGCGGTAACCCCCATACCCGCTGGTGGACACCAGAGGTTAGGGGAGCCGTCAGGCTGAAGAAGGAGGCCTACAAGGCATGGCTAGTCTGTGGGTCTCCAGAGGCAGCTGATGGGTATCGGAGTGCCAAGCGGGGTGCAGCAGTGGCAGTTTCCGAGGCAAAATCTCGAGCGTGGGAGGAGTTCGGCGAGACCATGGAGAAAGACTATCGGTCGGCTCCAAAGAGGTTCTGGCAAACCATCCGACGCCTCAGGGGAGGAAGGCGGCAACTCGCTCACACTGTTTACAGTGGGGATGGGGAGCTGCTGACATCAACTGGGGCTATAGTCGGGCGGTGGAAGGAATACTTTGAGGAGCTCCTCAATCCCACCGACACGCATTCCTATGAGGAACCAGAGCTGGGAGAACTGGGGATGGACTGTCCAAACTCTGGGGCAGAAGTCGCTGAGGTAGTCAAAAAACTACGCAGTGGCGGAGCCCCGGGGGTGGATGAGATCCGACCTGGGTATCTGAAAACTATGGATGTTGTAGGACTGTCGTGGTTGACACGTCTCTGCAACATTGCGTGGTCATCGGGGGCAGTTCCTGCTGAGTGGCAAACCGGGGTGGTGGTTCCCATTTTTAAGAAGGGGGACCAGAGGGTGTGTTCCAACTATAGGGGGATCACACTCCTCAGCCTCCCTGGGAAGGTCTACTCCAGGGTACTGGAGAGGAGGGTCCGGTCGATAGTTGAACCTCAGATAGAAGAGGAGCAATGTGGTTTTCGTCCTGGTCGTGGAACTGTGGACCAGCTCTTTACCCTCGCTAGGGTGATGGAGGGGTCATGGGAGTTTGCCCAACCAATCCACATGTGTTTTGTGGATTTGGAGAAGGCTTATGACCGTGTCCCCAGGGACACCCTGTGGGGGGCGCTCCAGGAGTACGGGGTGGATGGTCTTTTGTTAAGGGCCATTCAGTCCCTGTACCAGAGGAGTGTGAGTCTGGTCCGCATAGCCGCAGTAAGTCGGACCTGTTCCCAGTGAGGGTTGGACTCCACCAGGGCTGCCCTTTGTCACCGGTCCTGTTCATAACCTTTATGGACAGGATTTCTAGGCACAGCCGTGGTGTGGAGGGTGTCGAGTTTGGTGACAGGAGAATCTCGTCTCTGCTTTTTGCAGATGATGTGGTCCTCCTAGCTTCATCAGGCTCTGACCTACAGCTCTTGCTGGGGAGGTTCGCAGCCGAGTGTGAAGCGGCTGGGATGAGGATCAGCACCTCCAAGTCTGAGGCCATGGTTCTCGGTCAGAAAAGGGTGGCTTGCCAACTCCAGGTCGGGAGAGAGGTCCTGCCTCAAGTGGAGGAGTTCAAGTATCTCGGGGTCTTGTTCACGAGTGAGGGAAGGAGGGAGCGGGAGATTGACAGGCGGATTGGGGCAGCGTCAGCAGTGATGCGGACGCTGAACCGGTCTGTTGTGGTGAAGAAGGAGCTGAGCCGGAAAGCAAGGCTCTCGATTTACCGGTCGATCTACCTCCCAATCCTCACCTATGGTCATGAGCTTTGGGTAATGACCGAAAGAACGAGATCGCGGATACAAGCGGCCGAAATGAGTTTTCTCCGCAGGGTGGCCGGGCTCAGCCTTAGGGATAGGGTGAGGAGCTCGGACATTCGGGAGAGACTCGGAGTAGAACCGCTGCTCCTCCATGTCGAAAGTAGCCAGTTGAGATGGTTCGGGCATCTTGTTAGGATGCCCCCTGGACGCCTCCCCAGGGAGGTGTTTCAGGCATGTCCTGCCGGCAGGAGGCCTCCGGGTCGACCCAGGACACGCTGGAGAAAATATATCTCTGGTTTGGCCCTGGAGCGCCTTGGGATCCTGCCGGAGGAGCTGGTAGAAGTGGCTGGGGAGAAGACTGTCTGGAACTCCCTAATTGGGATGCTGCCCCCGCGACCCGGACCCGGATAAGCGGAAGAAGACGAGACGAGACGAGAAACTTACTGTTTTCCTTCAGAATTGGCCAGATCACAAAAATCAAGAGATGCTGGGCTCATGTCACACATAACTCCTTATAATCATGAAATTAACTAACAATTTACAGTATTTGAATTTGAATTTATACTATCAGCATTTTAGAGATCTAGACATCACTTCTACATTTTGTTTCAATCTTGTTTGTCTCATATTCTTTGTATTTTTATGTGTATTTGCATTTTTTATCATTACTTAACAGTTAGCTTTTGTTTGTTTTAAAAGTTTTTACCTTAGAATCACTAGTCTTGTTTCAAAAATCAAGTCTAAAAAAGATTAAAATAGCATTTAAGCCAATATAAAAAAATATGCTAATTGGAAGAAATAATATCTACATATAATATGTTTTTATTTCTTTTATGTTGTTAGATTTCTGAGGAATCAAACAAAAAAATTAATCCAGTGCATGCTTTGAATTTCATCACAATACTGCAGCAGTGCAGTCTGGGATGTGTAGGCCTAGGGCTTAAAAACTGTGCAGAGCAAGCACTCTAAACTCTGTTTGCATTGATCCAGACATGTCTCTGTGAGTGCAGTTTGGACTCAAACTGTTGGATTATTGCACAGCAGAACACATGACATCACTGAACAAATGATAACAGAAACGTTAGACTGGACACATTTCAGAAAACAGCAGCGAACGAAGAAAGCACATTTCAAGTTCTGTGGTTTGTGGGAAATTAATGGTTTTAAAAAATATATTCCTTTTTCTGTTGTATGATCTAAAATAGTTTTGCAGGTTTGTTTCATTGTTTGCTGGTTTCATTAAATTTATAATGTTTTGTTGTTCTCTAAAATATTACCTTTGTGAAATGTTAGGTTTTGGAATAATCTATGACATGTTTTTGCACTCTTCACTTCACGGTCATTCTGTCAAAAAAAATCACTTATTTATGGTTCCTCAAGAAATATGAGCTACAACCATTAGGTGATTGCAAATGTAAATGCAGTCATGTGAATGAATGATTAGTCCTCCTGTAAGCAGAGGTGGGTAGAGTACACAAACTCAAGTACTCAAGTAAAAGTAAAAAGTTGCTGTCCAAAAATACTTGAGTAAGAGTAAAAAAGTATTTGGTAAAAAGTCTACTTGAGTAATGAGTAACATCCATCTGATTATGTTTGTATTATGTCATCAGACAGACAAAATATACAGTTGTTGGGAAATTCTAGTATCTTAAAGGCTAAAATGAAAAACACTGATAAAAATGTCTTTTTTCAATACATTACCAATACTAGCTAGCTATGTAGCCATAAATTTAGTTAGGTAGTTATCTATATGTAGCTGTCTATCTACAGCATAGACATAATTTATGATCTACAGTAGGCCTATATCTAGCTTTCTTGGAAGCTATCTAGCTAGCTCAACAGATAGAAAATGACAGTAGGAAATCAAAGCTGGTGCAGAAACAGGTGTCCTCCTTTAATAAACTGTGTCTGGTGTATTTTTGTTAAAACATGTTTGTTTTTCTACAACATGTTTCATATATGTTTCATCCTGAAGATGATTCAGAGATTTTAGGAGTAGTGATACTTAACAAAAAATATTACTCAAGTAAAAGTTAAAAGTATGGTGAAGTAACACTACTCATAAAAGTATTTTTTTCAAAAAGTTACTCAAGTAAATGTAACTGAGTAAATGTAACTAGTTACTTCCTTTGCCTGTAAGTCTGCAGCTTAATTAGGAAATCGTGTTTTTTAAACTGTAGTTTTCATTTAACCCTTTACTAGACAACTGATTGGATACTTTAATCCAAACTGACTTCATTGCAGAACTTGTTCTATATTGTTTATAAGACAAATGCTCTCTTTTATTAGCATTTTTCTCATATAATAAATAGTCATTTGGGGTTTATTTGAATGAAAGGAGGGACATATTATTAAGGTTTATTACCAATTGAAAAAAGGTCACAAATGAAAAAATATTTTATAATATCCTCTAATCTGACTGGATTCATTAATATTCTGATTTCTGTAATGGGTTCACCTATTTGCATTTAAAATTTTCATATTAGAGAAACCTTCTGGATCAAAACTTTTACCAATTTGTTTAGTTTTAAATCTAAATCTAAATCTAAATGACATTTTTTATACTTTTACTGCAAAATATTTCCCATTTTCAAAGCTCATAAACTAATAAGTCACCTATAACATTCATGTCTGGGTTTGTTTCTATTTTAATTATATATTAATTTATTGCATCAATATTTATCTTGTTTGTAAGTTCATGTTTTTGACATCGTCACATTAATTCCAGCAATGATAGACACAAGATGTGTCTGTGCGTGCACGCGCGTTTGTGTGCGTAAGAGATGAAGAGAGAGAGAGAGGGAGGGAGGGAGAGGTGGGAGAGGAAGAGAGGGATCCTCCATTCATCATTGATCCACTGCAGGACCGTTTCAGGGGGGTGTGAATTATGGGCCCCTCGTTGTCACTGTGCTGCTCTGCGCTGGACGTTTCACCTCGCCACAGTAAATCCAAACAGGGGATTGCGTTCTGCTGACTAGTGATTTCAAAGCAAGTGCAGAAAATTTCCCCGACCTCCCTCCTTCCCTCCCTCCCTCCCTCCTCCACCTCCTCCTCCTCCCGACAGAAGACTTCATCCTGCAGGATCTGGGATTTTCTGGGGGTCTGGAACAAGACCGAGAGCTGGATTACAGACAACCTGAGCAAGTCGCTGTTTACGCACGAAGGAACGGACTCGTTCTCTCCGGGGAGGGGTGTGGGGGGGGGTGTGAGAACCGTTTTGTATAGTTGACTGGGCGTATTTTGGACGTAAAAGAAGAAGAAGAAGAAGAAAAAAGGGTGATGCTTCGGCGACGCGCCGCCGGGAAACGCAGAGAGGAGAAGAGACAGGTGAGGCGCGGCTGAGGCTCGGAGTGCTGCTGTGTACCCGTCAGCCCCTTTCCTCCACACAGACACCGAGGAGCGAGCAGAGAGGGCGGGTTGGCACCTGCTCCAGCCTCCCATACCTGACCATCTGCTGCGGTGAGTGAGCCAAACGCAGGGATCGGGAGACGGTTAGGAGGAGGGTGGGGGGTGATGGGGAGGTGATCAGGTGTATGTGCGCAATTTTCCATAGTGCCAAGACGATGCTGCGTTTTTTGGTCTTTGTGTCTGCTCCAAGTTCAATATAACATCTAGACGCGCACGTCTTTGTTCGTTCACGTGTTGCACAGGATCGTATTCATTAGGCAAAGCTGGATTTGCGGGGAGGATCCCAGTTCTTTATGGGTCTTCTTGATCTAATTGTGTTTTATTGTCTCCCCTGCGTGAGTTGATGACGTCTTATAAAATATGTGCTTCAGATTCCCTGTTAACAGCAGAAAAAAGGTCAGATGTGATTATTTGGAAACCATAAAGCCAATAGATTATGTCATTAGTCACACATGGAGGAGCAGGGCAGGCAGCGGTGAACTATATAGACCAGAAAAGAAAAGTTATAATAGAATATTGCTCCAAAAGGTGTTAGTTGCACATAATCACACTCTCACAACCTCTGCAGCCTTATAGTTTAATGCATCCACTCACACATTCAGCAGTTATGCTGTATCAAATTCATTGTTTACAACTTTGCCTTTCATATTAAAAGCTATCAAGACCATAACAGCTGCTGTGGTTGTGTTACTGTGTGAGTTGAAAAAAAGCAAAAGGAAAAATAAAAGGAGCAAAAGGGGGGGGGGGGGGAGGATGAGATGTGGGGGACAGAAACAGATAGGCAGATTGAGGGCACAAAGGATAAAGTGTGGCAGAAAGCAATCTGGCGTGGCTGCGTGAGGATCAGCAGAGAGTGATAAAAAAACAAGAGAAAGAAATGTTAGTGCAGAAAGCGCTGAGTGAACCAGCATTGAGGGAGAGGGGCTGCAGGCGGCAGTCTGAGCGGCTGTGAATGGTTTCCCTGTTGCCCACACAGACAGCCACACAGCAGCCGTGTGAGCAGGTGCTGAGCCCACAACACAGCAACCACAGGGAACAACAGGTGCAGCCTCTGTTTCCCTCGACCTCGCTTTGGAAGTGAGGCAAACACCCAAACATACAGTTAGACCAAAGCTGTAACACCCACATCCCACACAGAAGGAAAAACATTGGATTTTTAAAAATAAGACGAAGCTAAAGCAGAGGGCCGTGCAGGTAAAGGCGGTTAGAGAGAGTTTTAGGGTGACGCAAATGCCTTTATGATCATTAATGAGCTGTATTGATCACATTGGACCCTCTCCAGGTCTCACACAGGTCATTTCAGGCTCTGGAAATGCATCTGATTGGACTGTGGTGTATTTTAATCTAAGAACATTAACAAGGTAAACATGCTGAAGGGTAAAACTGATTTTACAGACGTCTGGAAATGCATTGCATCATTTTGCACATGTTGAGCTGAAATAGATAGAATTCAAAAGACAGCTTTGTGAATTTGATTTAATGGGAAATGCAGTATTTGAGAAACAAGCTTTTTTAGTGCTGTTTTATCAAAAAACACGGCATATTTAGCATTATAAGTGTTAAGTTTCACACTCTGTGGTTTGTTTATCTGGTGATAAGGCTTGGCAGGATTCTTATGAACAAAAACCAACACATCAGAGGTGTGTCGAGGTGTGTGGACCCCAGTGGCAACGAAAATTGGGAGGATTGAAAGCTTCTGGCAGGTCACCTGTTCCAGCAGGGCCGTTGATAAAGAACCTTAGGGAGTCACTTTGCAGGATTAGGGAGGCCAGAGGGTCACGAGTCCTGCAGCCAAGCTTTCTTTTGATTGGGAGAATCTAATTCAGGAGATAATATAAAACCCAAACTTTCTTTGTGATGTTGCTGGAGCCTTTTAAGGAGCCTGTTTCCAACAGGTCTCTGCAGATGTTATAAAAGAAGGGAAAGCAGATTAAAGAGGCTTTTCAGAGGATGATTCAACACAAGACGAATGATGTTCAGATGGATGAAGTGGACGCACCATGTGGATTTAGTTGCAGCCTCAGACAGATGAACACTATAATAAAACCTTGCAGTTATTTCCTATATAAAACCCCCTCTAGCTCTTTAAAGTGGCCATACATCTTTGGTTTTTATGACATCCTACCCTCTCTGATTCCTCTGGAGATACAGCATTTTTTTTTCACCTGTGTGTGGTCTCTGCACACGCTATAACGTGCTAACACGTGTGCTGATTTCACAGCTTGCTTTGTCCACTGCATCATCTTTACAACACCTCCGAGACCACCCCCCTGTCCAGGGGTCAGGCAGATTATTGCCTGATCTGTGAGTGTGCAAAGATGCACACATGCATATTTAATGTGCATACACATGTGTGCCAGATTGTGTGTGCGCGGATCATTAAAAGTTTACCTCCCAAACGAGCCCCATCTTTTCTGCATGTGGCTGCTCCTCCCATTTAACTGCCTGCTAATTGGATCGCAAGTGATTTCGCCGCTGTTTTAATCCAACGTCTGATCTCTTACAGTCCATGTTTTCTCATTTGCATCAAAGATCTTCTTTTAAAAATGAGGAAGCAGCCACCCAGTTTGTGTTTTTCGCTCAAGCACCAACGTGCATTTATACTCACACACAAACAAGATAAGCCAATAATCAGGTAACCTTTTCTTAAATGCCACTGCTAAGGTGCTTGACTTTTTACTTCTTTGCACAAACTGAGTGGAGCTATATGCACCTTGGTGTACCTTGCTCTAATTTAGCTGCTTTTGTTGTCCAACAAATTCCACAAGCACCTGCGCTAAACGCATCCTTTAGTTATGGCAGCTTAGCCGGAGGGATTTGGAAGGCTTTTCTATCGAGACCTGACTTCTTTATGTCTGAGATTCTTCTGCCGATTTCATATCCTGATGAAGGTTTACTGCGGCTCATCTGTGTCTCGCTTCCCTTTCCTGCACCCGTCCCTCTCACACAACAAACACAACTTTATTCTTTTAATTACGGCTTTTCATCTGGGGCTCAGTCACAACTGAGAGGAGGGAATCAAAGCATAGCCAAAACACAATTATACCTATGAGGAGGAGAGAAATCTCTCTGGGGAGCTGTTGTCTCCATGCATACATGTGTGTGTCTCTGTGTCTGTGTGCATGTGCATTCCAGTTTACAAGCAAGTTCTCTGGCATTTTCTTTGCTGCTGCATGTGGACCACCTATTGTGAGCTGTGATCCTCTTAGCAGGCTTCTGTCAAAGAGCTATATTTACCCTTAGTGGTGCTCACGGAGCACAAAGAACAATATGACGACAGTATGAACTACCTTTCACCCTTCATCTATAGCAACATAAGAGAATCCACCAATAGGGTGTGAGATATATGGTAATGGATGCCACGTAGAGACATAAGCGCAGCCTATTTAGCATGCTGAAGTGAGAGAATAGAAGGTAGATGGTCGGTCAGTGAAATGATAAAGGCAGAAAAATACATGCATGTAATAGAGGTGGTAGCTGCAGCTATAATTACAGTTGATTCTTGTGGAAAAAAAGGAGCATTGGACAGTTCATCTGCATGCTGAATTTGAGCTGAATATGCTCCCCGTGGGGACAGCTATTATGGTCTACTAGTGCAAAGAGAGCAACAAAATAAGAGTGTCGACTGCACAAAAGCTGGCCAAATTCATAGATGTCACTGTTGTGTAATTAGACCGCATCTTTATTGCTGTTACACACCCAAGCGTGTGTGTGTGTGTGTGTGTTTGACTCTGTGCTGATAGTGTGTGTCTGAGTGTGTGCACTGCATACTCATGTGCTTGCCTTCAGCTCAGAGCTGTGCAGTGAATGTATATGTGCTTACTGCAGTCAAACTCTGGTTAGTAACGTTTGCCCTTGCTGCAGCTTTGCACAGCACCGTAGATGATGTGTGTGTGTGTGTGTGTGTGTGTGTGTGTGTGTGTGTGTGTGTGTGTGTGTGTGTGTGTGTGTGTGTGTGTGTGTGTGTGTGTGTGTGTGTGTGTGTGTGTGTGTGTGTGTGTGTGTGTGTGTGTGTGTCTATCACTGGCAGCAATTTGGCTTTAGGCAGAAGGTCTGATTGAAGAAGAAGTCTGAGGAGAGCTGGAGCTCTCTTTGGCAAAACTCCAGCTCTGTCCATCCTATTTTAATTACCTATGGCACTCCCCCCGGGGAATATCTCTCTTCTAGTATCTTCTCCCCTCTCCTTACCTTCATCTCTCTTCTTCCTCTTTTCATCTTTCTCTCTCATCATTCTTTTACTCCCAACTAAATTGGTTTTCGTTCTCTTTTCTTTCATTTTTGTGCATAGCCTCATAGCAAAACATCAGTGTCAAAGGTGTATGCAAAAGTAACCTTTGCATTAGCATATAAATGACCCTTTGGATTGAATAGTATTTTGGATATTTAACTGCAGACGACAGATCCCCTTAACTCTGATTAAAGTCGTTCTGACGAGACAGGCAGCCACTTGAGGGAATATCGCCTCCGCCTCGATAAGATAAAGACTTGACACAGTAATTCCACCTCTCTTTGTATTAAAGTGGACTCAAACAGGCTGCAGATCTTCATAAATATCCATTATTAATTATTTTTTCTTCCCTCTAACCTCATTGACTTGACAGCATGTTGTTCTAGGACATTAATTTTGCTCCAAATCAATCAGAACTTTCTCAAACTCTTGCAGTCTACAATATTGCTGCACATTATTCACAAGAGTTAAGGTTTTTCTACAGCTGTTTTTTAACTTTTGCAAAATAGACAGTTTTTTTTTCATTGTGGAGAAGTAAATTAATAAATGAACATGCTAGCAAACAGCCAGCGAGACAGCTCAGCCTAGCAAAAAAGTTAGCTTAGTTCTGTCAAAACTTTTATTCACAGTGTTTTAGAAACATGGGAGAATCATGCTAGTGAATAATAAAATAAAAAGTAAAAATAATCTTTAATGTGTCCCCTGCCTCTCACCTGGTGACTGATGGAGTTAGACACCAGCTCCCTGTGACCCTTCCTGGATGAAGAGAAGGGTTAAGGGTCAGAGTTCACGAGCCTCACAGGATGGTCCCCAGCTTTGAGGCTGCTCATCTTCTGCCTGATGGAAGGAAGGTGAATAGCACTTACAGCACTTAGTGAGTTTTGACTCCATACAATAAATGTAAAAACTACTATAAACATTATAGTACTAAACTGTAAACATTTAAAGGATAAGGCCTCATATTTATATATTTGCTGGATTTATCAACAAAAAATAATAAATTCTTCTGAATCTTAACTCAAATTAATTCAAAAGGTTTTTGATTCCTACAAAATAATCAGGATCCAGATTTTATATTCATGTATTCAGAGCAGGTTCCCAAATAGACCCCACTGTAGGCAGTGAAATAAATATCTATAAATAAATAATCTCTAATAGATTTTTTTTTTTTTACTATAACGGATGCAAAAGCTAAATGTAATAGTTGGAGCTTCTTGAATTGTTATTATGCTCTTATATATTCAGCTTTTTAGCATCATTTGTATTGTTTGAGCAGCATAGTTTGGGGTCACATGTTTACAATTGTAATTTTGTGGATCCTAAGATAAGAAGTTTGGGAACCCCTCTGACTTAAAGCTTTTAAATGAAATCAAGCAGATACTCTGCTTTATCATTATTATTATTGTGATTATTATTATAATTATTATTATATTGTAATTTCATTTGAATGTCTTTTTTGTCAAAATGTCATTAAAAATGAATAGAAACGTCTTTAGTGACACAACAGAGTCCTAGCCCTATCATCCCTACTGATGCTGTACAGCTCACACTGAACATCCACTGTGTTTTCTAAGGTAACCTGAGACTTATGTGGTAATACTTTTTTGATTATCATGTTTTTTGATTGTACTGGTCCTTATTATGACTCTGTTTTGTTCTTTGAGGGAGAGTTTCTCAGTATATTTATTGGTTTTGGTGCAATGGACAGATCCTTTAACAAGCAGCGTTTGAGTGTCTTCCTGATATTGTGTCCTGGTGCTGCTGATGAATATTTCAGTGTTTGAACTTTCCTTGACAACTTGTGTCTGCACACCGCTTTCACTTCCAACCATCTTAAGTTTGTTAATGAATTTGCTCAAATAGGGTGAAGTTGTGAAGTGTCAAGGTGACCCACTTCTCCCAGTTTAGCCTGTGTCTGTGTTTCCACCCTCAGGCCATCTTGCTTTATTCCAGGCTTTAACCTGCATACTGTCCCAAAGGACCGAATGAGAACAAAGTCTAATGGATTTCACTGCAACAAAAAAAAAAAAGTCTTCAGCACTGATACGTATGACACAAGGACTCAGGTTTACCGTGTGCAGTTTAATGGGATCTATTCTGATGGCATATATCAAATTTGAACCTGGAACCTTGTGAAAATAACCTTACAGTTATCAAATTTTATAAATATGAGCGCAATAAGTAGAAGTTTGTGTTCTGGTGAATAGATTTTACTATTGATCCACATACACTACATGTTTTGCCAGTGAGTGGATAATTATGGAGACAAAATGCTTGCAGCTCCCCCATCCCCCTCCCTTGCAGACCCCCTTACTTAAAGGTCTCCATGTTTATATTCATGAAAAGAAGGACCACATATTTAGGTTAGAGCTCACACACCGGTGTGTTTGTATGTTTATGCATGCTCTCATGTCTCATGCATGCATTCGAAGGCGGACCCACCCTGCTTGCGTTTTACATCTGCTGCAATAGAACATCTCTGCCGAGCTTTGCTATTGGTTGCTAGGGTAACAAAGGCACCGAGTGGAGTGGCTGCAGCATCCAAACAGAAAGAAAGAAAGAGATTCAGCCTGTGGACCCGATAACGACCAGTTCAACATCAGAAAATATGCTTCAGATGCAGCGATTAGGAAAATGTCAGTTCTGAGAGGAGACGGGTTCATGTTTACTTTGCTTTCACGCATTTCCACACATGAACAGATTAATTACTGGTGGTGCTGAGTGCAGCAGGGGTTAAGGCTCTTGATAACCGTGCTTGCACTTGGTTGGTTGGATTTAGTTTGTTGTGTTGTAGCCCTGTTCAGGCCTGCCTCTGTGTGTGTGTGTGTGTGTGTGTGTGTGTGTGTGTGTGTGTGTGTGTGTGTGTGTGTGTGTGTGTGTGTGTGTGTGTGTGTGTGTGTGTGTGTGTGTGTGTGTGTGTGTGTGTGTGTTTCAGTGGATGTGGGTGCTTTTCTTTCCATCTCTGTTTAGCTGGATGAGAGTGTATCGATCCCACTCAGCAGCTTTAGACGCTTTGAGCATCTTCAAGATACACTTAAGGCTACTGAGATATAGGTAAATATGAAATAGATATTCATTAGGTGAATTACCTTTATCTAATTTATTGACATGCTGGTGGTTGCTTAAAAATACTCCCAGAATGCACTTCATCCCATAGCATTCCTGCCAAATTGTTTGCTCTGCTGAAATGGAGCGCAGTGGAGGAAAAGGGCTCAAAATGAAAGTGAAACTCCAGGTTGGAGAACACGACCGACAGGCAGGTGAAAGCAGGTGTGTTTTCTGCTTTGGATGACCCCTGATTGGCTGATGCTGTGGGTGTTAGCAGGTGATTTGTTAATTAGTCGCCTGATGAGGATAGATCACATTGTGTGGCTGTTGAGATCATTACATGCATCCCATGATAACAGAGTTGGTGTCATGTCATTAAATCCTATCACGCCAACATGATCTGACAGTGACAGCATGGCGGCCCGTTCTCTCCCCGCTGCCCCCTATCTCCTCTCTAGATGTTCTGATACTCGTTCTGTCATCTGTCTAGTTTTTGTACCTGGATGAGCTGGAAGTCTGGCCTCTCTGTGTCACTTATTGAAGCTGCCTTTGATCTTCCTTCTGTAGTTTGTCTTTTGACAGAGTCCTTGATAACCTGACATCAGATCATCTTGTTTTATTTGACCAAAACCATTTAAAACACTGCCTCAGCTCTGGTCAACAAAAGAGTTTTAATATGTTGGCTTCAATCCAGATTTGATGCTTTATCTTATGGATCAATAACTTTAATCGATACATCCTCTAATGAGGAGGATATTGACCGAAAGAGGAGGGTTTTTGTGTTGCATGTGAAGTTTGCAAGTGTGTTTCTGTGTGAGACAGATAGGAACAAGTTTTTCTGCTTTTCAGCTCATTTATTATAAACACAACCTGAAATTGTTTTTTTTTTTTCTTTACGTTTTAGAGCTACAATGGTGGAAGCACTTGTCAAGTATAAATACTCATTCAGTGTACTTAATTACAATTTTCATTTGCTTGTGTGTTTTTTTATAACTTGTCTTCTTAGCTCAAAAACAAATGTTGTGGATTTATTCCAAAGACCAATGTAGAGGTAGAATAAGCATAAATTAGAATACATTTAGGAAATGAACATAAATCCTTGTGAATACTTGAGGCAAAATTCAGGCAGCACGTGAATATAAAGTATTTAAATTACTTTTTTTTAGGATTTATACTCAGATTTGGCACAGAAACAAACAGGAAATAACTTTGCAAACATGGCACAAGTTAAAAAAATGGACTGTACAAAAGCAATTACAGCCAGAAGCTCAAGAAAAAATGAGTATTTGAACAATCAGCAGCAAATGTAAAATCATCCAGAGTCAGAAACAAATTTCTGAGGTCTATTTTTATTTTTTAATAAAGGAATTCATTTAAATGAAGGAGAGAGGAGCAAAAACTAATATAGTCAGGTGTGGTGCTTCACTTTTTTTTTTTTATACATACTTTTTTTTTTTGACTAAACAAAAATGAAAATGAAATGCCCAAAATGTAAATGCATGCAATTTTTAATTGATGTATTTATTTTTAATCAATTTTCTATTTTTGTACTTATTTTCACTTATTTTTATATATATATTGTGTGTGCGCGCTGATTAATACAGTATATAGTTAAATTGTATTATTGTAAATTGCCTTTTCTCCCTTTTTTAAAATTTTATATATATATATATATATATATATATATATATATATATATATATATATATATATATATATTTTTTTTTTTTTTTTTTTTTTTTTTTTTTTTTTTTTTTTTTTTTTTTTTTACTTTTTTAGGAAGTTATTGGGTTGTTGTTTTGTTTTTTCTACTAATGTCTTCATTGTTTTCTCTTTTGGGGCTAGGTTTGGGCTGGGGGTAGGTTTAGAATGACTCTTGCTGCATGTTTCTGTTTGGTCCCGATTTAGCTGTGCTATATTGCCATTGCTTTCTATTTAATTCAGTGATCTTCTGTATGTTTTCAAAATTAAAATTAAAATTGAAAAATTTATAAAAAAGAAAATTATTAAATGCATGCACTATTTACATATTAATATTTAGAACAAATGTTTGAATTTGACAGATCCAGACTATTTGTCTGTTTTCTTGCATCTCTGATATTTTATATTTCCATTAAAGAATGGCAGTAAAATCTTATTTAGACTGTTGAGACCTACAGCTAGAACCCTTTCCTGTAGGTTTGGTAAAAATGGAACAAATGAGCACTTAATGGAGTTTTATTAGCAACTTTTCCAGATATTGTTACTGAAAACCTAACAACAGCAGATTTATCAGTATATTCTTTAATGTAAAAGAAACCTTAAAATACAATCAAACGAGCTGTGATTGGATAGTGTTTATAATAAGAGAGTATTTATTGATTCATTTAGCCATAAAAGCTGTGCCCCGTGGTTGCGGCTGGTTAATGTGGCAGGGCTTGTCCGTGTGACAGCTAATCTCGCTGGAACGCACGCTTCATTTAATTCCTGTCATCATTTCATTCGGCGACGTGACAACAGAATTTCATTACAGGTTTTAGCCATCAGATTTGGATCCTGATCGTGATGAAACCAGGCTATACCCCCGATACCTGACTCGATTGGTTGGAGTCTGGAATCCCAACGGGGACTCAGCTGAAACAAGCCCCCCCCCCCCCCCCCCCCCC